>CM054154.1:53661694-53678376 GCA_028751875.1 Rapana venosa | reverse complement strand
CAGGAACACCCAAAAAACAACAACAAAAATTAAAATCCTCCTGTAGCGACAGTTTTAGCCTCTGTACTTAACCCCCCACCCAAAACTTTAGCCACAAAATCATTTTAACATGTTGGGTGTTCTTCAGCTTAACACTATGGGGGTCACCCAGAACATGTCTCACTCTTCCCACCTGGGAATCACTGTGAGACTGTAAAGTACGCACTGGTTGAGAAGTTTGCATGGTACAACTATTTTCAAGTACCTTGACATATAGACAGCCATACTCCATCTTCAGAGGGGTTTTTTTTCCTTCCCTCCTTGAATGGAGAGAAAGTACAGGTGGTTATGTTAAGAGCTTGTTGTGGATGAGGTTAGTCTCATCAGAATATTTCAATGCATAGTTAGAAGTTTTGGAAGTTCACCAATTGTAAGATTTTCTGGATGCAACCCGGTTTTTTGTCCACCATGAAGGTAGCCGCATTCCAACTTCAGGGATGTGTTTTCATCAGTGACAGTCAAAACTTTTGGCCTGGACCAGAGACATGGTTTGAGGCTGTGAGTGATGCAGCGTGTGCTGCACTGCTTTAAAATACTCGCTTCTTTCCTTGACGTTGCCTCAGTGCAGGTTAGGCTTGAGAAGTGCAGACACCTGCAGTGTTGGTCAAGACATAAGAAAACTGATGCCTGTGAAGTAATCAATACTCAGCTGGGTGGTTTCTGTCTTCGTTGTAGGATGCAGAGCATTCTGAATTTTTGGGAAGGAGATGGTTCGTGTCCCTACTCCCAGTCCCATCTTACCTCAGGCTGAATAACCCACAGTGATATGATTTGGATAGGGATTGAAATCTGGTCAAGGACATAGATTTTTTTAGGGACAGGGGTTGTAACTTTTGGGGGGAAACTTTTCTGTTGCCTGTCTGTACCACAGGGCTACTGTGACTCCTTTTTTGTGTGTGTGATGAATTTTTCATTTATGTATGCTGCTTAAAAGTTTATGCATGTTCATGTTCTACGGCATTTTCAGTGTGATTGTATAAATTATGGAGTAAATGCTAAACCTGAAAATATTTTGAGGTTGCTTGGTGTAAGAATGTGAATTTTAACCATTAAACACTGCAAAACTTTGGTCATTTTGTTGTTGAAAGCTCTTCACCATGCCTGAATTGAAAGGATGAAAGTTGTGGCACTGTCAGCAGTAAATGATTATCAAATGTGGTCATGATTTGAGTCGCAGTGTTGCTGCTGATCAATGTCACAAATAAAAATAATTAGACTTTAAAAAAACCCAAAACAACCAAACAAAATTAAAAATTGAAAATCGACAATTCTATATATTAAAAAAAAGGCATTACAAATAAAATGATGGACTCGAGGTGGCTAATGCTGTACTCGATGACACCAACAAGTGAGACTCCAGGAAGAGAGAAAAAATATTCACCAATTTTGCATCACAATAATAGTAGGATAAGTATCTATTTTTCTTCGTCTGAGCATCTCAATCACTTCCAACGATCTTCCGTGAAGTGACCCAACATTTGCTGATCCAATTTTTATCTTTGGTTTGTAAAAGCCGGAGATTCTTTGCACCCCCTGCCCTAGTTGTATGAATAAGAAGGGTGAAGACAATACCGATGCAGGAAAGGAGGAGCTGGAGTTTGAACAAGGGAAGATAGAAGTGGTAGAGGAATTCTGCTACCTGGGAGAGATGATGAGCTGCGAAGCAAATTCTGAGTTAGCTGTCAGAACCAGGATTGCGAGTGCTTGGAAGAAATGGAAAGAATTGGCAGGTCTGCTCGGAAATCGGAAAATCCCACTGGAGAGACGCTGTCTGATATATAAGGCCTGCATCAGACCTGTTCTCCTTGTATGGTATGGTTCCTGTGGGTTTTCACAAAAACCGTCGAACGTTTGTTGAGGAGCTGTGAAAGCCGAATGCTACGCTGCATGACAGGGATCAAATGGGAAGACAGGATCACAAATGAAGAACTATGGAGAATGTGCAAAGTTGATGATCTGAAGTCTGTAGCTAGTAGCAATAGACTGCGCTGGTTTGGGCACGTTCAACGGAAAGCAGACCACCACATCATAAAAAGAGCAATGAACTTCGTAGTGGATGGAAAGAGACCAAAGGGAAGACCTAGCAAAACCTGGGCTACCTGTGTTGCAGATGATCTTAGAGAAAGGGGCATAAATAAGGAGGAAGCTCAAAACAGAGAGAGATGGAGAAGGCTCATCAACGTCAAACTACCCCTGGGAAAAACATGACAAAAAAGGAAGAAGAAGAAGAAGAATACTTCAGTACAAGGTAGAAGAAAGCTTGATAGTTTTGTAGTCAATGAAAATCTCAAAATCGACACCTGCCTAAAATGGCTTCTCGTGGAATAGAGGGTCAGGTGCAATGGGACTCATTTCATGGTGGAGGGTCACACATCATTGATGCTGTCAAAGGCGGACATTAAAAAGTAGAACTGATAAAAGGAAGAATGGATTGAGAGTAGTAGTAGTTGTGTGTTCCCCAGCAGGCAGCTTAACACCCTAGGGGTCACCCAGAATATGCACTGACTCACTCATCCTCCCACCTGGGAATCACTGTGAGATAGAAAGTACACCGGATAAGAAGTTTGCGTGTATGACTGTTTTCAAATACCTCGCCATATAGGCAGCCATACTCCGACTTCAGAGGAGAATCAAAGTGGATCTAGAAACTGCCGATAGTGTCATATCCAAATGTGAAGTTCTTTCCGCTGAGTCTGTCATGGGCTCTTTCAGTATGGATAGCATCCCCATCTTCGTGCCCATGTCTCTCCGTTTCTGGGACAGGTCATGGTTGGCATGACCTTTGAGGGCCAGGGTGTCTGAAAGATGGGCTATGCATCCGGTCAGTTCACCGCGTACTTTAGCTGCATCCTGCCCTGAGATGGTATCTCTTACCTTCAGAAGTCGGTAGAAGAACACAAGACAAACCACTCAAGCGCGATTTGATACCCATCGACTGAGAGACACCAACGTGAAGTCTGCATTCATCAACAATCTGAGGAACAGATTCCACATCCTGCAGAACATGACTGAGCAGCATGACATAGATACGACATGGAAGCAGATCTGTAAACTGTACACTGAGAGCAGCAAGGAGAACATCGGTCATCAAAAGAAGAAGACCAACAATGACTGGATCCAACAAGAGACCCTCGATGTCATCAAAGAAAGGAGAGAGATCAAGAAGAGATTTCTGCAAGTAAAGTCTCCACGGCTACGAGAGAGGCAGGAAAAGTTGTACAGAGAGGCACACAGGAAAGTGAAGAGACTCGCACGCCGTGACAAGAGAGAAGCCATGGACCAGCTGGCAGCTGAGGCAGAAGAGGCGGCGGCCCAAGGAGAGCAAGGGAAAGTCTACAAGATCACCAAGAAAGTATGCAACAAATTTAAGAGGAGCGCTGGGGGACCAATCAGGGACAGACAAGGGAAACTGTTGACAACAGAGAAAGAGCAAGAGGAAAGATGGGCTGAACACTTCCAGGAAGTTCTCAACCTACCACCACCTGACGAGACAGCCGACATCCCAGAAGCTAAAAAAGACTTAGACATTGATGTCAACCCCCCAACAAAGGAAGAGATAGTGGCTGCCATCAAGACCCTCAAGAACGGCAAGTCACCAGGCCAGGACAACCTTGGTGCCGAATTGTTCAGGGCAGATTCTGAACTCATCATCATCATCATCATCAGTCTCGTGACCTTGGCGGTCGTGGAGGAGACACGAAAGACGATGCCGTGGTAAGCCTCCTCCATCCATCTCGGTCCTCGGCTCTGCGCAGTAGTGCCGAGTCATTCATCCTGGTCCATTCTCTGATGTTGTCCATCCATGACTTGTTCTGTCTTCCCCTCTTTCTGCCACTTTCGAGTGTTCCCTGCAGTACTGTTTTTGGCAGAGTATTGTGGCGGGTGACGTGGCCGAACCATGTCAGCTTTTTCTTCTTGACGATGGTGAGAAGGGGTTCCTGTGGACCTGCCAGCCGTGTTATTTGGCTCTTGACAAATTCATTGGTCTTTCGTTCTCTCCAGGATATGCCCAGCAGTTTTCTATGGCATTTTGTTTCAAATGACTGGATTCGCTTTGCTGTTTCAGCAGTCAATGTCCAGGTTTCACTTCCGTACAGCAGGATAGTCTTAATTAGGGCTTTGTAGAGCTTTAGTTTGATTGGGAATCTGATCTCTTTACTTTTCCATATGGTGGTGAGTTTTGTCATGGAAGATGTTGCCATGGCTAGTCTGACTTTGATTTCTGTCGTCGATCGCCCGTCCTTTGTGAGTGTAGCGCCAAGGTATTTAAAAGCGTCTACCTCCTCCAGTTGCTGGCCGTTCATGTAAATTTGAGCAGTGGCGTTGCTCGTGCTGTTCACAAGTACTTTACTTTTCTCCGAGACCACCTCCATCCCATATGCTCCAGCTCTGTTCTCAAGTCTGGTCGTAAGATCTTGCAGCTCTGTGTTACTTCCGCCCATGAGGTCAATGTCATCGGCAAACCGCAAGTTGTTGAGGGGTCTGCCGCCAATGGAGATGGTAGAGTGGAAGTCTTGGAGGGTTTTTCTCATAATGTTTTCCAAGAACAGATTAAACAGGACTGGAGATAACAGGCATCCTTGTCGGACCCCAACTGTGGTTTTGAAGTAGTCTCCGATCTGATTGTTCAGAAGGACTGCACTGCTTGCGGTGTTGTATAGTGCTTGAATGGTTTGCACTAGTCCTTCTTCAATGCCAAACATTCTGAGGACCTGCCACAGGCCTTCGTGCCATACTCTGTCGAAAGCCTTCTTGAAGTCGATGAAGTTGTGGAACAGGTCTCTCTGATGTTGAAGATGTTTTGCCATCAAGATGTGGCAGTTAAAAATCTGTTTGATTGTGCTCCTACCTGCCCTGAACCCAGCTTGTTCCTCTGCAAGGTGTTCTTCTGCCTCCTTCTTTAGTCGATTCAAAATAACTTTGAGCATGATCTTGCTGGCGTGGCTGATGAGGCTGATTGTTCTATAGTTTTGTCATTGGCGTAAATTCCCCTTCTTGGGCAGGGGTATGATGAGTGATTGTGTCCATTCTGTTGGCCACTGTTTTGTCTCCCAAATCTTCCAAATCTTCTGACAGATAGCTGTAACATGTGTGATAATTGTTTGTCACCATGCTTGAGCAGCTCTGCTGGTATGTTGTCTGCTCCTGGGGACTTTCCTACTGGTAAACTACGGATGGCTTCTTCCACTTCTTCCCTCAGTATAGGTAATGGCGAGGGTACTCTTGATGTTGCTGCTTCCTCTTCTATTATGCTCTTGTCAGGTTGGATTGGGTAGTTGTATAGTTCTTGACAATACTCAGACCACCTGTTCAATGCAGCTGAGCTTTCTGTGAGGAGGTTTCCGGAGCTGTCTTCAATGACTGATGATTTGGTTTGAAGTGGTTTTGTGAGTTTCTTCAGGGTGTCGTATGCTTTTTTACTGTTGCCCACTTTCATGCTTTTTTCGATCTCATCACATTGATCACTGATCCATTCTCTCTGGCCTTTAACATTGACTTCTTCACAAGATTGTTGGCCTCCCGGTATTCCTTAGGGTTGGAAGACCTGGTTGGTTTCAGTGCTCTTCTTGTATCGCAGAGGTCCAAGATGTCATTGGTAGTCCATGGCTGGTGTATATTCCTCTGATGACCGAGTACCTCCTCTGCTGTTTCTCGGACTGCCTCATTAAAGTTGTTGGTGAGGTCATTGGTGTCATTGTCCAGGAGGGTTATTGCCGCAAAATGTCCGCCAAGCTTAGCTTGGAAGATCTCCTCGACATCTGGATCTTTCAGTTTGTCCACGTCAAATTTGATACGTGGGTTTGCAGGCTGTTTATTTTTCTTCAGCTTCATTTTGAATACCAGCAGCACAAGGTCGTGGTCGCTGCCTATGTCAGCTCCAGGGTAGGTTCTTGTTCTGGCTCTGTTGATGCTAGATTTGAAGTGCCGTGGTGTTAAGATGAAATCTATTTGGTTATGGATCTTGCCGTTTGGCGCATGCCAGGTTGTCCTCCTTGACTGCAGATTCTGAACTAGCAGCTGACATACTGCAATCACTGTTCACAGCTGCATGGAAGAACGAGAAAGTACCTGATGATTGGACCAAAGGAGTGATAGTCAAAATCCCCAAGAAAGGAACCCTGAGCGACTGCAACAACTGAAGGGGAATCACTCTTTTATCTGTGCCGAGCAAGATACTGGCCAAGGTCATCATCAGAAGAATATCAGACGCTGTGAACAATGCTTTGAGGAAGGAACAAGCAGGGTTCAGGAAGCAACGAGGATGTATAGACCAGATATTCACGCTCTAAAACATCATCGAACAGTGCACAGAGTGGCAAAGACAACTGTATGTGAATTTTGTGGACTTCGAATAGGCATTTGACAGCATACACAGAGACAGCCTTTGGAGTATCCTTCGACACTATGGCATCCCATCGAAACTGGTACACCTTATCAAAAGCTTCTACGACAGCTTCAGATGCTCTGTGGGCCATAGCAACACTGTCTTCGAAGTCAAGACTGGAGTAAGACAAGGATGTGTGATGTCGGCAGTTTTCTTCAATCTGGCCATTGATTGGGTGATGAGGAAGACGACAGAAGACACCCCAAGAGGGATTCGCTGGAGCCTGTTCTCAACACTAGATGACCTTGACTTTGCGGATGACCTGGCGCTGCTGTCCTACACACACCAACATATCCAGGAGAAGACCAGCAGACTCCAAACATTCGGACAGCAAGTGGGGCTTCGTATTAGCACCAAGAAAACAGAGACCATGTCGCTCAATGTGAACACACCAGCCCCTGTGAAAGTGAATGGAACTGACCTGCGCCAGACAGACAAGTTCACATACCTTGGCAGCAGCATCAAACCAGAGGGCGGCACAAAAGAAGACATCCACAACAGACTGGGCAAGGCCAGGAGTGTGTTTAGGGAGATGAACAATATCTGGAGATCAACTCAGTACAGCACCAACACCAAGCTGAAGCTATACCAGAGCTGTGTTGTATCTACGCTCCTGTATGGTTCTGAGTGCTGGAGGATGACGGAAGCGGATCTTACCAAACTTCGATCCTTTCACACCATATGCCTCCGAAGAATTCTCCGGATCTTTTGGCCAGAGAAGATCTCCAATGAAGACCTACTACGGAGATGCAGGCAAGAAGACATGGGAACCATCATCACCAGACGACGGTGGAAGTGGATTGGGAACATCCTCCGAAGAGACCCACAGTCAATCACAAGAACAGCATTGCACTGGACCCCAGAAGGAAGGAGAAAGAAAGGAAGACCAAAAGCAACGAGGAGGAGGAGGACTGTAGAAAGTGAGATGAAGGCCATGCAGCACTCTTGGGGATCAGTGACTAGGTTGGCCCAGGATAGGCAGGAGTGGAAGGAAGCGCTTTGTTGCTGCCCTACACACCACTGGGTGTAATGGTTAATGATGATGATGATCAGAAGTCGGTCAGTGCAGAGCGTTATCGCTATGGCAGCTTTTGACAGGGGTGTTTTTTTTTTGGTGTGTTTGCCATCCTGATATCTGTCTTTCTTGAGAAGGGCTTGAGAATGGAAAAAAAACCTTCCTGGTTTGTTCAGGGAACGCCCAGGTAAACCCAGTTTTCCGGAATAGGGTACTTAGTGAACTTTTCCTTCAGATTTTTTTCTGGAGTTTTTATCCAAATCTGGACTCAAGCAACTTTGCTAATTTTTCGGAAACCGGTGGCCCCTTTTCGTCCTTGTCATCAAAGGATGATGCCATTTCAGCAAAAAAGTTGTCTTTTTCTTCATCCTCTGTAGCTTCTGCCTTCAACTCTTTTCTCTAGATTGAATTGGTTGTCTGGGGATCATGAGCTGTCTGGTTTGGGCTGGGATTAGCTGTCTAGGTTGAATATGTCGTCTACATGGATTTGGCCATCTGAATTGAATTTTCTGTCTAAAGGGGAGTTGACCATCTTAAGAGAACTTGGCCATTTAAATGGTGAATTGGCTGAGTAGATTACTATGGCGATTTAGATTGATTAAGCCAATAAAAGGGACTTTGGGCCATTTTTGGGGGGAATGGCTATCTAAGCTATTTGGCCAACTCAATCTGGATGTGGAGAACATAACATTTGAAAACATAACCATTATAATTATTGTAGGCTGTGGCACTTGGATGACATCAGTGAATGACCCAAAGCTCTTTTAGTCTGGGCCCTCTGATGATGATGATGCAATGATCATAATGATCACCACCCTCTCCATCTTAATACAGAAATTCAAAGCATTTCCCAGCAAACACAAAGTATCCCTGTTGAATACTGAACACAAAAAACTGGGGGTTGGGTTTGTTTCTGCTTCTGTTTTGTCTCTTCTTTCCTTAATCAGAGCTCCAAGGTTCACCAATGGTGAAATTTTGCGCATTATACGACAATTTTTACCCACTATTTAAGGTCACCGTATTTCGACTGTGAGGATGGTGTCTAAACATGACACCTATATGCATGCATTTTTTTTGGGGGGAGGGGCTGTTTTGTTATCAGTTCCTATTGGCATGAAATGGCCCCAACTTCAGATCGACAGAACGGGTTTTTAACATGCGTCAAAAATGTTATGCGCGCGCTCACATACGGTGCCTCCTCCTCCGTGGGGATATGTCAGGGTCCTGTTGAAGTTGGTCTCAAGCCATGGCAAACTCTTAACCTGAACAACCTGTAATTAGTGTCTTTTTGAGGAGGAAAAAAAATCCTCTGAAGTCAGAGTATGGCTGCCTTTATGGAAAACTACTTGAAAGCTACAAGTCATATACCGTACTTCTCAAAGCAGTGTGTCTTTAGGATTTGACAGTAGCTCTAAGGTGGTATGAGTGAGACTGCGTACACTTTCTGGATGACCCCTAGGGTATTAAGCTGGGTTTGTTCTACAACTCTACGTCAGTAAAACATTGCTTGATGATGATGATGATAATGATGGTGGTGGTGATGATGATGGTGAAGACGATGATGATAAACACCACAGCGACCATCATCACTCTCTTCCATTACAACAGCTTCAATAGAATTCGGCAATGCATCATTCCCTCTATCCACTGCTGTAAAGTATCTAGGGGTCATTATCGACAACTTACTTTCTATGCAAAAATTCATTACCCAGACCTGCCAGTTGTGCTGCTACCAATTACGGGGTATTAGTGCAATTCAAAAGTACCTGTCCACAGACGCAACATCCAAACTCGCAGCTTCTCTCATTCTTTCACGTCTGGACTATTGCAATTCTCTTTTGGCTGGTCTGCCAGCATCATCTATCCACTCCCTTCAACGTGTTCAAAACTCTGCAGCTCGACTAGTCCTCAGAAAATTTGAGCACATTACCCCTCTCTTGCGATCTCTCCACTGGCTGCCTGTGCCACAGAGAGTAGATTATAAGATCAGTACTCTCTTTTCAAATGTCTCCACAAAACAGCACCCTCCTACCTCTGTGAATGTCGCCACCTGTACACCCCTTCTCGTTCCCTTCGCTCTGCTGCAGATTCCTTGTGCTTACGAATACCTAGATTCAGCCAGTCCACTGTTGGCTGTCGCGCTTTCTCTGTTTCTGGTCCGCCGATTTGGAATGGCCTCCCTATCTCTCTTTGCCAAAGGGCATCTTGTGACACTTTTAAATCTGGCCTCAAGAAATATTTGTTTCAAACCTAAGATTTTCCTCTCCTGTTTCATTTCATAGCTATCCCTGCTTTTCAACAGCCAAAAATTCCATCACCCTGCCAAAGTGTATGACCTGTGTGTGTGTGTGTGTGTGTTTGTGTGCATTTGCATGGGTTAGAACTATTACTTGCTATTGGTTGCATGACTGTGTAAGAATGAGTTGAGTGCAAGCGCTTTGATTTGTCTGTGCAAGATAAAGCGCTATATAAATTCCATTTATTATTATTTATTATTATTATCACAATTCTTTTCCGTTCCTCGTCTAGAGCTCCCAGGTTCACCAATGGGTTTTGCCTACGCGACCGTTTTTGCCCACCATGAAGGTAGCCGCATTCCGACTTCGGGGTTGTATGCTGGCTTTGTTCGTGTTTTCCGTAACCCACACTAATTGCTGTCTGCGCATTTGATGAAGAAGATAGAAGAAGAAACTACTGGAAAGATTGTAAAAATCTGACTAGGCTATCCAAACCATCATTATTATTGTCATTATTATTTTTATTACTTCTCATTGCTGAAAACCTGTTAAAGCTGATTTCAAAAGTTATCTTAGGACTTGGGGGAAAAACATTAAAACTGGTTTCAAAGTTATCTGAGGACTTGGGGGAGGAACATTAAAACTGGTTTCAAAGTTATCTGAGGACTTGGGGGAGGAACATTAAAACTGGTTTCAAAGTTATCTGAGGACTTGGGGGAGGAACATTAAAACTGGTTTCAAAGTTATCTGAGGACTTGGGGGAGGAACATTAAAACTGGTTTCAAAGTTATCTGAGGACTTGGGGGAGGAACATTAAAACTGGTTTCAAAGTTATCTTAGGACTTGGGGGGAAAAACATTAAAACTGGTTTCAAAAGTTATCTGAGGACTTGGGGGGAAAAACATTAAAACTGGTTTCAAAAGTTATCTTAGGACTTCAAAACAAACAAACATTAAAAAAACTGATTTCAAAAGTTTTCTTAGGACTTTACCAAAAACAAACATTAAAACTGGTTTCAAAAGTTATCTTAGGACTTTATCAAAAACAAACATTAAAACTGATTTCAAAAGTTATCTTAGGACTTCAAAACAAACAAACATTTAAAAAAACTGATTTCAAAAGTTATCTTAGGACTTTACCAAAAACAAACATTAAAACTGGTTTCAAAAGTTATCTTACGACTTGAAAAAAACCTACCAAACATTAAAACTGAGTTCAAAAGTTATCTTAGGACTTGAAAAAAAACCCCACCAAACATTAATTTCAAAAGTTATCTTAGGACTTGAAAACCCCCCACCAAACATTAAAACTTATTTCAAAAGTTATCTTAGGACTTGAAAACAAACAAACATTAAAACTGATTTCAAAAGTTATCTTAGGACTTGAAAACCCCCCACCAAACATTAAAACTGATTTCAAAAGTTATCTTACGACTTGCAAAAAAAACCTCACCAAACATTAAAACTGATTTAAAAAGTTATCTTAGGACTTGAAACACACACACACACACACACACACACACACACACACACACACACACACACACACACACACACACACACACACACACACACACACACACACACACACACCACAGAGAAGCCATACAGGGCAGGACAGCATGGAAGTTAGTGCCTTGAGCTCCTCATCAGAGGGTCCAGGTTTTGGGCCACCGTAGAGATAGTGAAAAGATGGAAAGAGTACTTCAAGAAACTGCTCAACCCTGCAGGACAACAGGCACAGAACACCCAGTTCCAGTTCACCCCAACTACCCAGACCACTCAGAACCTACCATCTTGGAGAGTGAAGTCAGAAGAGCAGTGAAGACCAGCCCTAAAGGGAAAGCAGCAGGTGACGATGGCATAACAACTGAAGCCATCCATGCATGTGGGGAAACAGGTATAATGTGGCTCACCACCATCTTCAAAAAGCTTGGGAGGAGAGGAAAGTACCAGAGGACTGGCAGAATGCAATAGTAGTGCCAATTTGGAAGAAGAAGGGCAGCAAGAAAGACTGCAGTAACTACAGAGGCATATCACTCCTCAGCCATGTAGGGAAAATGTATGCAAAGATCCTAGACCAGCGCACTAGAACAAAAACGCAACATCTCCTTAGTGACGCTCAGTTTGGATTCAGGAAAGGAAGAGGGTGCACAGATGCAATCTTTGCTCTCAGACAGCTGTGTGAGAAGGCGATCGAACACAACCGAGATCTCCACCTTATCTTTGTAGATCAAGAGAAGGCTTTTGACCGAGTAAACAGAGACAAGTTGTGGAAGGTGCTGGAGCAGTATGGCGTGAAGGGGCAGCTGCTGGACAACATCCGAGCTATCTATGCCAACAGCAAGAGCGCAGTCCGCACGACCAGTGGAACATCTGACTGGTTCCCAGTGACATCCGGGGTGAGACAGGGCTGTTGCCTCTCCCCTCTGCTCTTTGTCATTTACATGGACCAGATTGCAAAGGAGGCCAAACCAGATCCTGAGGCACTCAACGAACTCATGTTTGCTGATGACCAGGCAATAATACATAGCAAGAAGGCGCAGCTCCAGGAGCACACAGATCAACTCAACAGCACCTGCCAGGCCTATGACATGAAAATCAGTGTCAGTAAGACCGAGGTCATGACAGTCAGCAGGAGACCACACACTCTGGACATCAATATCAATGGATCCCAGTTAAATCAAGTCAGCGAATTTAAATATCTGGGCAGTGTATTTGCAGAGAACGGAAGATTAGACCGTGAAATTGAAACAAGATGTCAGAAGGCTAATGCGGTCAGTTACCAGCTCGCCCCTTTCCTGAAACATCCCAGCATCCCCATGGACACAAAGGCAAAACTGATTAACACCATCTTCCTGCCAACGCTCACGTACCAGTGTCAGACATGGCCCCTCACAAAGGCCCTCAGACGTAAACTAGTCACGTGTGAAATGAAATGCCTAAGAAGAGCAGTCAACAAGACCCGAAGAGACAAAATCAGAAACGAAGTCATCAGAGACATGGTAGGTGCAACACCAGTCCTACAACACATCGACCAGCAGAGGATCAAGTGGTTCGGACACCTGACACGGATGCCTCACAACCAGCCAGCTCTTCGGGCCTACAACACCCGGCACTCAGGATGGAAAGCCAAAGGACGACCAAGAAGAAGATGGAATGATTCCGTGGCCGACACCCTAAAAACCCACGGCATGTCCCTCCTCCAGGCTACACGCCTCGCTGCCGACAGACAGCTATATCTCCCCGCGACACCTCCGAGTATAAGCGGAAGACAAAAGTAAAGTAAGTAAAGTAAGTAAGTAGAGGTGTCAGATCAAGGGAGCTTTCCCTTGGAGTTAACATCAGTACTGACTCCGCACATCGGAGTCCTTCGGATGAGACTATAGATCTAGACCCCCATATGCGAACACACGCAGAGCATCTTGCGCTCATGCTAAACCCCGTTCCACTTTTCGGAAGAGTAGGCTGTTACAGCTTGCCAGTGAAATGTTTTTTGAAAAACAAAACAAGACACAAAAAACAACGAAAAAGACCCATACCCACACTGATGTTGTGTTTAGACATCATCTCTGTCACGTTCGCATAATTCTGGGCATGATTTTGTGCATTACTCAGTGCTATTTCTCTCTCTATGTGTCTGGATGCTGGAGTCTTTCTGAGGTCACATTCGCATTTTTCCTTTTTTTTTTTAGTACGTGGTAAACTCCAGCTTAGTGGCATGCACATCCCCTTTTCTCTGCAATTTTGCATGCAGGTTAGCTTCTCGTGAAGTTCCTGGTTGTGAGCTAGGGTTTGGTTCATCAGCTGAGTAGCAGCGGCTTTAAATAGGAGGAGATCTTGACTTCAGATAGGAGGAAGAGATTCAGTCTTTGGCTGAAGTTCGTTGGTCGCCGTTCCAGCTGGGCTGTTGGGCGCCGCGTGATGTTGTGTCTGTATTTTGGAGGGCAGGGGGAAGCAGTACCTTGAAGTAGTTCACGCTCCTGTGAACCCGTTCTTATGTCGTGTCCGTCCTGTCAATGTCTTCCTTGAGGTGCAGGAGTGCACCGTACTTCCTATGGTGTTGTGTCTCTTCTTGGAGAGCAGAGGGGAGCAGTCATCTTTGAGTGGTTTGGGCTCCCGAGAACCAGTCTACGTTCTTCATTGTGCTGTCCGTTTTGTCAACGTCTTTCCTGGGTGCAGGAGTGCACCTTGTTCTTTCTCAGTGACAGGTGAGGGATGTTCCGTAGATATGATTGAGTTCTGTGATGGTTCTTTGTGCCGCTGTGGTGGTCGTCATTGAGTGTCTTGTGTTAATGCAGTGCTTGGGTAGTTGGTTCTTGAATAAATGAATGTAAAAGGTTTTCGAGGGAGGTTTCCTGTGTCTGTAGGTTTATGGTATATTGGGTAGGCTTAGGTTTCTCCTTTAGTGAATAATAGGATACGTTCTTTAATATATGTTTTTAAATGCTAATGTATTGTCTAGAGAGAGTTCTCACTAGTGTTCACAACACTCGGTATTTCTTAAGGTTAATTTATAGGGGCGAGTCCTGAGTGATTTGGGATTTAGTGCAATTTTGCGTATTAGGCGGCTGTGTGTGGTTATTGGTTTTCTGTAAGACAAACCTCTTTTGTGGAAAAAAAGGTTTTTTTAAGTATTTTAACTTAACTGTATTTGAGCATAAATAATTATAGAGTATATATTAGATGTGATTTAGATTCGAAATGTAAATGATTCCTTGGGGATACATGATGGAGTTTTTGGCTGAATAGACAAATTGTCAACCTGGAGGATGCAAGGGAAATAACCCTAGTCACCTTAGTGCTAGTCTTGGGCGTATGCTGAGGAACGGCAAGTATTGCCTGTTCCAGGTTCCTGTGGGTGCCTCCAGCAGTGGAGTCGTGCCTGGAGAGGGTGCAGCCCGGTGTGCCCTGAAGAGACGCCGACGGCTTGTCCTTGACCCTCTGTCCCTTTATCCCCTGGATCCACCTCTTTTCCCCACGACCCGTTTCCCTTCTCCCTGCTGCCCTGTCCACCTGTGACCCTCCTTGAGGACTTCAGCCTGCCCCGAGCTGTCCCATGGTGAAGGTATGTGGGGAACAGATTGTGACTGTGAGGGAAGTTGGAGGAGAACATTTATCAAGCTTGTTTCTGACCTATGCAGAAGAGGGAATGGTATTAGGGATAGAGTTTAGAGTGTGGTTGGTGATTGAATGTGTGTGTCTGTGTGGAAGCGAGTTTAAGTATTTGTCTTGATGTGATTGTGTTTTGGATTTTGGAAAGTAAAGTCTGGAAGTTTTTCTTCAGTGTTCTGTGTTTGGTGTTGTCGGGAAGATAGTTAGAGAGGGCATGGGTGGGGGATTATTCACAATCCCTTATGGAGCGTGACAATGGTGGAGATGCGGGGTAACTGTTAGGTTAGCTAGGTGGGTTGTGGGGTGGGTGTCCTGTCATGTGTGTCTTTTCACTGCAATTTCTGAAGTCTGTTTTTTCTTTCTTTCCATTTAACTAGTTGGACTGGATGGTCAAAAGGAAATGTAGTGGAGTGACGTTATGGTTGATATCAGCGTCTTCAGGTAGAAACCTTGTGGCAGGAGTAAGGTGTTGTGGGTCGCTGCTCCTCCAGCTCTTATAAGCCTGGCAAGGCCAGATAAGTTTTGGGGGTTTTTTTCTTGGGAAAGAATTCTCTCCCTGTCTAAGACAATTTTCTGGTGTATGTTTGTCCGTCGTGTCCGACGATGACCTCCAAAACAGCAGAGGAGGCAGCTGCTGTTTTGGAAACTGGGCAGAAATTTGATGTCAGCGCCTGGGCTTTATCACAGTTCTTGATTAAACCATTGACGCTGGGGGCAACAGCAAGGTGAGAGGCTGTATGACCAGTGGCTTTCTTTCCCACTCATGGAATTCCACTTTACAGCTTAGTCTTTAGTGATCGACTGTGACTCTCTGACTAGGAGGCTTGACTCGCACAGTCCTTATGTGCTGCAGCCCTGGGGGCTGGTTGGCCTTTGGAGAGCATCTCCAACGCTGACTGTCCTTATGCCCACTTGGCCGAGAGTGGGGAGGTGCTGTGGGCAAGGCATCTCCACTATATCAAATCAAATTTTCTGGTAAAGGCACCAAAATGCCTGACCGTAGGAATGCTGCCAGTGTGCCCGCCACTCCAGGTTCCAAGACTCGAGAGACAAAAGAGGAAGAGTCTCCTGGGGTGTTTGAGAAGGACAAGCTGTCTGGCTGGGTGAAGAAACAGCTAGGAGGTGACTTTTCAGACTCTCCAGGGAGCCAGGGCAAAAGTAAGGCCGCTGTTTCTGAGGAGGACCCTTATGCTAAGTTCCGCAGGTTGGGCTCCGAGTTGGGTTTGTCAGGGGAAGTGCTAGCAGTTCCATCATGGATGCAGTAGAAAAGGAAGAGGCTAGACGCGTACGAGAGGAGGGAAAGGAAGAGGCTAGACGCGTAAGAGAGGAAGAAAAGGAAGAGGCTAGACGTTTAAGAGAGGAAGAAAAGGAAGAGGCTAGACGTTTAAGAGAGGAGGAAAAGGAAGAGGCTAGACGTTTAAGAGAGGAGGAAAAGGAAGAGGCTAGACGTTTAAGAGAGGAGGAAAAGGAAGAGGCTGGACGTTTAAGAGAGGAGGAAAAGGAAGAGGCTAGACGTTTAAGAGAGGAGGAAAAGGAAGAGGCTAGACGTTTAAGAGAGGAGGAAAAGGAAGAGGCTAGACGTTTAAGAGAGGAGGAAAAGGAAGAGGCTAGACGTTTAAGAGAGGAGGAAAAGGAAGAGGCTAGACGTTTAAGAGAGGAAGAAAAGGAAGAGGCTAGACGTTTTAAGAGAGGAGGAAAAGGAAGAGGCTAGACGTTTAAGAGAGGAGGAAAAGGAAGAGGCTAGACGTTTAAGAGAGGAGGAAAAGGAAGAGGCTAGACGGCTAGAGGAAAGGAAGGAAGCTAGATGGCTAGAGGAGAGAGAAGAGGCTAGATGGTTAAGGGAGGAAGAGAGGAGTTACAGAGAGGCAGAGAAGGAGGAGGAAAGATATAGG
>CM054154.1:53637267-53661194 GCA_028751875.1 Rapana venosa | reverse complement strand
TGGAATAAAAGAATCTGAAAATTCGCCGCTTCAAGGTCTTAATTTTCCCCCCCAAAAAAAAAAACAACTATGTAACTCTAAGACACGACCAAGTATTTACCCTAGCAAATTTGCCAAGGACATCTGCCCCAACACCTCCTCCACCAGCAACTTAGCTTCGAAACAACTGCAGTGTCCTCCCTACCAGTTATCCGCCGCGGGTCTTGGTGCTTCCCAGAAAATGGAACAATGGAGATCCTTTGAAGGAGGGATCTCGTCCATAGGAGGACCCTGGCCACCCTTACCTTTGCCACAGTCTTCTGACAGGAATCACAGGACTTGAATAGCGCCTGATATCTGCACCATTCCCTGGCCAGTAGTAGTCCTTGAAAATTTGTCACTGTTGCCTTGCTTCCAGATGACCACACATGGAGTTTGAGTCCCAGCGTCATCACATTGACATGGAGGTCCTTAGGAACACAGACATGACTGACAGCAACCACAGTGACTCTGGAATGACTGGATAAGAACTCCTTGCTGGTACTGAAACGAAATGTTCCCAGCCTTGTCCTTATAGTGGCATTACCTCTGCTAGATCTCTCGCCCCTTGCAAGCTTAGGTCTTGCCTCTGCTCCTTCCTAACTCATCACGTGTCACTTTCACACCCAGGTCAATAGCATTTGGGGACAGGCTTTGACTTTTGATCAGCTGATCCTAGCTTCTGTGACTCCAACAATCTTAGGGTCAGCATACACAGGCACTCTCGTGTGTACCATCTGTTTCCCAGGCTACATTTCCAATGAGAACATCCATGACTGGTGCTTCCATCACAGCTACGTCAAAACGACCACAGATAAATGGAGACTGCAAATCTACCTGGGTGATAGGCAGCACAGATGAGCACTTTGAACTCTGCAGAACTACTCGTACCGTTGCTCCAGTGAAAGGACTGTGGAGAGACCAACCGATGAGCAACCACAATCATGTGAGCTCCATGTCTCGCAAACCTTGGATAACCTGACCATCAACCCCTGGCTTCACATCGAGGAGTGTATACTTTAGAAGCGCATGGAATGCACAAGGTAGTGGAGACCCTGAAGGTTGTTCCCCAGAACACTCTTGCTTGAGCACTGCAGAGACTACTTTGAACTGCCCGCACTCTCTAGCAAAATGACCACCCCCTTCCACACTTGAAACAGACAGGTGGCTGATGGGTTCCCCTCTGCTAGGTCTCCCTTCGGAACTTTGACAGGTCCTAAACCCTGCTGATAGCTAACACCAGGCCTGGCTTCTGCTCAGATCTAGCCTGCCTAGCAGAACTCTCTTTGGTTCCCGGGAAACAGACTGCAACTTCCCGCTTCTTCTGTCTGAACTCCTCGAGGCCTTGAGCTCTGCCTCAGCAAAACGACCTGCCCTCTTTGCATTTTACGATTTTTGTTTTCAACGCGGGCAAAATCCTCAGCCCCTCGGGGTTCTTCCTTCTGGACATCGTGACCAGTTCAGGTGTCAGTGTCGATAGAAGCAGCTCTTGCGAAACAGGTCTCTAATGTCCTCCACCATTTTTTTCATCCTGGCCACTTGCTAGGCACCAGCGAGAGAGCATGTCTTCAGCAGAAAAAAAAAATCACAAATGTCTCCTCGACAGCCTTCCGCATAGACTAACTTTTCCCAGTAGCACCTGCATCAAGGTGGAACCCTGCAAGAGAGTGCTTCAGAGCTTCAAATTCCTGTACATCTTCAGGAGAGGACACAAACGGGCGTCCCAGCTCAACCCTGCAGCTGAGCAAATGCGCAGCCAAGTTTCACGCTTCATTTAAATCCAAACCTGCTATTCGCCAAAATGCATCAGAAACGCATCTAGGTCATCCTTCCCTCAAAGGGTTGGATATTTGAACTGCTGGGCACTGCGGACTGAAATTTCTTCCTGCTTAAGTTCAGCTTCCTCTCGAACCTAATATCTTTCCTCTTCCTTCTCTTCCTCTCTCAAACACCTAGCCTCTTCCTTCTCTTCCTCTCTTAAACGCCTAACCTCTTCTCTCTCCTCTAGCCATTTAGCTTCCTTTCTTTTTCCCCTAATCATCTAGCCTCTTTTCCTTTTCCTCCTCTCTTAAACGTCTAGGGCCCCTTTCCTTTTCCCCCTCTCTTAAACGTCTAGCCTCTTCCTTTTCTCCCCTCTTAAATGTCTAGCCTCTTCCTTTTCCTCCTCTCTTAAATGTCTAGCCTCTTCCTTTTCCTCCTCTCTTAAATGTCTAGCCTCTTCCTTTTCTTCCTCTCTTAAACGTCTAGCCTCTTCCTTTTCTTCCTCTCTTAAACGTCTAGCCTCTTCCTTTTCCTCCTCTCTTAAATGTCTAGCCTCTTCCTTTTCTACTGCATCCATGATGAAACTGCTAGCACTTCCCCTGACAACCCCAACTCGGAGCCCAACCTGCGGAACTTAGTATAAGGGTCCTCCTCAGAAAAAAAAACCAGCCTTACCTTTTCCCTGGTTCCCTAGAGAGTCTGAAAAGTCACCCACAGCACGCCTATACAGCAGCGCTCAGTCAAAGGTTCAGGCAGAGTGCTAAAATTAGCGCGCCCTGACCTTTTTACCCCCACACCCCTCCCATTTCTTCACCCCTCCCCTTCCCCCTCCTCACAGCATCTCAAGCCTAGTAGCACTTACACATGCTGGCGCGGCAGATCTGGGCTAGGCTAGGCCTACGGGAGAGGAATGGGTATACCGTATAGGTAGCGAGCATTACGCTAGTAAAAAAAACACCCTCAGTTTTAACAATGAAGTAGGAAGTTTAGTGTGTGTGTGTGTTTACGTGTGTATGTGTGTGCGTGAGAGAGAGAGAGAGAGAGAGAGAGAGAGAGAGAGAGAGAGAGAGAGAGAGAGAGAGAGAGAGAATCTTTGATACACAAAGATGAAGATTTTAGTCTAAACCTAGTCTTACAATCTGTCCCAGTGAACACACACACACCACACACACACAGATATAGATAGATAGATAGATATGAAAAAGAAAATCCAAACCAAGAACAGAATAAAATCTCGATTACCACTACTATCAAGCACGCACACGCACGAACACACACACAAGGCACACACACACATACACGTACACAGTTCCACACACAGTTCCACACATACACAGAATCAGAAATTAGCCTAGTTTAGGCTGGAAAGGATGGCAAAACTTACATTACCTAAGACAAGCCCGCTGCGTGCGTGCATTCCGCCTGCCTATCCTCTTAACACACACAGGCACTAAGCCTAGGCTAGATTGAGACAGCAAACAGTCAAGATTTTGCCCAAATTTGAGCCCTTCAAAACTGATGAACACGTTTCCTAAATACAACAAAAGTTGATTTAGCTTAAAAAAAATCAAACATTAACATTACATACCTGACTTTGCCAAAGTGAAGCTTAAACGATTTCAGGACGAAAATTGCGATCAATTTGCGTCACTAGCACAGAATGATCACTCTCAATACTAAACAAAGAAGAGCTATCTGGTGAGAACATCCAATCTATCTGTTATTTTGGTTTATAACGCCAACACAAAAGTGTTTTACTTGTTCAAATTCATATCTCCACAACAAGAGAACACTGCACTGAATACACTTGAATGTAGCGCTGAAGAAAATGACAAACGTATCAAAAAGCACTTAGAAGTTGGAAATTAAAATCCGTGTGGCCACTTTCCCCTGCTGAAACAGTGGAAAGAACGCCGCGCTATCTTGATGGTGCCAAACTGGACCAGTGCATCTGGTCGGTGCCAGAGCTAAAAATAGCACATCAGGGGTCAAGTTCCAGCGTCTAAGTGCAGCAGAAAATGGGGGAAAACAACTGCTGTGCACCTCCTAGCTGTTTCTTCACCCAGCCAGACAGTTTTTCCTTCTCAAACACTCCAGGAGACTCTTCCTCTTTTGTCTCTTCAGTCTTTGATCCTGGAGTGGCTGGCACACTAGCGGTATTCCTATGGGTATGCATTTTGCCAACACAGAATTATCCTCAGATAAATCTTCCCGAAGGAAAAAGGCTTATGTGGCCCTGCTAGGCTTATATCAACGTGAGAGAAAAAACACACCTCAATATGCACTCATACCTTATGGTTCGAACCTCTAATATGCCCATATCAACAGATGCCATCACTCCCCTACATTTCCTTTTGACCATCAATTAATCAAATGGAAAGGGGAAAACAAAACTTCAGAAATTGCAGTGAAAACAAGAGTAACAAGACAGGACACCCACCCCACAACTCACCTAGCTAATCTAACAGTTACCCCGCATCGGTGGATCGGTGGTCTAGAGGTAACGCGCCTGTCTAGAATGCGAAAAGTCCGGGTCGGGTGTGTGCGCGGTTCGTACGCCGTTTCGGCCCGAAATTTTTCCCCATCCATTAGACCATGAGTGGTGGTCTCGGCGCAGTCTTTGGGATGAGACATAAACCAGGTCCCGTGTTACCAAAATTTTCAGCGCCGTAAAAAAAAACCCACGCAAAACAAGGGTTTTGTCCCGGCAAAATCTTAGAAAAAACCACTCATAGGAAACAAATACAGTTCCGACCAAAGAAAAAAAAGAAAAAAAAAAAGGGGGGGCGCTGCTCTTGTGGCGACGCGCCCCCCGGGGGGAAGCACCCGAATTTCACCAAAAATCTCGTGACTTAAAGGGAAAAATAAAATAAAAAAAAAATCCCACCACTCTAAAAGGGATTGTGGAAAAAACCCCCCACCCCCGCCCCCAAACATCTTCCCGACAACACCAAACACAAACACCAAAAAAAAATTTCTAGATTTATTTTCTAAAACAAAAAAATCACATCAAAAAATACTAAACCACTTTCACCAAAAACGATTCAACCAAACCCCCTCAAATTCTTTATAAATACCCTCCCCTTTCTGCACTCCAAAACCTGTTTTGAGGGAAAATTCCCCTCCCACTTCCTCACAGTCACAAATCGGGTTTCCCAACATCCCATCACACGAATCCTCAAGAGGGGACGGGGGACAGGGGGACGGAGAAGGGAAACAGTGTGGGGGAAAAGGTGATCCGGGGATAAAGGGGAAAAGGGTCAAGGGGCCAACCGTGGCGATTCCTCAGGGGACACCGGGGTGCACCCCCCCCAGGTACGACTCCACCACTGGAGGCACCCACAGGAACCTGGAACAGGCAATACTTGCCGTTCCCCAGCATATGCCCATAACTAGCGCTAAGGCAAATAAGGTTATTTTCCGTGTGTCCACCAAGTTGACAAATAGTTTATTCACCCCAAATCTCTACCCTGTATACCCAAGGAACCATTTACATTTGAATAAACAATGTCTGGTGTCTATTCCTTAATTGTTTCTGTTGAAATACAGAAAGTTAAAATACTTTAAAAAATAGTCTTTCACAAGAGAGAACTTGTCTCACAGCAAAATAATAACCACACACAACTGCTTAATACGCAACATAGCACTAAATCCTGAATCATTCAGGACTCGCCCATATCAATTAACTTAAAGAAATACTGAGTGTTCGAAACACTAGTGAGAACTCTCTAGACAAAACATTAACATTTAAAAACATATATTAAAGAACACATCCTATTGTTCACTAAAAGAGAAACCTAAGCCTGCCGAATATACCATAAACCTAAAGAAAGAGGAAATCTCCCTCGAAAACATTCTATATTAATTATTTCAAGAACCGACTATCCAAGCACTGCATTGACACAAGACAATCAACAACCACCACCACAACAGCACAAAGAACCATAACATTACTCAATCATATCTACAGGACATCCCTCACCTGTCACTGAGAAAGAACAAGGTGCACTCCTGCACCCCAGGAAAGACGTTGGCACAACAGACAGGACAACGAAGAACGTAGACTGGTTCTTGGGAGCCCGAACCACTCAAAGATGACTGCTCCCATCTGCTCTCCAAAAAGAGACACAACACCACAGGAAGTATGGTGCACTCCTGCACCTCGAGGAAGACGCTGACAGGACGGACACGACGTAACAACGAAGAACGAAGACCGGGTTCACAGGAGCCTGAACTACTTCAAGGTACTGCCCACCCCTGCTCTCCAAATAGAGAGACAACACTACGCGGCGCCCAACAGCCCAGCTGGAACAGCGATCAACGAACTTCAGCCCAAGACCAAATCTCCACCTCCTCTCCCTGAACGTTTTTTTGACATAAATAAAGCCTATGATCAAGTTTGGCATGCAAAATTATTAAGTAAGTTGAAGACAATTGGTCTTTCCGGTAATATTTATCATTACATCAAGAGCTTTCTTAGCAATAGATCTATTCAAGTAAAGGTAGGAAATAACTATTCAGATCCTAGAAATCTTGATATGGCTTACCACAAGGCTCCTTTTATAGCACCAGTTCTATTTAATATCCTGTTACATGATCTTCCCCAAAACATGTCCAGAACGCTGTTCTAGTACAATATGCAGACGACATATGCATGTGATGAATGTTACCATGAAACAAAACACACTAAAAAAGGTCTTTAAATCATTTTAAAAACGTACCAAAAAGCCCTTGAAAATTTTTAAATAAGTACATAATTGAAATGGCATAAAATTATCCACAGAAAAAACGCATATGATGCTTTTTTTAACAACGGTAGCAATTCCCCAGACAACTTACCTGTGTTTAAAATTAAAAACGAAATAATTGAATATAAACACTTAGTAAAGTTTTTAGGTGTTTTTCTTTCCTAAAAGTTAACTTGGAATGCCCAAACATTAATGTGTCTAACTAAAGGCAGAAATTGTTTAAATCTGCTTAAAATTGTACGAAAGCAGTATTGGGGCAAGACAGACAATTCTGAAACATCTGTCTACCTCTCTAATCAGATCTAAATTATCCTATGGACAAGAAGTTTATTTTATGCCCTAAATACTTATTAAAGAAGCTTCAAAGTGTAGACTGTAAGGCGTACAGACTTGCTCTAGGTTGTGCCATTTCATACCTCGGCACTTAATACATATAAAGAAATTGGAATGTTACCACTTGATGAGTACCGACAACTTGTATGTGCCAAATATATTCTGAGAAGCTCAACACCTGATAACTTTGCTTCAAAAGAAATAAAAATGAGGTCTGAAACAGATTTTCCCAAAAGAGCCCGACACATAAACTCTTTAATGACAGTAAGTACCTACACATCAGATCTTTACGAGCGTTCTGAAATTTTCAAATCTGATGTAGACTCACAAAGAGCAGTTTCAGTCTGTCCTGTTTGGGAAATGATGCAAGCACACTTTGATGTATATTATACCAACATGAAAAAGAATGAGAATCCAAATACCATGACAGTTAATGTTCATTCACATATAGAACATAATTACTCTCATTGTCTTAAAATGTATACAGATGGCTCACTTTTAAACAATCATCAAGCAGGTTCAGCATTGTCATACCAGCACTAAAAATAGAAAAGTCGTATTATGTTGGTAAAAATCGATCTGTTTTTACAGCTGGACTGATCTCTATTCTTATGGCTTTGAATTTCATTTTAGATCATCAATACTGTTTCTTTCACATATTACTTTGTGTGGATTCAAAATCAGTTTTATATGCCTTAAAGTCTAAAACTTATAAGCAATCTACTAAACTTATACTAAATATCAAATACTTCATAAATCTTCTGCGTTTAAGAGGAATTCATGTTTCCTTTTGCTGCATTCCTTCACATATAGGATTATTTTCTAATGAGTGGGCTGATCGGGCTGCGAAGAAAGGTGCACGTAATATAAAGGGGACTATAGTACTGCATGTCCCTCTATCCATTGCAGAGGGTTATCAGTTGTTAGAAGAAGCTTCCTTAAACAAATTCATAGAAAAGCATCGGCAAATCAAGCAGCTTTCACATTCAACTCAGAGTGGGAAGAGCGTAATTGAATACATTTATCACTTACAGATTCATACAAATGCTGTCAAAGAAAGACAACTCAAGGCATTATTTTTCAGGATAAGATTAAATGCATTCACAACAAAATTCAGCAAAGATGTTAAATGCTTATGTGGCGAATATATTTTAAATACCCATATCATACTTGAATGTGAGAATTTAAAACCTTATCTCCCTGCTTTTCTGAGAATACCATTGACGAAGTTTTGAACAATGTAAAGCTAACGTTTGACATTGCTAAAGGTTTATTGTTAAGTCCATAGGGCACTTATTGTAGTTGTAGTTCTCTTCGAATTTCATTTTTTTTAAATGTTCTTGATCTGTTTATGTTAAGAGTACTATTTGTGTATTTTTTCCCTTTTTATGACTCTTTATTACACACACACACACTTATATACACGCATGCACCACCACACAATGTAGATCGATCGATTTATCTATCTATCTATCTATCTATCTATCTCTTTCATTCAGCTCCTTTTTTGGGCCCGTCTGGAAATCCCTTAAAGGGGGAAAAGGCTTTAAAAAAATTTGAAGACTTCTTCTCCCTGAAGTCGGGGCCCCCCTCCTATTTAAAGCTGCTGTATTTAGCTGATGAAGAAAAACCCAAAACTCATGACCAGGAACTTCAAAAGAAGAAACCTGCTTTGCAAAAATGCATAAAAAAAGGGAATGTGAACCCACAAAGCGGGAAATTCACAACGTGGGTTTTAAAAAAAAAAGGGGAAAGTGAACACAAAAAGAAAACCCAGCACCCCCCCCACACACAAAGAAAAATTAAACACGGAGAAATTTTGCAGGAAAGGGAAAATTTTTAAAACAATGAAAAAAAAATTTAAACCGCAAAAAAATCAGCCTTTCATATCCCACCCAACCAAGGCCCTCTGAGAAAATTGAATAGCCCAAAGCCGAAGAAGAGCCCATAAATTGCTAGGAACAAGCAGGTTTCAGAGCAGGGCGCAGCACAACAGAACAGATATTAAACCCAGAATACTATGGGGAGGGGTACCTTCAACATAAAAAACAAGCCCTTTTAAACCATGTATTTATTGATTTTAAAAAAGGCATTTGCCCGGGGTTGTGGCTTTGCAGCTTTTGGGCACCATGAATTTGTACAGCATCAATGCAAACCTAAATCGAGTCATCAAAAAGCTGTACAGCGAGGCCCCCCAGTGCATTTGTACTACAACAACAACTTTGGGAAAATTTGGTTTTTTCGAACAACGTTGGATTTGGGCCCGGGGCTGTCTACTTCCCCCAAAATCTTTTCCATCTTTCCCCTTGAGAAAATTTCATGGCTGATTTTTACGGGAACATCATAAAGGGATCAGTCAGCTTTGGGTTTGCAAACGATCACAAACCTCCGCTTTTTAGATGACATTGAGGGAAATAGCGGATCAGAAAAAGAGCTTCCCCAGCCAAAAGGGAACACCTAAAATAAGGCCCCCCAAAACATACGGTTTGGAAATAAGGGGCAGAAAAGGCCCCAAACTGATGACAAAATAACACC
Source organism: Rapana venosa (assembly GCA_028751875.1). Taxonomy (NCBI): domain Eukaryota; kingdom Metazoa; phylum Mollusca; class Gastropoda; order Neogastropoda; family Muricidae; genus Rapana; species Rapana venosa. The sequence continues at coordinate 53,651,799 of CM054154.1, read as the reverse complement.
AAGGGGCATTGCACTGTTTTCCCCGGGTTAATGCCCAGAAGCTGGAAAAGTTCAAAGTTTCAAGTACCTGGACCATTGTATCAGCCCGGGGGACCCAACCCAAGAATAATAGGGCCAGAACTGAAACAGCCCAATTTCCCAACCTGTCAAAAACTAAAACACCATGGGGGAAGAGAAAAAAATATCTCATTTTACCCCAAAGGGATAAGACTAATGCGCCCCCTTGTAAATATCCATATTTCTGTATCCGGGAAAACAGGGACCCTGACTGAAGTTTTGGGGGAAAAGGGTACAAGGGGTGGAGATGAGATGCTTTGGGAGACCCCTTTGGGCATTCCTACAAAAAACCACAAAAAGAAACCCGAAAGCTGCATAACAGAACCCACAAACCATTGGCCCCTTTTGGGGAAAAACCTTCCCTCGATTTTGAAAAACGAAAACTTAAAGGGTTTATGGGCATGTAAAAAGACCCAAAAGGACTTAAAAAGGGGACAATCTTCCCAAGGCATTTCCAAGGGGGGAAGAAGAAGAAGGCAGACCTGGAAGAGCTGAGAGGAAAACCCTCAGCAAATTTGGAAAAGGCCTAGAACTAAACAAAACCCGGGAAAGGTAGAACAAGAGGGGAAAGGAAGGGAACTGGTTTTAGTCTTTGAGGGTCCCCCCAAGGGGTTTCAGTTTAACGGGACAGATAGATAGATAGAATGCAGGGAAATTTATGGCAAAATTTTATGCGAACCGTTTGTTGCTTTCCACATCCATACAGGGAGGAAAAGGGGCCCGACAAAAAAAAACACAAAAAAACAAGGCAGTCAGGCACCCAACGCCCCCCTTGGTCGTGGGAAAGGGTTTTGGGAAGGATGTTTGTTTAAAATTAAAGAAGGCACATTCGTTTTAAAAAAAATTTCCCCCCGACCCCCCCAAAGTCGGCGCGGGCGGGGTGGGAAAAAAAGTACCCCCCTTACCTTGGGACCGGGGGCCCAAAATCACGCTGTCTCAAGAAGGCAAGGAAAAAACCCAAAAAAAGGGGGGGCCGCACCAAATTTTCCGGGTCCTATAACGGGGATGGCATGATCGGGGGAAAGGTTGATGAAAAGATCGGGGTTTTTGGGTTTTTTAAAGCCCCAAAAAACCCCCCGGGTTTTAAACATTCGGTTAGGGAAAAATTTGTAGATACCGGGGCTAAAATTTAATTTAAAAAAAAAATTTCGCCAAAAATTTCAGTGTGGGGTGAGAGAAGTCTCCAAAAATGCGCCCGTTTCCCTTAAAATCGCCCCCCAAAACCACAATGAGATGAAAGGGGAGGGGAGGGAGAGGGGCCAAAAAAAATTTCCCCCTTTATCACTTTATTATTGAGATCATTAGAAAAACAGGAAAAAAGGATTATGAAATATCATATAATATAATTTATAATTTTTAGATATATATATTTTAATATATATATATATAAATATTTTATAAATATAGAGAGAGAGAGGGGAGAGAGAGAGAAGATTTTTCCCCCCTTTTCCCCTTTGTTTAATGTTTTTTTGGCCATAGGGCATATTTTACACATTGGGGAAGGTGGAGATGGGGTGGGGTTCCTTAAATGTATGAAACCGAAAAAATAATAACCTTTTTCCCAATCAGAATACAAATTTAAAAAACCCATTTAAAACTACAAAACAAGCTTTTTAGATTTTTAACCCTATTGCTAAAAATTTTACAGCTTTTTATCATCGGGTTTCCAGAAAAATTTTTAAACAAAATATATTTCAACTGAACAAAAAAATTAAATGAAAAAACCCTCAAGTTAATATTGGGGAAAGTGGGGGGGTGGGGGTGTTGAATTTGAAGATGACCTAACTTTCCCAAGAATACCCCTGCCCTTCTTTTAATAACATGATACACATATTTCCGCCCATGGCGACAGCCCTTTTTTGTTTTTCCATCTAGCATTTGGGAACAGAGGAAAATCAAAAAAACTTAAAAGGGAATTTTTTCTCTAAAGGCCATTTTTAAACGGACAAGTAAAAAGAAAAATTTGGGCCCTTTCCCTTTTTTTCTTCTTGAAAACCACGGGAACAGGGGTTCCCCCATGGGGTTTTTACTTTTCAAGGGGCAATTGCATTTTTTGGGTTTTTTACACCAAGTTTAATGTAAAAACCCGCACTCTAAAACATACTAAAAATTCTTTGAAAGATACGTTCTTTGCAAAGGACTTTCTTTAAACCTTCTTACATTTAATATTACTCCCATCACGTGGGGGTAGATGTCCATTCCTGCAATGATAAAATTTCTCTAATCTCTGTTTAAAACTCAAAAAACCCGGGGTTCATTACTGGTTTTCCTTTGGGTTCACCCCTCCAACTAAAAAAACCTTTTGTACAAACTTGTCCTTAAAAATCTGTCCCCCCAACATTTTTTACCCCGATTATCCAAAGCCCAAAAGCTTCTGATAGCATTTTTTTGGGGAAAGCCCTGTCTGCTTCCATCTTGCAGTAAATGCACCCAAATACTTCACGGAACGACAGTCGGGGTTGATGAAAAGGGGTTTTCTCCTATAACCTTTAACCTAATTTGTTTGGCGTTTTAAAAAGGTACCCCCAAAATTATCGTTTGCAAGCTAAAAGGTTTTTATTTTTTTCAAGGTTTGGTCTTTTAAACCCCCCAGACTTCAGAGGGGTTTTTAAACAATATCGACTGCACTTTTGCATCAAAAAATTTTTGAAAAAAAGGTTTTTTTTGTCATTTCTTTGAAATTTTTTAATGGCTTACCTTTTAAAAAATACAAATCTCTTTTTTTCCTTTGTAACAAAATCCGCGTTCCACGTTTGGGAACTTTGTTTTTTTTGTAAAAAGTTTAAAACCAAGGTAAGTGTAACTGTTTTCCACCCTTTCCCCAAGATTTAACCTCATAAAACCCCTTTTTTATTTTTTTTAGGTTTTCCCCCCTTTTTTCTAAAAAACCCTAACCTTAGTCTTTTCTTTTTTAACTCAAGGTTTTTAAATTTTTCAAAAAAAGTTTTTAGATAATTTTAGTTGAGTTCCCGCAATCCTCGGGAGTGGTTTACAAAAAAAACCCATCGTCACGAATAAGAGGGAAAAAACAATTTTAGTCCCCCCAGTTGGAAAAAGCTAAAAACCCTTTAAAAACCCCTTTCCCCTTAATATTTTTGCTAAAATTATTTTATAAACAGTTTAAAAAAGGGGCGGCTAAAAAACAAAACCCCCTTTTTGAACTCCCGTAGGGGCCAAAGGAAAAAATCTGGGTTTGTCGTTTTTTTATTTTTTAAAAAAGGTAGGAGTGGCTATACATAGCTTTGAGGGGGCAAAAAAAACCTTTTCCCCCCACTCCGCATCAAGAAAGCCCTTTAAGTAGGGGTTTTTTGGTGATTACAAGTCAATGCTTTCTTGATATCAATAAATGCCCCGAACAGCTTTTTTTTCCCCCTATTTAGACATTTTTTGGATAACAAAAATACAAAGTTTGTTGGGGCGACCCGTTTGGGAAAAATTTTTCCTGAAACCCGCCGGTTTCAAAACAATGCTTTGCAAGTCTTTTTCCCAAACCCAAGAAAAATTTTGTGTGTTAGGAAAAGGGTGGTAAAACTTTACATAATAACTAAAATTTAAAGAACCCCTCTATAAATTTTCTTTGGGGGGGGTTTCCTTTTTTTCTTTTTAATTTTTTGGATTTTTTTTTTTTGGCTTTTTTTTTCTTTTTTTTCCCCCCTTTTTTAGGGGAAAAATTTTTTTGGAAATTTTTGGGTTTTAAAAGAAAATTTTTTCCCAAAAATATCCCAAATCCATTTTCCCCTTTTTAGCATCTCTGCTGTAAAAAACCCTCTATTCCTGGGGATTTGCCACATTTTAGATTGGGTTTTTTTTGGGACGTTTTTAATTTTTTTCTTTTGTATGGGCATATTTAAGATATGATCTTTTTTCTTCTTCCCCAAAATTTCTATCTGGAGCGTGTTATCTTTAGCTGTTTTTCCCATATTAAAACACAAATTTTAAAAGGGATACCCTTCCCCCAGTTTTTTTTTATCAATGATCCAGTCCTTTTACCCCCTCCCCAAACCTTTTTAGTTTTTTTCCAAAAAAATAGAATCGTTTTTTTTTTTGTCAACAACTCCCGCAAGATCTTTTTTGAAACCCTTTTCTTTTTTTGTTTTAAAAAAACAAAACTGCTTTTCCCCCTTTAATATTTTTTTCCTTTAGGGCCCTTCCCCGTTCTTCTAAATGTTCTTTAACTGATTCTTGTCATTTTTTTTCCAGGGGACATTTTTAAACATCAAACCAAAGGGGAACCCCCCAGTGCTTTTTCCCCCTACTGCATTGTTTAACCCCTGCACTTTTCTTTCCCCTTTGGGGGCGCAACAAAATTTAAATCGAGGGCCTTATCCCCATTACTGTTAATGAAGAAATTCCTCTTCCAGTTTAATTTTGATATATTTTCGTTAATTTTTTCCCTTTGGGGGAAAACTCCCTTTTTCTTTTCTCCCAAATTATTATATCCCCCAAAAAATTTTATTTTTTCTCCCCCTTTCCCTTGGGAGAAATTTTCAAAAATTTTCCTTACTTTGGGGTTTTTATTTTAATTTTTTAAAACCCTAATTCCCACAAAGGGAATTTGGTTTATTAATTGGGATCCAGCACCCTTTTAGGCTTTCTATCTTTAAAAAAAGGGTTTAAAAAATCCATGTTAAAAAAAAATAATCCAAGGGCACTTGAAAAAACCAAAAAAAAATAACCCAAAACTTGGGGCACTGCCATCGTATCCCTTCCCAGAAATACCGTTCAAAATTTCCCCAATCATCACATTAAAAACCCCAAAAGTTTTCTTACCCAAAACCCTTTTTTATCTTTTTTCTTTCCCAAGTTTTAGAAAGAAAATAATCTTTGCGTTAGGGGACCCCCCTTTTTAAAGGCCAAAAATCATCAAAAATCAAGTCCCTCACAGTTTTTTGGGGAAACAGTTTGTGCATTAAAAATTCCAGAAAGCATCAAAAAGAATCAACATGTGTTTTTAAAGGTCTATAAAAACCCTTTTTCTAATAATTTTAATCCATAAACCATTTCAGTTTTTCTCCCCCCAAAGGCGAGGGCTTTGGGTGGAATGTATGATAAATAAAAAACTTTTTTTTTTTTTGTGTTCAACAGCTCCCTTTTTAAAAAATTTTAGGGATAAAAAATTTTCCGTTTCTGTTTTGGGAAATTTTTTAACCCAAAATCAAGGGAAAACTTCTTCCGAGAACCACTACACCTCCAGAAAATTCTGCCGTGCCCTTTTAAACTTTCTTGCTTTTTAAATGAAAATGTTAAACCCGTGCAAAAAAAGATGCCCGTTCTATTTACAAAAAAAGAAAAAGTCTCGTTTAAAGGGAAAAAAATCAACTGTTGACAAAAATTTAAAAAAATCTGGGGCTTCAACTTAGGGAAACAATCCCCCCACATTGTAAAAACAAAAAAAGTCTTTAAAACCCCATCTCCTTTTCCCGTATACTGAGGCATGAATTTGCTTTTTCATGGTTTAAAAACCTATTTCTGCATGCTGTGCCTTACCCAAGGGGGGATGATGCCCCCCCAACCCCTATTCATTTCCCCCCCCCAGGTGAAGGGCTCCTAGAGTCATTTCCCCGATTCTCGCGATTTATTTTCACGGGCGCTACTTTCCCGTTTTTGGCCCGCCTAAAAGCATCGTGATTTTTGTTTGGTCGCTTCTTTTTTTGGTCGCTGGCAGAGCGAAAATGTCCGTGTGGGTTGGTTTGTTGGGTTCCCCCCTTTTTCCTGGCCCCGCAATTTCCTCCCTGTCTTTTCGCGCAGAACGGACTTGGAACTGGGGAAATTTTGGAAATGCAAGCCCCCTGGGTCCCCTTTGGCCCGACCCTGAAACCTTTACCTCCCCCCTCCTGTTTTTTCCCCTTCGGAAATTTGTTGCAGCTGGTTCCCCCCCTCCCCTTTTTCAGGTCCGGGTTTTTGTGGCCATGTCCTTTTCATTTTTGGTTCGAGTCAATTTGGGAAATTAAAGGGTTTTTACCCCTGTTGTAAAGTCATGTCCCATTAAGGGCTTTATCCTGTTCAGCCCCATAGTTCTCCAAAACCTTTTTTTTACGTGCTTTTAGTTCTGTCCCTTTTGTTTATATGGTGAATTTTTCTCTTGTGTCTGTTGTTTGTTTCCCCGGGTTTCCCCCAAATTTTAAACCCTTTTCTGATCCCTTTGTTTTGTGTCTGTAAACAACGTCCCCTCATGGTTTGCCACACATCCCGGGAGCACGTGTGACTGCTGGCCGCAGCAGGGCCCCTGGGGGCTGTGTCTCTGGGAGTGTGGGCCCACCCTGCGGGCTGTTTCCTGCCTTCGGGTTTTTCCCGTTCTTTGGTTGCCTTTTCCCCAGGTCTGGAAAACCTGCCGCTGTGTTGTTTGGGGGCGGTTTTAAATTTGGAAAACCCCCCTGGCCTTTAAAAATCGGTGCCCTGGGAACCCCGGGAGTCCCGTTTTGGGAGCGTGCGGCGGCCCTTTGGGCTTGGGGTGGGGTGGTTTCTCTTCTCTGGACAAAGGGGCGTCCCTTTGCACGCCTGAAAAGATTGGGGCGCCATTTGACCGCTCTTGGGGCCAAATTCCTTTCCCTGTATAGTCTTCCCCGTAAATTTGTACGCTGTTTCTTCCCCAGCATATTTTCCTGGGAATTAAAGGGCATTGGGAGTCGAGTAGTTTGCGGTTTCAAAATGTTTTGGTAAAAGCTGGTTTGTTCCCGATTCCCCCTGGGGTTTTGCAATCTTTAAGTGATCTTCATTGTGTTTAGTTTTCTTTATTTCCCCTTTTGAATTTTTTTGGGTTTTTGGAAAATAGTTTTTTTTATCCCTTCCCTCTGACTTTTCTGATTGCGGATTTCTGGTATCTACGATTTCTGTAAGGTACTTTCTGTGCGTCCGTTTTAATTTTTTTTTATTCCCTAGGTTCCGGGCCCCCCGGGGAAATCACCTTTATCATAAGCTGTCTTTTGGGGGCCCCCCCATCTGGGAAATCGTGTTCGAGACTGGGACGGTCCTTATTGGGTCACCTTAATCTTTCCCCGTCTGTAAAAAGCATTTTTTAAACCCCCCGCTTTAGAATTCCCAAAAAATTGTTTTTGCCCCTTTTTGTTAAATTTAGAAGTGATCTGATTTCTCCCCTTTCAGTGATCCCCGCGCTCTTGTCTGTCCCGTAAATTTTTTTTTGTCCCCCCCCCTCTGAAAACTGTACAATCAGTTTGGGGAGCTTTTTCGCACTCTGTCTTCTTCCTCCCACACGGAAAGCCCCCCTTTATCCCAGTGAGGGCCAGTACGTTCCCGGAAAGGACAGTCAGAAATTTTAGGATTTTATCCTCGCATGTTGTTCCGTATCTCCCTGTTGGTTTTACGGATTTCCCAAAAAATTTTAGGTTGGGAAAGGGTTTTTGGGTTCTGTTTTTGTCTGTTCTGCCCCCTGTTTTAGTTGTTCCAGTCTTGCCCGTAAATTTAACTGTAGTCTTCTTGGGAGATTTCTGATATCTTCAGCACCCTGACTTTTCAAATTCCTTTTTAGCCTGTTTACATCATAGACCATTTTGGCGGAGTGTGTTGTCTAAAGATCAAAAATTGCGTTCAGAGGGAGGTTTTATTGAGGTGTGTGGGATTGCAAGCAATGTAGCATCTTTCCTAGGGCGCCATCCCTGACTTGGGAAAAAAAAGTATTGTTTCTGTGCATCAGGGGCCAGCTGTCGACATTAGGGGCTATGTAAATTTCAAAAAAGGAAAAGAAAGACTTTTGGGTTTAAAAAAAGGGGGAAAACTTTCCTTTGGGTCTGTGGACCTTTAAAAATTTTTAAGTCCCAAAAAATTCAAAATTTTTTATTTCAATTTATTGCTTGCAGAGAGGGGCCCAAAAAATTGGGGACCGCCGCCCCGGAAAATAGCTCACCCAAACCCTATATAATATATATATATATAAACTATATATATATATTTTTTATATATATATAATTTTAAAAAGAGAGAGAGGGAGAGAGGCCCCCGGGGAGAGAGAGAGAGAGAGAGAGAGATGGAGAGAGAGAGATTTAAAGTCAAATTTTTATTTTCCACTTAGAAAGAGATAGTTTTGATTTCATAGTTTTAAAGCCAATATCAAAGATTTTTTTTTTTTTTCCCCCCAATGGCAATTGTTTAGAGAGAAGAGGAGGGGAAAAGAGAGGGGGAGGGGGAGAGAAGGAAAAGAGAAGAGAGAGAGAAGAGAGAGATATTCCGACAAATTCTTTTTTTTTTGAGGTTTAATTTAAAAAAGCACCCCTGTGGGTTTTTACATTCAGTCCCCGCCCCTTTGGAAAACCCTCAAATAATAAAGTAAACCCCAATTTAAACCCTACACTCACACCCGTAAAAGAAAAAACACCCAACCCCCTCCCCCCAAAAAAAACAGAGATGCTTTGGGCCTAATTTTTTTTAATTGCCCGATGGGCATATTGGGACAAAGGGGGGAAAAACACACGACTTTTTTTTTGTAAGTGCAAAAAAATACAAGAAAACTTAAACGATGCATTTAACTAATGGGAAAAAACACCCCAAAAGAGCTCTCTATGAATGGATACACTTTAAGTTCTGGGTAAACTCGGTTTCAAACTGAAACACAAAGTAATAACAAGATGAACAACAGGAACCAATAAACAATAACTAGAATAATAACGAGAACATTCTAGAATGCTATATTAGACCATCCAATGAAATTGTATGTGAAATTTTGAATAAATTATATTCTTGCTGGAGATTACAGCCTAATTATAAATGTTTCTTTAGGTGTGTCACAAAATGTTGCTGGAGTTTACAGAATATAAATGTTACTTTAGTTTAGTCACAAATGTTAAACTAATTGGAACTTAGCTGATTGTCGTAATTTCAGTGCTTCAGCAATAAACTTTGCAACAGATTTGACCACAATATCATCATCAGATGATAAGATAGAAAAAATATCTTGCCTTGGAAAGCTTCTAGATTGAGAACACTACAGTTTTCACGTATGGAAACATATGATTGACACTGAAGCAGAAAATGAACTTCATCATCAAGAATATGACCACACATAGGGCATGGGAACTGTGTGGACGTCTCAGGTTTAAACCATCTTTTGTTTGCATTGAAACCAAGAGTTCTTAGTCGAAATTTTGAATAAATTAGTCAGTGCCAATTGTCAGTGATTATTCGAAGATACTTTTCAGCTTAAAAAGCACACTTACACGGGGGAAAAACCAGCTGTATTTATCATTACTTTCCATATCCGAGTGCCAATTTTGTCTAAATGAACAAATGAGTCTGTCTTTCAATTCAGAAATAAACCAATGATTGCTACCTACTTCCTGCAAAAACAATGTTCTGATAAAACTTGTTTAACTTGGTAAGCCAATTCTTCTTACCCAGCTCCATTTGTATAACCATCATGTCATAAAATTGCCTACATAAACCTGACCCTGGAAGTTTCAGTAGTTTTAGTCAGTACTTAATGCACTTAACAGACGTTCTTATGTTTAAAGGATATCTTTCCGTTTCTCCATATAGTAGAGTACCCTCGCCATTACCTATACTGAGGGAAGAAGTGGAAGAAGCCATCCGCAGTTTACCAGTAGGAAAGTCCCCAGGAACAGACAACATACCAGCAGAGCTGCTCAAGCATGGTGGCGAAACAGTCATCACACATGTTACAGCTATCTGTCAGAAGATTTGGGAAACAAAACAGTGGCCAACAGAATGGACACAAATCACTCACCCATCCCCCTCCCCAAGAAAGGGAATTTACACCAATGCCAAAACTATAGAACAATCAGCCTCATCAGCCACGGCAGCAAGATCATGCTCAAAGTTTTTTTGAATCGACTCAAGAAGGAGGCAGAAGAACACCTTGCAGAGGAACAAGCTGGGTTCAGGGCAGGCAGGAGCACAATCGAACAGATTTTTAACTGCCACATCCTGATGGAAAAAAACATCTTCAACATCAGTGAGACCTGATCCACAACTTCATCGACTTCAAGAAGGCTTTCGACAGGTATGGCACGAAGGCCTGCGGCAGGTCCTCAGAATGTTTGGCATTGAAGAAGGACTAGTGCAAACCATTCAAGCACTATACAACCCCGCAAGCAGTGCATTCCTTCTGAACAATCAGGTCGGAGACTACTTCAAAACCACAGTTGGGGTCCCACAAGGATGCCTGTTATCTCCAGCCCTGTTTAATCTGTTATTGGAAAAAATTATGAGAGAGACCCTCCATGACTTCCACTCTACTATCTCCGTTGGCGGCAGACCCCTCAACAACTTGCGGTTTGCCGATGACATTGACCTCATGGGCGGAAGTAACACAGAGCTGCAAGATCTTACGACCAGACTTGAGAACAGAGCTGGGAACAATGGGATGGAGGTGAGCTCGGAGAAAAGTAAAGTACTTGTGAACAGCACGAGCAACGCCACTGCTAAAATTTACATGAACGGCCAGCAACTGGAGGGGAGGTAGACACTTTTAAATACCTTGGGCGCTACACTCACAAAGGACGGGCGATCGACGACAGAAATCAAAGTCAGACTAGCCATGGCAACATCTTCCATGACAAAACTCACCACCATATGGAAAAGTAAAGAGATCGGTTTCCCAAACAAACTAAAGCTCTACAAAGCCCTAATTCAGACTATCCTGCTGTACGGAAGTGAAACCTGGACATTGACTGCTGAAACAGCAAAGCGAATCCAGTCATTTGAAAACAAATGCCATAGAAAACTGCTGGGCATATCCTGGAGAGAACGAAAGACCAATGAATTTGTCAAGAGTCAAATAACACGGCTGGCAGGTCCACAGGAACCCCTTCTCACCATCGTCAAGAAGAAAAAGCTGCCATGGTTCGGCCACGTCACCCGCCACAACACTCTGCCAAAAACAGTACTGCAGGGAACACTTGAAGGTGGCAGAAAGAGGGGAAGACAGAACAAGTCATGGATGGACAACATCAGAGAATGGACCAGGATGAATGACTCGGCACTACTGCGCAGAGCCGAGGACCGAGATGAATGGAGGAGGCTTACCACGGCATCGTCTTTCGTGTCTCCTCCACGACCGCCAAGGTCACGGGCCTGATGATGATGATGATGATGATGAGAGTATTTGATGAATGGATTGGGACATTTAAGAAACGTTTGATAGCATGTATTTTTTTTTCTATTTGTGAATTAACAGCAAGTCCCCACATTTGAGATGCATATGTAAGTAAAGGTTCTATTTGAACATCAAACAATTTCCAAAATAAAGAACAATCTACTGAATTCAACTTTCGTAACGTTTTTAAGATTTCGGTTACACTTTTTCCCTTTCCTGCAAGATTCACGCCATGCAACATTCATACTTAAGCTTCGTTGAAAATACTACTACTACTACTAATACTAATAATGATACTACTACTACTACTTCTACTACTACTACTACTACTACTACTACTAATAATAATAATAATAAATGGAATTTATAGAGCGCTATATCTTGCAATTACAAATCAGAGTGATTCCATTCAATCCGTAAATGTCATCCCTAGGTATTTATAAGAATTCACGACTTTCACTTCAGCAGTTCCATAAAACCATTTTTCACCCACTGATAAATGTCCACCCATTCTAAAAATCAGGATGTCCGTTTTTTTTCCATATTGACTGTTAAATCTAGGCGATCTGCCTCTTCCTTTAATATACCTGGTTGCTTTTGTAAACCTAGTACCCTCTCAGACAAGAGAGTCATATCGTCGGCAAATAGTAGTAAAAATACATCCATGGCTCCTGGGATAATCTGAATACCATGTTTTCCTTTCTTTGTTAATTCAAGGGCTGATTCATAAATAAATAAAATAATTTTTTTTAAAAACCAATTGTTGGCTTAAAATACAGCCCTGCTTCACTCTTTTGGATATTCGAAATATTCAGAATAATCATATCCTGCACATACACATGCCAAGACTGATTTATTTATGCTCCTTAGTGCCATATATAATTTAGCGTTTATTCTATTTTTACGCAGAACAGTCCATAAGATAGTATGATTTACAGAATCAAATGCCTTTCTAAAATCAACAAATGCCACAAATACTTTTTTATTTGATTGCAAGTATTTTTTAACAATAGAGTAGAGGGTGAATATATGATATATGTACTACAAGATGCTCGAAAACCTGCTTGTTCTTCAATTAGGTTTTCAGTCATTTAGCCCATCTAGTGAACCTTTTATTCAAAATAATTATAAGTATATATTTTGCTGACGATGCTAGTGAGGGTTACTCCACGATAATTGTCTATTTTAGTGCTGTCACCTTTTTGTAAATAGGAATAATTATAGACTTGGCCCACTCCAAAGGGAAAGCACCTCTTTCAAAAACATTGCTGAGGAGTTGAGTTAGGAAGGAAATAACAATTGAGTTAGCATTTTTAGCATTTTGCTTATTATTTTCTCTGGAACAACACTTTTTCATGTTTTTAAATGTTTGATACCGGCAATAACTTCATTTTCTAAGAAAAAGATCATTAAACAATCGTTTGAAATCATCATCTTCTTCCATTACATATACACCCATCTGTGTTACACTACCATCTGAGGTGTTAAAACCCTGTAAGAAGTTATCATACCATTCTTGAATAGATATTATCTACAAGAGCCTTTCGATTCACAGACCTAATTATAGACCAAAATATGTTGGCATCATTAAGAGAAGTTTTCAGTTTATCTAATATATTCAGTTCGAGTTCCTGTTCTTTAGTTTTCCTTAATTTGATATTTTCTTTTCACGCTGAAGTGTATAACTCCCTTTTCTCTAACTTATCATGAATTGTCTGACATCCCTGAAATCTTTTTAGTAACCTCTTTACTTCTTGCTTCTTTTGTTTGCATTCAGTATCAAACCAGTCATTGCATTTCCTTTTCCCTCCACCAACTTTTCGGACCATGCATGCAGCTGCCCCATATAACGCATTTACAAAATATTCTACACTTTCATTTATATCAGTCTGTAATGAGTTAAAAGCTTTCTGTATACTTTCGAGAAATTCAACAGTGTTCAGCTCATTTTTGTATGTCTCAGCATTACTGTCAGACCATATGATTTTCTCTTCACCTCTTTGCTCTATGTCCTGCGTTCAGTACAGTCATAGACATCTTTTTATGTTGTTTCAAATGGAAGATGCCACGAATCAACACAGTCTCCAATGCACAAATCGAAACTTGATAACATACGACACGAACCAGAAAAAAATCGACAACACTGCAACCGTTAGGAGATACAAAAGTATAGTCACCCTCTTTATCTCCCTTACAGCCGCCATTCAAAATGACCATGTCAGACATAAAACATAAATCTAATAATGATTTACCGAACGTGTTAACTATGCCATCCATCGAAAAACGCACACAAACTTCATCATCCATACTATCAAATTCTACATCTCTAATATACAGTCATTTATTCAAGGTCACTTTGTCAGGACGGGATAGCTCAGTGGTCGGAGCACTCGCTTTCCCCCAGCCAAGTTAAGCAGCGTCGATCGTGGTTACCAATTGGATGGTGACCGTTTGCGCGCCTTGGCTTCAGTACAGTTCCCCCAGTTCCACCCACTGCAAATGGTACCTGCCCACTTTAGGGTCAGGGAAGGTAAAGCACGAGGAGAGGAATGGGCGCCGCCCTCAATATGCTGGCCCTAGAGAATGAGGTCTCTGACACCTCGCTCCCCTACGACCTTAATAGGTTATGGGACACCTTTACCTTTACCAGCTTGTTCATAACCTGTCCTCGCATTTAAGTCTCCCATAATCATAAAATACATGGAGTCCTTTTCAAAATATTGTATAAGTACTTCCTCTAATAATAATATACAATTTAAAACCGGAGCAACATAGCAAGCTAGCAAAATCACATATTTATCTAAGTTAAATAAACTCTTATTTATTCTTATAGCAATTGTGTTATTACAATCTAGCATAATTTCTTCTACATATTCATCTAAAGTCCTACTCACTAACAATAACACTCCTCCAGAATTCCTGCCATGGTGAGATATTTTTTTCGCAGGGAGCACACAATTTGATATAATCAGAAAATATGCAGCTGTAATCAAATGTGGAATCAAGGAAAGTCTCTGTGAGACATATAAAATCAAATCTATTTACATAGTGTATAAAGGAAACATCTTTCAGTTTATTGTGCAAATTTTCAACATTGTAATTTAAAAACGTTAAACGACTTGGATGGTCAAGCCTGTCCTATGTCTTCTTGGAACTGCTGTAATGCAGTCTCCTGTCGCTGCTGTCACCAGTCGGCCATTTGCTGCGAGCAGAGGTCAGCACAGGTGACTTGCGTGGCCATCGGACAGAAGGGACTGACCTCCATCCTGTTTGCCGGTCTGGAGGGGGGCTGTCACGTGTTGCCCTGTTGCTGGTATTGGTGAGAGACTGAGGTGAACGCCGCGTGGCTGTCACTGCATCTCCACCACCACTCCTGGCATTGCTACCGATGCGCCTCCCTTTACCCCACA
>CM054154.1:53591797-53636767 GCA_028751875.1 Rapana venosa | reverse complement strand
CCCTCTATCATTGCAGAGGGTTATCAGTTGTTAGAAGAAGCTTCCTTAAACAAATTCATAGAAAAGCATCGGCAAATCAAGCAGCTTTCACATTCAACTCAGAGTGGGAAGAGCGTAATTGAATACATTTATCACTTACAGATTCATACAAATGCTGTCAAAGAAAGACAACTCAAGGCATTATTTTTCAGGATAAGATTAAATGCATTCACAACAAAATTCAGCAAAGATGTTAAATGCTTATGTGGCGAATATATTTTAAATACCCATATCATACTTGAATGTGAGAATTTAAAACCTTATCTCCCTGCCTTTTCTGAGAATACCATTGACGAAGTTTTGAACAATGTAAAGCTAACGTTTGACATTGCTAAAGGTTTATTGTTAAGTCCCATAGGGCACTTATTGTAGTTGTAGTTCTCTTCGAATTTCATTTTTTTTAAATGTTCTTGATCTGTTTATGTTAAGAGTACTATTTGTGTATTTTCCTTGTTATGACTCTTTATTACACACACACACACTTATATACACGCATGCACCACCACACAATGTAGATCGATCGATTTATCTATCTATCTATCTATCTATCTATCTCTTTCATTCAGTCTCCTATTTTAGGGCCGTCTGGTATCACTTAAAGCGGAAAGACGTTAAAATTGAAGACTTACTTCTCCCTGAAGTCAGGACCCCCTCCTATTTAAAGCTGCTGCTACTCAGCTGATGAAGCAAACCCTAACTCATGACCAGGAACTTCACAAGAAGCTAACCTGCATGCAGAATTGCATAGAAAAGGGAATGTGCATGCCACTAAGCTGGAGATCACAACGTAGGTTTAAAAAAAAGTGAAAGTGAACACAGAAAGACACCAGCACCCAGACACACACAAAGAGAAATAACACGGAGTAATGCACGGAAGGAAATCTACAACAATGCCATAATTACCGCACAATCAGCCTCATATGCCACCCAAGCAAGGTCATGCTGCAGATAATATTGAATAGACTAAAGCCGCAAGCAGAGACCATCATTGCTGAGGAACAAGCAGGTTTCAGAGCAGGGCGCAGCACAACAGAACAGATATTCAACCTCAGAATACTATGTGAGCGGTACCTTCAACATCAACAAGACCTTTACCATGTATTTATTGATTTTAAGAAGGCATTTGACAGGGTGTGGCATGCAGCTTTGTGGGCAACCATGAATTTGTACAGCATCAATGCAAACCTGATCAGAGTCATCAAACAGCTGTACAGCGAGGCCACCAGTGCAGTGTACTACAACAACAACATTGGAGAATGGTTTCGAACAACAGTTGGAGTAAGGCAGGGCTGTCTACTCTCACCCACTCTTTTCAACATCTTCCTTGAGAGAATCATGGCTGATGTACTGGAACATCATGAAGGATCAGTCAGCATTGGTGGCAGAACGATCACAAACCTCCGCTTCTCAGATGACATTGATGGAATAGCAGGATCAGAAAAAGAGCTTGCCAGCCTAACAGAACACCTGAATAAGGCCTCCAAAACATACGGTATGGAAATAAGTGCAGAGAAGACCAAACTGATGACTAATAACACCAACGGCATTAGCACTGATATCAGGGTTAATGACCAGAAGCTGGAAACAGTTCAAAGCTTCAAGTACCTGGGAGCCATTGTATCAGACCAGGGATCCAAGCCAGAAGTAATATGCAGAACTGCACAGACAATAACAGCACTGTCAAAACTAAAACACCATCTGGAGAGATAAAAATATCTCACTTATCTCCAAGATAAGACTAATGCGCTCCCTTGTCATATCCATATTTCTGTATGCCTGTGAATCATGGACCCTGACTGCAGATTTGGAGAAAAGAGTACAAGCGGTGGAGATGAGATGCTTTCGGAGACTCCTTGGCATCTCCTACAAAGACCACATAAGCAACGAAAGCGTGCATAACAGAATCCAGCAAACCATTGGACCCTATGAGAACCTTCTAACGATCGTGAAAAAGCGTAAACTTAAATGGTATGGGCATGTCACAAGATCCAAAGGACTTGCAAAGACAATCTTACAAGGCACTGTCCAAGGAGGAAGAAGAAGAAGGCAGACCAAGGAAGAGCTGAGAGGATAACATCAGCGAATGGACAGGCCTAGAACTCAACAAAACCCTGGGAAAGGTAGAACAGAGAGAGGAATGGAGGGAACTGGTTATTGAGTCTTTGAGGGTGCCCCCACGGTCGTCAGACTACGGGACAGATAGATAGATAGAATGCACGGAATTATGCGCAGAATTATGCGAACCGTCTTAGTTGCTTTCCACATCCATACACGGAGGAGAAAGTGCGACACAAAAACAGCAACAAACAAGGCAGTCATGGCACCCAACGCCTGCCGTTGGTCTGTCGGAAGGTTTGAATGATGCTTGTTTGAAATAAAGAAGGCACATTCTGTTTTAAGATAAAGAAAATGCGCAGAACCAAAGTCGGCGCAGCGTGGTCGGAAAAGTACACCCCTTACCTTAGGACCAGGTAACAAATCACGCTGTCTCATGAAGGCAAGGAAAACCCAGTAAAACTGGCCGCAGCCAATTCACTGGTCCATATAACTGGATGGCATGATCGGTGAAAGGTTGATGATAAGATCTGGGTTGGATTTTTAAGCCCCAAAATCGTTTCAACATTCGGTGTAACGGAAAATTTGATAGTATACCTGGGCTGAATTTTAAGTTAAAAAAAAATCAGCTCAACAATTCAGTGTGGGGTTGAGAGAGAGCTCCAAAAATGCGTCCGTTTGCCATGAAATCAGCTAACCAAATCCACAGAGAGAGAGAAGGGGAGGGGAGGGAGAGGAAAGCCAGTCAAATTTTGCATTATCACATTAAATTTATTGAGATCATTAGAAAAACAGGATAAAGATTATGTATATCTAATATATATATTATATATATATAATATAATATATATATATATATATATATATATATATAAAATATATATATATTTTAGAGAGAGAAGAGAGAGAGAGAGAGAGATTTCAAATTTCAAATGTTTAATGTGTTTTGGCCATAGGCATACATACACATTGAGGGAAGGTGGAGATGGGGTGGTCCATTAATGTATGACAACCGAAATATAATAACCTTTTCCCAATCAGAATACAAAGTACAACCCATTTATATCTACAAACAAGCATTTA
Source organism: Rapana venosa (assembly GCA_028751875.1). Taxonomy (NCBI): domain Eukaryota; kingdom Metazoa; phylum Mollusca; class Gastropoda; order Neogastropoda; family Muricidae; genus Rapana; species Rapana venosa. The sequence continues at coordinate 53,633,590 of CM054154.1, read as the reverse complement.
GATATTCTACACTATTGCTGATATACAGCTTTTTATCATCTGTCCTTCCTAGAAAAATTAAAACAAAATATATATCAACTGAACAAGAAAAATCACTGAACAAACCTCAATTTAATAATTCGAAAAGTGGTGGGGGGGGAAGGTGTTGAGACTGAAGATGACCTAACTTTCAAGAATAGCCTGTCTTCTTCTAATAACATGATACACATATTACCGACATGGCGACAGACATCTTCGTTCTTTCCATCTAGCAGTCTTGACAGAGGACTAAATCAAGAAAAAATACTTTAAGGAACTTTTCTCTCATGTCATTATATAACGGAACAAGTAAGTAAGAAATGTCGTTCATTTTCTTCTTGAAAACCACATGCACATTGCTTATCCATCGGGTTTTCACTTTAACGTATGCATATTGCAGTTTATAGGTAATACACCAAGTCTTACATGTGAAAACGCGACTCTAAAACATACTATATCAGTGCATGAAAGATATCGTTCTTTGCCAAAGACATCTTTAAACCTTCTATACATTTCATATCTACTCCCATCACGTAGGGTAGATGTCCATTCCTGCATGAATATATCTACTAATCTCTGTTTGAACTCACAAACTGCGTTCATTACTGGTACCTTATTGGTTCATCCATACAAACTGAAAACCTGTGCTACATAAACATGTCCTTAATATCTGTCACCCAACATTTTTTATAACCCCGATTATCCAAAGACAAAAGCATCTAGATAGCATTGTTTGGAAGTCTGTCTGCTTCCATCTGCAGTAAATGCAGCCAATACTTCACAGATCTGACAGTCGTGTTGATGAAAAAAGGATATCTGCCTAGCTCACCGTACACTAATTTGTTTGGGCGTTTTCAAAGGTACTCCCAGATATCGTTTGCAAGCTAAAAGGTGTACTTTTTCAAGGTTAATTGAGTCTATTAACTCCCCAGACTTCAGAGGAGTATAAACAATATCGACTGCACTTTTGCATCAAATATCTTGAAGAAAGTTTTTTGTGTCCATTTCTTTGCATTTTGAATAGCTCTACTTAAAATATACAACTCTCTTTACCTTTTGTAACAAAATCAGCAGTTCCCACGTTTGAAAACTTAGTTTTGTTGTAAATGTAAATCCAAGGTAAGTGTAACTGTTTACCACTTCCACAAGATCACCATCATAAAACCATTTTTCATTTTTTGAAAAGGTGTCCACCTTTTCTAAAAACCATAACCTTAGTCTTTTCTTTATTAACCTCTAAGTTTTAAATTATCACAACAAGTTTTAGATAATTCAGTTGATCTGCAATCCTCTGGGAGTGGTTGACAACAATACCACATCGTCAGCGAATAAGAGAATAAACAATTCAGTCACAGTTGGAACAAGCTAAATACCATGAACACCAAATTCATTAATATGATGAGCTAACTTATTTATAAACAGTGAAAAAAGGGTCGGACTAAGAACACAACCTTGGCGAACTCCCGTAGGACAATGGAAAAAATCTGTATAGTCGTTATTCATTCTTACACAGGATAGGAGTGAGCTATACATAGCTTTGAGGGAGCAAAAAAACTTTCCCCTCACTCCAGCATCAAGAACAGCTTCAAGTAGTTTTTGGTGATGTACAGAGTCAAATGCTTTCTTGATATCAATAAATGCCACGTACAGCTTTCTTTTCCCACTATTTAGACATTTCTGGATAACAGAAATACAATGTAAAGATATGATCGACTGTGGAATAATTTCTCCTGAAACCTGCCTGGTTTTCAACAATGCTGTGCATGTCTTCCAACCACAAGTACAGTCGTGTGTTAGGAATTGATGTATAACATTTACATAATATACTAATTAACGAAACCCCTCTATAATTGTCTGGGTTGCTGCATCACCCTTTTTGAAGATAGGAACTACTATTGCTTTTGCCCATTCTTTAGGATAAATGCCTTGACTAAATATTTGATTAAAGAATTTTTCCAAAAACTATCACAACTCCATTACCTGCTTTTAGCATCTCTGCTGTAACACCATCTATTCCTGGGGATTTGCCACATTTTAGATTGTTTATTGCACGTTTAATTTCTTCTTTTAGTATGGGCATATTTAAGATATGATCTTTGTCTTCTTCCAAACTGCTATCTGAATCAGTGTTATCTTTGAGCTGTATTTTCCCAGTATTATACACATTCTTGAAATGTTCATTCTTCCAGTTTTATTTTATCACTGATGCCAGTCCTTTCACTCCCTCCAAATCCTTTTTAGTTCTTTCCAAAATAATGCAGAATCGTTGCTTTTCCTTGTCAACAACTCAGCAAGATCTTTTCTGAACCATCTCTTCTTTTGTTTTAACAAAAATCTATACTGCTTTTTCCCTTCTAGATATGTTTTTCTATCAGACTCCTTCCTCGTTCTTCTAAATGTTCTTAACTGATTCTTTGTCATTTGTTTTGCTCTGTGACATTCAGCATCAAACCAAGGAGATCGCCTGTGCTTTTTCCCCATACTGCATTGTTTAACCATGCACTTACTTGCCGTTAGGAGGCAGTCAACAAATAACTCGAGGGCCTTATCCCCCATTACTGTTAATGAATGAAATAGCCTCTTCCAGTTTAATTCTGATACTATTTTCGTTAATTGTCTTTGTGAAATCTCCCTCTTTTTCTTTCTCCCCAAATTATTATATCCCTCAAACATGATTTTCCCCCCTTCCTTGTTAGTATTATCAATATTGTCCTTACTATTGTGTTGTATGTAGATTTTAATACGTAATTCGACAGGTAAGTGGTCTGTTTCCCTATTGCATCCAGCACTTTCAGGCTTTCTATCTTTAAACAGGTTAACAAATCACATGATACAATAAAATAATCCAGGACACTTGCACCTGAGCTACCAATACAGTTGCAGCTGCCATCGTAATCCATAACCAAAAAATACCGTTCAAATTACACAATCAGTCACATTACAAAACCCCAAAAGTTGCTTACCAAAACAAATTAACATCTTTGTCTTCCGAAGTTCTAGAAAGAAAATAATCATTTGCGTTATGTACATCAAAAGGTCGAATATCATCAGAACTCAAGTCGTCACAGTTTTTGGAAGCAGTTCGTGCATTAAATTACACAGAAAGCATCAAAAAGAAATCATCATGTGTTTTGTAAAGGTCTATAACACATTTTTCTAATAATTCTAATCCAAGCCATTGTCAGTTTGCTCCAAAATGGCGATCATGTGGTGGAATGTACGTAGATATATAAATAACATCTTTCTTTGTGTTCAACAGCTCTTTACTAATTTTCAGTATAACAACATTTTCAGTTTCTGTGTGAATTCTTTTACATACTCAGAGTAACACTTCTTCACGAGAACCACTACCACCTCCAGAGTGTCTGCCGTGCTTAGTAAGCTTTCTTGCTTTTGAAATGTAACTGTTAAACTGTGCAAATGATGCTGTCTCTAGATTATCAGAAAGAACGTCTCTGTTAAGGAAACAAATATCATACTGTGTGACAAAATTAATAAAATCTGGGTCTTCTAACTTAGGAATCAATCCACACACATTGTAACACAAAATGTCATAACACCACATCTACTTTCCTGTATATCTGAGGCATGAATTAGCTTGTCATGGTTTAACAACCTATTTCTGTCATGCTGTGCCTTACAAGGGTATGATGCCCGCCAAACCCCTATTCATTCCCCCCCCAGTGAAGGGCTCCTAGAGTCATTTCCCTGATTCTCGCGATCTATTACACTGTCAGCTACTTCCTGTTCTTGGCGCCGCCTAAAAGCATCAGTGATGCTGCTTTGGCTCAGCGTTCTTTTCTGGTCGCTGTCAGAGCGAAGTGTCCGTGTGGTTGGTCGTGATTCCCTTCTTCCTGCCTGCACTTTCCTCCCTGTCTTGCGCGCAGGGAAAGTGACTTGGCAGGCTGGGAATTCTGGACTGCAAGCCACTGCTCCCTTTGACTGACCTGGAACATTCACCTCCCGCCTCCTGTTGTTCCGCTTCGGAAGGTCTGTTGCAGCTGGTTTTCCCCCATCCCTTTTTCAGTCAAATTGTGTGGCCATGTCCTTGTCAGCTATTTGGTTCGGATCAATTTGCAAGTTATTGTTATTACACTGTTGTAAAGTCATGTCCATTACGTCTTTATCCTGTTCAGCACATAGTTCTCCATCATTGTTTACTGTGCTGTTAGTTCTGTCATTTTGTTGATATGGTGTAGTTTCTCTTGTGTCTGTCTGTTTGTCCTCTGTCTGCCCAACTTTACCGTTTTCTGCATCCCTTATGTCTGTGTCTGTATCAACGTCCACGTCATGGTTTGCCACACACTCGGCAGCCACGTGTGACTGCTGGCAGCAGCAGGTCACTGGACTGTGTCTCTGTGGAGTGTGCCGACCCTGCTGACTGTTCCCTCCTGCCTTCTGTTCTCACCGTTCTGCTGTTGCTGCTGTGCTCCCCAGGTCTGGAAGCCTGCCAGCTGTGTGGTTTGGACGTTGATTGGACCGCCTGGCTGAAAGTCTGGTGCCCTGGAACCACCGGCAGTCTGTTGGCAGCGTGCTGGCGGCCAGTTGTGGAGCTTGTTGTGGTGCTGGTTCTCTTTTCTGGACAGGTCGTCATTACGCACGCGCTGATAGATAGGACTGCCATTTGACGCTCTTGGATCCAAATTCCTTTCCTCTGTATAGTCTCTCTGTAAATTTGTACGCTGTTTCTTCTCAGTCATATCTCCTGGTAATATGTCATATGGGAGTCGAGTAGTTTGCGGTGCACTGTTCTGGTAATGCTGGTAGTTCCTGATTCTCCTGGGTTGTGCAATCTCAAGATGATCTTCATTGTGATCAGTTGCTTGTTCTCTCATGAAGTTGTGTTTTGGAACATAGTTTTTCATCCCTTCCCTCTGACTTTGCTGATTGGCGTGATTTCTGTCGTATCTACGATTTCTGTATGGTACTTTCTGTGTCGTCCTGAGATAATAGTTTTTATTCCGTGAGGTTCCTGGCCCAGAGAAATCATCTTCATCATAGCTGTCTTCTGATCCCGCCCATCTGGAAATCGTGTTCGAGACACTGGTATCGGTCCTTATTGATCACCTCTAATCTGCCCTGTCTGTAAAAAGCTTATAACCCTGCGCTTGTAGAAGTCCAACAGTTGTCTCTGCCTTGTTGTTAAATCAGAAGTGACTCTGATATTCTCACTTCTCAGTGAGTCTCGCAGCTCTCTGTCTGTCAGTATTTCCATTTTGTCCCCCCACCTCTGAAACTGTACAATCAGTGGCGAGCTTCTTTCGTCACTCTGTCTTCTTCCTCCGACACGGAATGCCCTCCTTATATCCCAGTGAGTCCACGTACGTCTGGAATGGACAGTCAGAATGTCTAGGATTTGATCCTCGCATGTCGTTCCGTATCCCCTGATGGTTCACGGATTCCAAAGAATTTCAGGTTTAAGGTTTTTGCTTCTGTCTCTGTCTGTTTCTGCCGCCTGTTCCAGTGTGTCCAGTCTCTGCAGTATTGAACTGTAGTCTTCTTGCAGATTTCTGATATCTTCAGCACCCTGACTTGCAAATTCTTTCAGCCTGTTGACATCATAGACCATCTGGCGGAGTGTGTTGTCTAGATGATCCAAACTTGCTGTTCAGAGTAGCGTTGATAGAGGCTGTGTGGGATTGCAAGCAATGTAGCATCTGTCCTAGACGCCAGTCCATGACTTGGGAAAACAGTATTGTACTGTGCATCAGGACCACTGTCGACATAGTGGCTATGTATTACAACAAGGAAAGAAAGACTTGGATAAGAAAGGGAAATCTTTCCTGGGTCTGTGACTTGAATTTTTCTAAGTCCCAAAAAATTTAAAATTTGATTTCAATTCATTGCTTGCAGAGAGAGCCAAAAAATTGCGACCGCTCGCCACAAGTCAGCTCACCGAATCCCTATATATATATATATATATATCTATATATATATATATGTATATATATATATATAGAGAGAGAGAGGGAGAGAGCGAGAGAGAGAGAGAGAGAGAGAGGAGATGAGAGAGAGAGAGATCAAAGTCAAATTTGTATTTCCACATTAGAAAGAGATAGATTTAGATTTCATAGTTGAAAGCCAATATCAAAGTTATTTTTATTTTCCCCCCAGATGGCATATTGAGAGAGAGAGAGAGAGAGAGAGAGAGAGAGAGAGAGAGAGAGAGAGAGAGAGAGAGAGAGAGAGAGAGAGATATTCACGACAAATTCTTTTATTTTGAGGATAATGAATAAGCACCCCATGTGCTTTTTACATCAGTCCCTGCCTTAGGAATACATCATATGATAATAAAGTAAACCCAATAACCATACACTCACAACAGTAAAAGAAAAAACACCCAACCCTCTCCCACAAAAAAATCAGAGATGCTTTGACCTATTATTGTAATTGCCCGATGTGGCATATTGAAAAAGGGGGATTACACACGACTTTCTTTTGTAAGTGCAAATAAATACAAGAAAACTAAACGATGCATTTAACCCAATTGGGAAAAAACACCCCAAAAGAGCTCTCTATGAATGGATACACTTTAAGTTCTGGGTAAACTCCCGGGTTTTAAACTGAACACAAAGTAATAACAAGGATGAACAACAGGAACCAATAAACAATAACTAGAATAATAACGAGAACATTCTAGAATGCTATATTAGACCATCCAATGAAATTGTATGTGAAATTTTGAATAAAATTATATTCTTGCTGGAGATTACAGCCTAATTATAAAATGTTTCTTTAGGTGTGTCACAAAATGTTGCTGGAGTTTTACAGAATATAAATGTTACTTTAGTTTAGTCACAAATGTTAAACTAATTGGAACTTAGCTGATTGTCGTAATTTCAGTGCTTCAGCAATAAACTTTGCAACAGATTTGACCACAATATCATCATCAGATGATAAGATAGAAAAAATATCTTGCCTTGGAAAGCTTCTAGATTGAGAACACTACAGTTTTCACGTATGGAAACATATGATTGACACTGAAGCAGAAAATGAACTTCATCATCAAAGAATATAAACCACACATAGGGCATGGGAACTGTGTGGACGTCTCAGGTTTAAACCATCTTTTGTTTGCATTGAAACCAAGAGTTCTTAGTCGAAATTTTGAATAAATTAGTCATGCCAATTGTCAGTGATTATTCGAAGATACTTTTCAGCTAAAAAGCACACTTACACGGGGGAAAAACCAGCTGTATTTATCATTACTTTCCATATCCGAGTGCCAATTTTGTCTAAATGAACAAATGAGTCTGTCTTTCAATTCAGAAATAAACCAATGAATTGCTACCTACTTCCTGCCAAAAACAATGTTCTGATAAAACTTGTTTAACTTGGTAAGCCAATTCTTCTTACCCAGCTCCATTTGTTATAACCATCATGTCATAAAATTGCCTACATAAACCTGACCCTGGAAGTTTCAGTAGTTTTAGTCAGTACTTAATGCACTTAACAGACGTTCTTATGTTTAAAGGATATCTTTCCGTTTTCTCCATATAGTAGAGTACCCTCGCCATTACCTATACTGAGGGAAGAAGTGGAAGAAGCCATCCGCAGTTTACCAGTAGGAAAAGTCCCCAGGAACAGACAACATACCAGCAAGAGCTGCTCAAGCATGGTGGCGAAACAGTCCATCACACATGTTACAGCTATCTGTCAGAAGATTTGGGAAACAAAACAGTGGCCAACAAGAATGGACACAATCACTCATCATACCCCTGCCCAAGAAAGGGAATTTACACCAATGCCAAAACTATAGAACAATCAGCCTCATCAGCCACGGCAGCAAGATCATGCTCCAAAGTTATTTTGAATCGACTCAAGAAGGAGGGAGAAGAACACCTTGCAGAGGAACAAGCTGGGTTCAGGGCAGGCAGGAGCACAATCGAACAGATTTTTAACTGCCACATCCTGATGGAAAAACATCTTCAACATCAGTGAGACCTGTTTCCACAACTTCATCGACTTCAAGAAGGCTTTCGACAGGGTATGGCACGAAGGCCTGCGGCAGGTCCTCAGAATGTTTGGCATTGAAGAAGGACTAGTGCAAACCATTCAAGCACTATACAACACCGCAAGCAGTGCAGTCCTTCTGAACAATCAGGTCGGAGACTACTTCAAAACCACAGTTGGGGTCCCACAAGGATGCCTGTTATCTCCAGTCCTGTTTAATCTGTTATTGGAAAACATTATGAGAGAGACCCTCCATGACTTCCACTCTACTATCTCCGTTGGCGGCAGACCCCTCAACAACTTGCGGTTTGCCGATGACATTGACCTCATGGGCGGAAGTAACACAGAGCTGCAAGATCTTACGACCAGACTTGAAAACAGAGCTGGAACATATGGGATGGAGGTGAGCTCGGAGAAAATAAAGTACTTTGTGAACAGCACGAGCAACGCCACTGCTAAAATTTACATGAACGGCCACAACGGGAGGAGGTAGACACTTTTAAAAAACCCTTGGCGCTACACTCACAAAGGACGGGCGATCGACGCCAAAAAATCAAAGCCCAGACTAGCCATGGCAACATCTCCATGACAAAACCACCACCATATGGAAAAGTAAAGAGATCAGTTTCCCAATCAAACTAAAGCTCTACAAAGCCCAATTCAGACTATCCTGCTGTACGGAAGTGAAACCTGGACATTGACTGCTGAAACAGCAAAGCGAATCCAGTCATTTGAAACAAAATGCCATAGAAAACTGCTGGGGATATCCTGGAGAGAACGAAAGACCCAATGAATTTGTCAAGATCAAATAACACGGCTGGCAGGGCCACAGGAACCCCTTCTCACCATCGTCAAGAAGAAAAAGCTGCCATGGTTCGGCCACGTCACCCCGCCACAACACTCTGCCAAAAACAGTACTGCAAAGGGGAAAACTTGAAGGTGGCAAGAAAGAGGGAAGACAGAACAATCATGATGGACCCAACATCAGAGAATGGACCAGGATGAATGACTCGCACTACCGCGCAGAGCCGAGGACCGAGATGAATGGAGGAGGCTTACCACGGCATCGTCTTTCGTGTCTCCTCCACACCGCCAAGGTCACGGGCCTGATGATGATGGGGATGATGATGAAGTATTTGATGAATGGATTTGGGACTTTAAGAAACGTTGATAGCATGTATTTTTTTTTCTATTTTTGAATTAACAGCAAGTCCCCACATTGAGATGCATATGTAAGTAAAGGTTCTATTTGAACATCAAACAATTTCCAAAATAAAGAACAATCACTGATTTAACTTTCCCTAACGTTTTTTAAGATTTCGGTTACACTTTTTCCCTTTCCTGCAGATTCACGCCATGCAACATTCATACTTAAGCTTCGTTGAAAATACTACTACTACTACTAATACTAAAAAAGATACTACTAAATACACTTCTACTACTAAATACTACTACTACTACTACTAATAATAATAATAATAAATGGAAATTATAGAGCTCTATATCTTTGCAATTACAAATCAGAGGTGATTCCCTCAATCCGTAAATTGTCCATCCCTGAGGTAGTTATAAGAATACCACGACTTTCACTTCATCAGTTCCATAAAAACCATTTTTCACCACCTCGGATAAATGTCCACACCATTCTAAAAATCAGGATGACCGTTTTTTTTCCATATTGACTGTTAAATCTAGCGATCTGCCGTCTTCCTTTAATATACGGTTTGCTTTATGTAAACCAAGAACCCTCTCAGACAATAAGATTCATATCGTCGGCAAATCGTTTTAATAATACATTCCATGGCTCCTGGGATAATCTGAATACCAAGTTTTTCCTTTTCTTTGAAATTCAAGGGCTGATTCATAAATAAAATAAACTATTTTTTTTAAAAGACCAATTGTTTGCTTAAAATACAGCCCTGCTTCACACTTTTTTATTGGATATTCGAATATCAGAATAATCAAATCCCTGCACATACACAAGCCCAAGACTGATGTATTTATGCTCCGTTAGTGCCTATATAATTTAGGTTTATTCTATTTTTATATTTTTAGCGCAGAGCGAGTCCATAAGATAGTTATGATTTACAGAATCAAATGCCTTTTCTAAAAATCAACAAATTCCACAATACTTTTTATATTTTGAGTTGCAAGTATTTTTTAACAAGTCGAGAAGAGGGTGAATATAGAATTATATTACTACATGATGCTCGAAAACCTGCTTGTTTTCAATTAGGTTTTCCAATCATTTGCCCATCTAGGTGAACCTAAATCAAAATAATTATAAGTATATGAATATTTTGCTGACGATGCTAGTGAGGTTTTTACTCCACGATAATTGGTCTATTTTAGTGCTGTCACCTTTTGTAGATAGGAAAAAAAATAAAAAAATAGTTATTAAATTGATTTATAGACTTGGCCCACTCCAAAGGGAGAAGCACCTCTTCAAAAAAATGCTGAGGAGTTGAGTTAGGAAGGGAAATAATCAATGAGTTAGCATTTATAGAGCAATTTGCTTATTATTTTCTCACTGGAACAACACTTTTTTCATGTTTTTAAATGTTTGATACCGGCAATAACTTCATTTCCAAAGAAAAGACATTAAACAATCGTTTGAAATCATCATCTTCTTCCATTACAATACACCCCATCGTTGTTACAACTACTACCATCTGAGGTGTTAAAACCCTGTAAGAAGTTAAGCATACCATTGTCTTGAAAATATATTAGTCTACAAGGAGACCTTTCGATTCACAGACCTAATTATAGACCAAAATATTTTGGCATCATTAAGAGAGAGTTTCAGTTTACTAATATATTCAGTTCAGTTCCTGTTACTGTTATTTTGTTCCCCTTATTTTGATATTTTCTTTTCAACGCTTGAAAAAAGGTGTAAAACTCCCTTTTCTCCTAACTTATCATGTATTGTCTGACATCCCTGAAATCTTTTTAGTACCTTCTTTACTTCTTGCTTTCTTTTGTTTCATTCAGTATCAAACCATCATTGCATTTCCTTTTCCCTCCACCAACTTTTCGGACCATGCATGCAGCAGTCCCCAATATAACGCATTTAAAAAATATTCTACACTTTCTTTTATATCAGTCTTTTAAATGAGTTAAAAGCTTTCTGTATACTTTCGAAAAATTCAACAGTGTTCACTCATTTTGTATTCCCTCAGCATTAAACTGTCAGACCATATGTTTTTCCCTCTCTTCAACCTCTTTGCTTTTATGTCCTGCGTTCAGTACAGCAATAGACATCTTTTTATGTTTTTTCAAATGGAAAAATGCCACGAATAAACACAGTCTCCAATGCAAAATCGAAACTTGATAACATACGACACGAACCAGAAAAAAATCGACAACACTGCAACCCGTTAGGAGATACAAAATTATAGTCACCCTCTTTATCTCCCTTAAAACCCGCCATTCAATGACCATGTCAGACATAAAACATAAATCTAATAATGATTTACCAACGTGTTAACTATCCCATCCATCGAAAAACGCACACAAACTTCATCATCCATACTATCAATTCTCCCATCTCTAATATAGCATCTTTATTCAAGGTCATTTGGGTCAGACGGATAGCTCAGTGGGCGAGCACACGCTTTCCCCCCCGCCAAGTTAAGCAGCGTCGATCGTGGTTACCAATTGGATGGGGGACCGTTTGCGCGCCTTGGCTTTAGTACAGTTTCCCCCCCCCAGTCACCCAGCTGCAAATGGGTACCGCCCACTTTAAAGGGGGAGGGGAAAGGGAAAGCAGCGAGGGGGAGGAGATGGGCGCCGCCCCAATATGCTGGCCCTAAGAATTTAGGGCTCTGACACCTCGCTCCCCTACGACCTTAATAGGTTATGGACACACCTTTACCTTTACCAGCTTTTTCATAACCTGTCCTCGCAAATTTAATCTCCCCATAATTTATAAAAAACATGGATCCTTTCAAAATATTGTATAAGTACTCCTCTAATAAATAAAATACAATTTAAAACCGGGGCAACATAGCAACTACAAAATCACATATTTATCTAAGTTAAATAAACTCTTATTTATTCTATAGCAATTGTTTTATTACCCAAACTAGCATAATTTCTTCTACATATTTTATCTAAAGTCCTACTCACTAACAATAACACTCCTCCCAAAATTCCTGCCATGTGAGATATTTTTTTCGCAGAGCACACAATTTGATATAATCAGAAAATAAGCACTGAAATCAAAGTGGAATCAAGGAAAGTCCTGGAACATATAAAATCAAATCTTTACATAGGGGTTAAAGGAAACATTTTTCAGTTTTGGGCAATTTTCAACATTGTAATTTAAAAACGTTAAAACACTTGGATGTCAAGCCTGTCGGGTCTTTTTGGGAACTGCGTAAGCAGTCTCCTGTCGCTGCGTCACCATCCCCCTTTTGCTGCAGCAAGGCCCAAAACGGGTGACTTGCGGGGGCCAGGGGACAAAAGGGGACTGCCCCCTCCACCTTTTGCCGGGGGGGGGGGGGGGGGGGGGGGGGTGGGGTTGCGGTATTGGTGAAAAAGACTGAGGTAACGCCGCGGGGCTGTCCTGCATCCCCCCACACTCCTGGCATTGCAAAACCCGATGCTGCCTCCGTTTACCCGCACAGCGGGGGTAAAGAGGAAGTGAAAAGGGGCACGGTGACCATGACGTCATGCCTCTGGCACGGGGGATTTTCCCTCCTGGGCCCATCTTCCCCTCGCTGACGTGGCGAGGAATTGCCCCGGGGATTTATATTGAGGAAGGCGCCAAGGGGGGGCATGGCGTCTGTGCTCCTCCACTCTTTACAACCAAAGAAGGGGCGGGGGAATCTGCATGCCCAGGCCACCACCAGCTTCCCCGTCCCTTGTGGGAAAAAAAACCTTTTAAACCCTTCTCTCACACAAACTGTGCCGTACCCCGTCAACAAGTGTTAGCCATTGGGTCACTTTTTTTTTGCAGCTTTTTCTCATGTCCCTTGTCTTCGAATTGACTTTTTTCCCCCAAAACCCCCCAAAATTGGCCACTACGTTTTGGGGTGTCCTTAATGGGATTCCTGTCCTATGTGCCGAGCAATGTCTCTGGGTCCAAGTTTTTTTGTCCATTTAAAATTATTTGTGCTTCGAGATTGCTTTTTTTTCACACGAGTCATTAATCATTCTACTTTGTTGGGGGAATCCGAGAGGAGGGAAATTGTCTCTTCGGGAAAAACCCCTAGTCTGTCTTCTTTAGTTGGTCATTTTTTTTCTCATTTTATGGATTGTTAGGATTGTTGTACTCTTCTCTTCCTCAATCCTTTTTTCAAACAGGGGAATGTCGATGTCCTTCCTCACCGTCTCTGTCACTGTCGTGCCGTCTCCAGCTGTCACACCCCCTGTTGATTTTTGCCACGTTCTTAACTTGTCCTATTTGTTCTAAAGTCCCTAGGTCATTCCCATCAGATAGTTTGGTTTTAAAGCTGTTTTTGTTGTTTCTATTTTCATGTTCATCTGACCAAAACCCCCGTCAGGGGATTTTTTACCGTGTCCATTCTGTCTTTTTACCTGTCGTCCATCGTGTTGGGGCCCAGGGTTTGTTTTTGATGTCTCCGCTAAGCAAAAAACCTGCGGGGGAAAATGCGGTGTCTGCATGCGAAAGCCAAGAGGCACTGGGATGTGCAATGCTGGATGACAGCTGCCCCCTATCAAAGCCCACACCCCGCAGGTTGACCCCTTTTTTGACTGCTTTACCCCCCGACACAAACTTTGTATTTTCCAAAAACAAACAATTCACAAAACAACCACCCAAACAACAAAAAACAAAAACTACATCAGCTGATGACAGAGTGCTCCATTTCTGCTCATCACAGTCCCTAGTAAAATCGTGAAAAAATCTTTAAAAAGCGGTAAACGCTGACCTTTCAAAAGAAGCCCAATAGCACCCCCCAAGACTCCAGGTCCACCTTTTTTTTTTTTTTCAACATACCAGCATATCTGCTCACGCATGGTGGCGAAACAGTCCATCCCACATGTAACAGCGTATCTGTCAGAGAGATTTGGGAAACAAAAACAGTGGCCAACAGAATGACACAATCACTCATCATACCCCTGCCCAAGTAAGGGAATTTACACCAATGCCAAAACTAAAGAACAAACACCTCATCAGCCACGGCAGTCAGATCATGCTTCAAAGTAATTTGAATCGACTCAAGAAGAGGCAGAAGAAACCCTTGCAGAGGAACAATTCTCTGGGTTCAGGCAGGCAGGATTCAATCGAACAGATTTTTAAAACTGCCCACCTGATGGTAAAACAACTCAACAACAGTTAGGACCTTTCCACACTTCATCACGACATCAAGAAGGCTTCGACAGGGTATGGCAACGAAGGCCTGCGGCAGGATCCTCAGATGTTTGGCATTGAAGAAGGACTAGTGCTACCATCAAGCACTATACAACAGCCGCAATCAAGTGCAGTCCTTCGAAGCAATCAGGACAGGAGACCTACTTCAAAACCACAGTTGGTTCCCACAAGTATGCCCTGATACTCCATCCTGTTTAATTCTGTTATTGGAAAACATTAGATAGAAGACCCGCCATGACTTCCACTCTAACTATCGTCCGTTGCGCGGCCAGACCCCTCAACAACTTGCGGTTTGCCGATGACATTGGACCTCATGGCGGAAGTAACCACATAGCTGCAAGATCTTAACGACCAACTTGAGACAGGAGCCAGGAACATATGGATGGAGTGAGCTCTGAAAAAATTAAAGTACTTAGTGAACAGCACGAGGCAACGCCACTGCTAAAAATTTACATGAATACGGCCACAACTGAGTAGGTAGACATCTTTTAAATACCTTGCTTTGGCGCACACTCACATAAGGACGGGGCGATCGAAACGCCAGAAATCAAAGTCAGGACTAGCCATGGCAACTCTTTCATGACAAACTCATCCACCATATGGAAAAGTAAAGATATCATGTTTCTCCAAACAAACAAAAGCTCTACAAAAGCCCTAATACAGACTATCCTGCTGGTTCGGACGTGAAAGCCTGGTACATTGACTGCTGAACACAGAAAGCGAATTCCAGTCATTTGAAACAAAAATTCCCATAGAAAAACTCTGGCATATCCTGGAGAGAACGAAAGACCAATGAATTATTTGCAAGATCAAATAACAACGGCTGGCAGGTCCACAGGAACCCCTTCTACCATCGTCAAGAAGAAATAAGCTGCCATGGTTTCGCCACGTCTTCCCCGCCATCAACACTCTGCCAAAAAGACAGGTACTGCAGGGAACACTTAAGTGTGGCAAGAAATGAGGGACGACAGAACAATTCAATGATGGACAACATCAGAGGAATGGACCAGAGATGAATGACTCGCGACTACACTGCGCTGACCGAGGACGCGAGATGAATGGAGGAGGCGTTAACCACTGCATCGTCTTTCTTGTCTCCTCCTACGACCGCCAAGGTCACGGGCCGGATGATGATGATGATGATGATGAAGTATTATGAATGAATGGAATGTAACATTTAAGAAACGGTTGATAGCATGTATTTTTTTTTCTATTGATAATTAACAGCAAGTCCCACTTTTGAGATGCCATATTTACGTAAGAGGTTCTATTGAACATCAAGACAATTTCCCAAAATAAAGAACAATCACAGAAATCAACTTTCGCGTAACGTTTTTTAAGATTTCGGTTACACTTTTCCCTTTCCTTGCAAGATTCACTGGAAGACAGCAACATCATACTTAAGCTTCGTTGAAAATACTAACTCACTCGCTACTAATACAAATAATGATACTACACTACTACTTCTACAACACTACTGACTACTAGACAACTACTACTAATAATAATAATAATAAATGGAAATTATAGAGCTCTATATCTTTGCAATTACAAATCAGAGGTGATTCCCTCAATCCGTAAATTGTCCATCCCTGAGGTAGTTATAAGAATACCACGACTTTCACTTCATCAGTTCCATAAAAACCATTTTTCACCACCTCGGATAAATGTCCACACCATTCTAAAAATCAGGATGACCGTTTTTTTTCCATATTGACTGTTAAATCTAGCGATCTGCCGTCTTCCTTTAATATACGGTTTGCTTTATGTAAACCAAGAACCCTCTCAGACAATAAGATTCATATCGTCGGCAAATCGTTTTAATAATACATTCCATGGCTCCTGGGATAATCTGAATACCAAGTTTTTCCTTTTCTTTGAAATTCAAGGGCTGATTCATAAATAAAATAAACTATTTTTTTTAAAAGACCAATTGTTTGCTTAAAATACAGCCCTGCTTCACACTTTTTTATTGGATATTCGAATATCAGAATAATCAAATCCCTGCACATACACAAGCCCAAGACTGATGTATTTATGCTCCGTTAGTGCCTATATAATTTAGGTTTATTCTATTTTTATATTTTTAGCGCAGAGCGAGTCCATAAGATAGTTATGATTTACAGAATCAAATGCCTTTTCTAAAAATCAACAAATTCCACAATACTTTTTATATTTTGAGTTGCAAGTATTTTTTAACAAGTCGAGAAGAGGGTGAATATAGAATTATATTACTACATGATGCTCGAAAACCTGCTTGTTTTCAATTAGGTTTTCCAATCATTTGCCCATCTAGGTGAACCTAAATCAAAATAATTATAAGTATATGAATATTTTGCTGACGATGCTAGTGAGGTTTTTACTCCACGATAATTGGTCTATTTTAGTGCTGTCACCTTTTGTAGATAGGAAAAAAAATAAAAAAATAGTTATTAAATTGATTTATAGACTTGGCCCACTCCAAAGGGAGAAGCACCTCTTCAAAAAAATGCTGAGGAGTTGAGTTAGGAAGGGAAATAATCAATGAGTTAGCATTTATAGAGCAATTTGCTTATTATTTTCTCACTGGAACAACACTTTTTTCATGTTTTTAAATGTTTGATACCGGCAATAACTTCATTTCCAAAGAAAAGACATTAAACAATCGTTTGAAATCATCATCTTCTTCCATTACAATACACCCCATCGTTGTTACAACTACTACCATCTGAGGTGTTAAAACCCTGTAAGAAGTTAAGCATACCATTGTCTTGAAAATATATTAGTCTACAAGGAGACCTTTCGATTCACAGACCTAATTATAGACCAAAATATTTTGGCATCATTAAGAGAGAGTTTCAGTTTACTAATATATTCAGTTCAGTTCCTGTTACTGTTATTTTGTTCCCCTTATTTTGATATTTTCTTTTCAACGCTTGAAAAAAGGTGTAAAACTCCCTTTTCTCCTAACTTATCATGTATTGTCTGACATCCCTGAAATCTTTTTAGTACCTTCTTTACTTCTTGCTTTCTTTTGTTTCATTCAGTATCAAACCATCATTGCATTTCCTTTTCCCTCCACCAACTTTTCGGACCATGCATGCAGCAGTCCCCAATATAACGCATTTACAAAATATTCTACACTTTCATTTATATCAGTCTGTAAATGATTGTGAAAAGCTTTCCTGTTTACTTTCGAGATATTCAACAGTGTTCATCTCATATTTGTAATGTCCTCAGCATTACTGTCAGACAATAATATTTTCCCTCTCTTCCAACCTCTTTGCTCTATGATCCCGTTCAGTACAGTCATAGACTTCTTTTTATGTTGTTCAAATGGAAGAAGCCACGAATCAACACAGTCTCCATGCAACAATCTAAACATGAATAACATACTACAGAACCAGAAAAAAATCGACAACACTGCAAACCGTTTAGTGAGATAAAAAATTATAGTCGACCCTCTTTATCTGCCCTTACAAGCCGCCATTCTAATGACCCATGTCAGACATAAAAAACCTAAATCTAATAATGATTTACCAATGCGTGTTAACTATGCAATCCCTCGAAAAAACGCACACAACCTTCAATCATCCATACTATCAAATTCTACCATCTCTAATATAGCATCATTTATTCAAGGACAGCTTTGTCAGGACGGGATAGCGTCAGTGGTCCGGAGCACGCGCTTTTCCCCCAGCCCCTCCAAGTTAAGCAGCGCGATCGTGGTTACCAATTGTATGTGAACCCGTTTGCGCGCCTTGGCTTCAGTACAGTTCCACCCCCCTCCAGTTCCACCCAGCTGCAAATGGGTACCGCCCACTTTTAAGGGTCAGGGAAGGTAAAGCAGCGAGGAGAGGAGATGGGCGCCGCCCTCATAATGCTGGCCGCTAGAGAATGAGGTCTCTGACACCATCGCTCCCTCTACGACCTTATAGGTTATGGTACAGCAGGGGGGGGGGGGGGATGGTGGGGGGGTGGGGGGGGGGGGGGGACCACCTTTACCTATACCATCTTGTTCCTAACCTGTCCTCGGCATTTAAGTCTCCCATATTCTAAAATACATGGAGACCTTTTCAAAATATTGTATAAGTACGTCCCTCTAATAATATATATACAATTTAAAACCGGAGCAACATATGCAAGCTAGCAAATCACATATTTATCTAATATGAAAGTAAACTCATAATTATTCTATAGCAATTGGTTTTATTACAATCTAGCATAATTTCTTCTACATATTTCAACTAAATTCCGTACTCACTAACAATAACACTCCACTCAAAATTCCTGCATGGTGAGATAATATTTTTCGGCATAGCACGAACAATTTGATATTAATCAGAAAATAAGGCAGCTGTACTCAAATGTGGAATCAAGGAAAGTCTCTGTGTGAGACATATAAAAATCAAATCTATATACATATGTTAAAGGAAACATCTTTCAGTGTCTTGAGCAATTTTCAACATTGTGAATTTAAAGACGATCAACGTACTTGGATGTCAAGCCTGTCAGGAGTCTTCTTGGAACTGCAGTAAATGCAGTCTCCTGTCGGCTGCAGTCACCATCGGCCATTTGCTGCGAGCATAGGTCAGCAACGAGGTGACTTGCGTGGGCCACGGACAGAAGGGACTGACCTCCATCTCAGTTTGCCGTTCTGGAGGGGGGCCTGTCACGAGTTTGCCCTGTTGCTGGTATTGTGAGAAAGACTGAGGTAACGCCGCGTGGCTGTTCACTGCATCTCCACACACTCCTAGGCATTGCTAACCCAGGATGCTGTCCGTCCGTATTACCGCACTAGCATTGGTGATGAGGAAGTGAATAAGAGGCAGCGGTGGACCATGGGACGTCATGCCTCTGGCACTGGGGAGTTTCTCCTAGAGGCCATCTTCCTCTGCTGACGTGGGCGATGAGATTGCCCACGTGGACTTATATTGAGGAAGGCGCCAAGGTGGGGCATGGCGTTCTGTGCTCCTCCACTCTTCACAACCTGAACGAAGGTGACGGGGAATTCTGCATGCCCATAGGCCAAGCCACCAGCGTTCCCTGGTCCCTAGTGGAACAAAAGCCTTCTATTCTACCCGTTCTCTTCACACAATCTGTGCCTGTACCCCTCGTCAATCAAGTGTTAGCCATTGGATCGACTTTTGTTTTGCAGTCTTTTTCCCCTCATGTCTTGTCTGTCAGAATTAGACATTTTGTCCTACACTCCGCTAACTTGGCCGAACTAACGTTCTGGCTGTCCCATTAATGCATTCCTGTCCTATGTGCTCGAGCAATGTCGTCTGGGGTCCAAGTTTTTCTGTCCATTTAACATTATCAGGTGCTTGCGATGATTGCTGGTTGTTGCACCACGAGTCATTAGAGTCATTTCGTTACTTTGTTGGGAAATCCGAGAGGATGTAAATTGTCTCTTCTGGGAAAAACCCACTAGTCTGTCTGTCCTTTTAGTTGGTCATTTCTTTTCCTCATTTCATGGATTGTACAGAGATTGTTGTACCTCTTCTCTGTCGCCGTCAGTCCATCTTCAAACAGTTGGTGAGATGTCTGATGTCCTGTCTCTCACGCGTCTCTGTCAGCTGTCTGTGCTCAGTCCTCCAGTCTGTCACACAACCTCCTGTTGATTTCAGCACACTGTTTTGCTTAAGCTTTGTCCTATTTCGATTCTTAAAGTCACCTAGGTCATTCCTTATCAGAGTAGTTTGGGTTTAAAGCTGTTTCTGTTGTTCTATTTTCATGTTCATGCTTGTCACCACACCCTGTCAGGTATTTTGTCACCGTGTCCATTCTGTCTGTGTAGCCTGTCTGTCCATCTGTGTTGGGCCCAAGGGTTTGGTTTTCGATGTCTCCGCTAAGCAAAAGCCTAGCGGAGGGAAAATGCGGTGGTTCTGCATGCTGAAAGCCAAGAGGCACTGCATGTGCAATGCTGGAATGACATGCCTGCCCGCTATCAATGCCCACACCACCGACAGTGTTGACTCCCTTATTGATCTGCTTGACCCCCAGACACAAACTTTGTATTTTCCAAAATCAAGCAATTCAGCAAAAACAAACCACCTCATACAACAGACAAAAGCTAATAACTACATCAGCTGATTGAACAGGAGTGCTCCATTTCTGCAGTCATCACATCAGTGCCCTGAGTAAAATCGTGAAACAATCTTTAAAGAGCGGTTAAACATGCTGACACTACTACAGAATGGCTCCAATAGCAGCCCGCCCCAAGACTCCAGGTCCACCTTTTTTTTTTTTTACAACAGTGAGGACCTGCCGGCCATCGAACCCCTGACACTGTAAAACGAATCACAATATTCTGTTTTTGTATTTTCTGTATAAACTGATTGATAACAATAGAAAGACCAAGTATATTTTACTATTTCAATAGATTGCTAAAATCTTCCTTGAACAGACACCTACATACAGCCTAGCCTTCCAAAAAGGAAGTAGCAAAAGCATAAAAGAACTGGAAGAATACCACATTAATTTATATCGGCGAAAATTTTAGTGTTGATCTGTAAAACTTCTAGCAAAGACCACCAGATAACAACATTAGTTCCAGCAGCAGACACAACACATAATTAGTAAATGTAGAAACTTCATTACTTTAGGGGGGCCCGAACACTAAAGCGAAGATTGGAGTCAAAACTACTTTCATCTTTACAAAACAGAGCTGAAGTCAGAAACTTAAACAATCATAGAACGAATTAGTTTGCATCAACTTATCAAATCCCCGTCACTCCCCCCCACCCCCCCCCCCCCTCATCCCCACCGCCCCAAAAAAAGTCAGAGCAGATAGCAAGTGAGAGAATGAACAAAAACATGAATCTTATTTTTCAAGGGTACCAGAATAAGCATAACGCATACTATTTTTTTCAATGCCCAGCCCCTTGCTTTATTAGGAACTATCAACAAATAAGGAAGGAAAGGGGGGGGGGGGGGGGAGTGGGGGGGAGGGGGGGGGAGGGGGGGTGGGGTGAGGGTGGGGCACTACTACAAAACGATAACATATTTAAAACCACATAAGTGTTTTTTTTAACCAATATCATAATCCCCGAACTGACCTGAACCTGAATGTCTAGAGATATATAGATTTTTCCCAGAAAATAGATATGCATTCAATTAACACACATAATTCTCAAATGAAATAGAACATGTAACATGAAAACTGATACACGATTATATTAAGTAAACAGGATAAAGTGAAAAAGAGGGGGAGTCAGCAAAAAGAAAGATAAGAGAGAGAGAGAGAGAGAAGAGAGAGAGAGAGATGAGAGAGAGAGATAGAGAGAGAGAGGTAGAAAGAGAGAGAGAGAGCGAGAGAGAGAGAGAGAAGAGGAGAGAGAGAGAGAGAGAGGAGAGAGAGAAGAGTCAAGAGAGAGAGATGTTTTTTTATGTATTTTATTTATTCTTTTATATCGAGGATAATGGAATAAGCACTCAAGTGCTTTTTTACATCCAGTCCCCGTGTGATTGCGGTTTTGTAAGTTTTGTCATCTGTTTCCACCGGCACACAATGGCCTACTCTTCCGAAAAGCGGAACAGGATTTAACATGTGCGCAAGATGTTCTGCATGCGTTTGAACACGGGGCCTCGGTTTATAGTCTCATCTGAAGAACTCAGAAATTAATGTATCTTGGCCTTAGGCCATAATACATGGTTGGCGGAGGAGAAATTGACAATGTCGCAGAGTGGGCAAAACCCCGAATAAAATACACATATACCAAGCTCAATTTCAGTGAAAGAAATAATGAAGACAATGCACAAATGCATAACAATACAAATGTATCAAATACAATTCACTATCTTGATCTAAGTGTACCTTCCTTATGTCTGGAAAAAAATTAATATACATGATGATGATGATGGAGTCTCCCGTCGGATCGACGGATGAGTAGGCAGGCAGGCTTATCTGTCAGAATGTGTCCTCATATGGGAGAAGAGGCCGATTCTGGATGCACAGCACTTCCCACAGGTGTTGCAAGGGAAAACGTCTCCAGAAGTTGAGCCCTGCTTCCTTCGCTCACGCTTCTCCTTAATGGCCAGCGTTCTCTTGTTTTCAAACGTCCTTATGCCACTGGAGCACAGCATCCTCCAGCGAGAACGATCAAGGGCATCAGTTTCCCAGGTAGCGGTGTCTATGTCACAGGCTTTAAGGTTTGTCTTCAAGGTGTCCTTGAAGCGCTTGTAGGGTCCTCCAAGTTTTCGGAGGCCTTCCTTCAGCTGGCCATGCAATAGCATCCTTGGGATCCTGCTGTCTGTCCTTCGGACAACGTGTCCTGTCCAGCGTAGCTGGTACTTGATCAGTAGGCTTTCGATGCTGGGCAGGCTGCTCTTCTCTAGGACCTGGAGGTTGGAGACCCTGTCTTGCCACTTTATTCCGAGGATCTTTCGTAGGCATCTCTGGTGAAACTGCTCAAGCTGTTGAATGTGACGGCAGTACGTCGTCCATGTTTCACAGCAGTACAACAAGGTGGTCAGCACGACAGCTCTGTAAGTTTTGATTTTGGTGCTGAGCCTGATGCCTTTGTTGTTCCACAGCCTGTTGTTAAGTCTGCCGAAGGCAGAACTAGCCTTGGCGATGCGCACTGTAACTTCTGCATCAAGGGTTCCATTGCTGCAGAGGGAGCTGCCCAGGTAGCAAAACTTGTCGACTGACCTGATCTCTGTGTCATCGATCTTAACTGCAGGTGGGGGGAAGACACTGGCGTTCTGTGAAATAGCTGGTTGGTACATGGACTCGGTCTTGCTGAGGCTGATGGTGAGACCAAAGCGCCTGCAGGAGGTAGAGAACCGGTCCAAAGTGGTCTCCGAGCTGTATATGGACCAAGAGCCACAGGATCAACCCCTGTCCGAACCTTCGACCAGACCACCCTCCTGACAGACAAGAAAGACATCCTTACACGCTGGGCAGAGCACTTCAACACCCTCCTCAACAGGGACTCATCTGTATCTGATGAGGCCATTGCAGCCCTCCCACAGCTACCAGCCAGTGACTCACTAGCTGCCCCTCCCACAAAGGCCAAGACCTGGAAAGTCCTGAAGCTGACAACGTCAGGAAAAGCACCAGGAGCGGATGGAATCCAGGCCAACATCTACAAGTGTGGAGGCGAGGTGCTGACAGACAAGCTGACCGCCCTGTTCCAATCTATCTGGGAGAAAGGGGAGGTTCCCCAGGATTTCAAGGATGCTTCAATTGTCCATATTTACAAACGGAAGGGAGACAAAACATGCTGCGACAACCACCTTGGAATCTCTCTTCTTAGCATCACCGACAAAATCTTTGCCCGCATTATACTGAACAGACTGATTGACCATGCCTCCAACACAGTCATCCCTGAAGCACAGTGCGGTTTCCGCTCAGGCAGGGGAACATGTGACATGGTGTTTGCAGTACGCCAGTTGCAAGAAAAGTGCCGTGAGCAGAACATGGATCTCCACATGGTCTTTGTAGACCTAACCAAGGCCTTTGACACGGTGAACCGCTGTGGGCTGTGGAAGATCCTCCTAAAGTTTGGTTACCCAAAGAGCCTAATAAAGCTGATTGCGTCACTCCACGATGGCATGCAGGCGAGAGTACAGGAAAATACTGACATGTCGGATCCATTTCCTGTGGTAAATGGAGTGAATCAGGGCTGCGTCCTGGCACCCACACTGTTCTCTGTTCTCTTCTCTGCCATGCTGATTGACGCCTTCTAAGACTGTGACAGGGGCATCTACATTCAGTTTCGCACTGATGGCAAACTTTTCAACTTGCGGTGACTCCATGCTAGATCCAGGGTGTCTGAGGCGCTGTTGAGAGAGTTCCTCTTCGCTGATGATTGCGCGCTTGCCGCACACACCCATGAGGACATACAGTTCATCAATATACATATAATTTCTCAAAATCATAACAAAACGATAACCGTATCTTCGTTTGTGATGTAAATATCTTAATACAAGCTTTTTCTCTTATTAATAATGTATGGAATTTATATAGCGCTGATTGATGGCATGGAAGATATCTCTAGACAAGTAGTGATTTTTGTTACTGTTTTCTGCTTTAAGTAGATCGTGTAAAGGTGTATCAACACAATCCCTTAAACATTTAATTCTTAAATCATTATACACAAAATATTCATACAGGAAATGCTGTTCATCTTCAACTTTGGGTTTACAAAATGGACATTGTTTCTTCTGATTCTGAGCACTATATCGATGTACATTGTTGTTGAGTGGTAAAACATTACATCTCACCTGTGACACAGCAACTCTAAAGCAGTAAGTATCTAACCGTAGAAGATATTCTTCTTTAACAAATATTGTTTTGAAACACCTATAGCTATCGTATCTGTCTCGGTCTCTGATTGTACTATACCATTCCTGGATAAACATATCAACTAGTCTTTGCTTAAACAGATGTAAGAATACCTTGACATCACTAACTCCCTGTTGAAGCCATACAAAGCTGAATCCTGCATCACATAAAATTTGTCTAATCATAGAAACCCAACAATTCTTTCCAGATATATCCATGTCAAGCAACATTTGATAAACATTTGGTAGTCTGTTAATTTGTAATAATTTAAACCAATATCTAGAAGTATTTATACATGAGTTGATGTAGAGAGGATATCCACCCAGCTCACCATATATAATTTTATTTGGAGTTTTCAATGGTACACCCAAAAATCTCTTGCAAGCTATCATGTGCACTTTCTCTATATGTTCCAATTTATGTAACCCCCATATCTTTGATGAATATAGTAAGATTGGCTATATTTTAATGTCAAAGATCTTGAAAAATGTTTCAGCGTTAATTTTCTTTATATTTATGAAAAAACCCTACTTAGTTCTACAACAGCTTTCTTTCCTTGGTCACGAGATGATCTGTGCCCAGCTTAGCACTAAGTTTTGTCGTAAAATTAACCCCAAATAGCAATACTTATTTACCACTTCTAATATTTGAAATTATCGTAAACCCACTATTCATTTTTTCCAAGAAAACCTCCTTTTCTAAAGACCATTACTTTACTTTTGTCAGAATTAACATTTAATTGCAAATCATCACAACACGGTTTCAATACATTCAGTTGGTTTTGTAAACCTCCAGGAGTTGTTGAAATAAGAGCCACATCATCTGCAAAGAGTAAAATAAAGATTTCCATGATGTCTGGTACTAGTTGTATTCCATGTTTACCTTTTTTACCCATGGTCTCGGATAAATGGTTGATAAATAAAGAAAACATAGTAGGGCTTAATCACATCCTTGTCTCACATCAATTGCGCATTCAAAAAATTCAGACAATTCCCAGTTTACCCGTATACATGAATATAATGTTTGATACATTGCTGACATTGCTGCAAGGAACTTTCCCTTTACTCCCTGATCTTTGATGCACCCTATAAGTAAATCATGTCTGACACAATCAAAACCTTTTTTTTATAAAAAAATCTATAAATGCAACATAACTTCCGACCTTTCTTGTTCATGTACTTCTGGACAATTGCATGCAAATTAAAGATCTGATCAACAGTAGAGTATTTTTCCTGAAGCATGCCTGATTTTTAGATATCATTTGATTATTTACTAGCCAAGAATACAACCTATTGTTTAGTATTGATGTGAAGCATTTTGACAGGATACTCAACAATGAGATTCCCCTATAATTGTCCACGTTACTGGGATCTCCCTTCTTAAAGATTAGAACTATGAAAGCTTTTGCCCAGGCTTGTGGATAAATACCTTTGTCAAAAATAGAATTGAATAGTTTTATGAGAAAACTGTGTACCTCTTGGCTTCCATTCTTCAGCATTTCAGCAGTTATGCCATCCAGTCCACTTGCCTTACCACATTTTAGTTTATCTATTGCTCTTTTCAGCTTCTCTTCTAAAATGCTTTGGTTAAGTTCATGATCTGCCTGCTCTAATAAGTCTGTATCACTATGACAGTAACTACAGCTAGTACTTCTGTTACTTTGGAAAACAAACTTAAAATGATTTATCCAATCAACTGTTTCTATAGTGTTCTTGAAATTAGCTCTAGTACCACACACCATGCTTTTTAACTGTCTCCCAAAATTTGGAGAATCGGAAATATTGTTAACTAAGCTTTCTCCTTTTAGTTTCCTGAATTTCTGTCTTTTTGTCCTTAGTATCTTTTTGTATATTTTCCTTGCATGCACATAGTTGAGAGAGAGAGAGAGAAACACTTAAACACTGAAAAGTGTTGTGGTACTTCGGGGAGAGAGAGAGAGAGAGAGCGAGAGAGAGAGAGAGAGTATTTTCAGGTTACATCAACGTCAAAACAAATCAGATATCACCAGATATCAAATTCTGACAAAGCTCCCTCACTAAAACCTGTTTTTTTCTTTAAACAATACTATCAATAAACATATCAAGTTAAGTTACAAAATGCCGAGGAGCCTGATATTACACAGTTTTAACAGCCCCGCCAACAGCAGCATCAATACAACAATTAGAAGTTAGCAAATCAGTTAAAACTCAATTGGGGCAACCATAAAATAAATCACTATAAAATGTATAAATCAAACATTTATATAAAATAATACATTTCATATGTGAGGGGAATACCGAAAAGAGAGAGAGAGTACATCTCCTGGTTGAATGATCATCTAGATAAATGGTATGTAAAAAAAAAAACACACACAAACCTCTCTCTCTTTAAGATACAGCTACTGATAGGAAAGATATAGCCAGCAAAAGAACATCCGCATACAAAAATATGTCTAACAATTAAGGCAAAGGGAACAGGGAAACATCACCCGAACAGCCCTTCACTGGACTCCAGAGGGAAAACGCAAACGAGGACGACCCAAGAACACTTGGCATCGGACTGTCGAAACAGAGCTGAAGACCTTCCAACATACCTGGGGAACCATTCAGAAGCTGGCCCAGGACAGACAGGAGTGGAGAACATTTGTTGCTGCCCTACGTGTCAATAAGGCACAAAGGCATTGATGATGAAGATGAATTAAGGCAAAACAAATTTAACATATTTCCAAACTGTAGAGACACATCTATGTACATCGAAAATAAAAATTGCATGATTTAAAACAATAACAGTCCGAAATTTTCAAAATGTAACAACGGATATAATGCACTCATAGCAGATAAAGTGTTTTAAGAATAATGTAGGGAGAGAGAGAGAGAGAGAAAGAGAGAGAGAGAGAGAGAGAGAGAGAGAGAGAGAGAGAGAGAAAGAGAGAGGAGGGGGGGGGGGGCAGACAAACAGACAGGCAGTGACAGAGAAAACATTTTCAAATTATATGGTCATCTGGATAAATGGTGTCTTTTACAACACCCACACAAATGATCTCATCATAATATATTGCTACCATAGTATATAGTAAGAATTATAATAATAAAACAAAATATAACATACAAGGGAACATATATAAAGTATGTCAAAAATTATATCAAAACACAATCTAACGGGTTTCCAAAGCTAGTAGGCTCTTTATTTATGACAAGGAAAAACGATAGCATCAAATTAGAACAATAAACACAAAATTAGACAACTTAACATAGCCACTAAAAAATTCTTACTAATAATTTTTTATAGCTATTAACCAATAGTATAAATTTCAAAGCCATAACACAATGGTTGATTCATTACAAACTATTTAGAGCAATTAACATGTTAATATCACCAAGGATTGGTAAATTAGAACATACATATAAATCAACAATGACAAACTCAACAGAATGTGGGATAACTTTTTATGTTTGCACTTTGATTATATCATCAAGGTGAGGTTATTAATAGATACTGTGACCATTCCTTGAACAGAAATTTACTGGTGTACATGTGGCAAGAGTACTGTTGTGTTAGCATATCAGTTAGTACTTTTAGGTGGGTATAGATAGCTTTCTTGAAAGATTCTTTATTTTGGAATGTTTTTACCTATGTTTGTAGCATGTTCCAGAGTAGGCTACCTGAGTTTTTGAGGCTTGATTTATAGAGGTCAATTCTAGGTATTGGTAATTGAATTTTGGTAGGATATCAGGGAGTCATATGGAATTTAGACTGGAGTGTTTGTGGAGCTTGACTCGTCATAACTTTATGCATGAATATTCCTCTATTCAGGGTAAGCATATCTTTTAACAGAAGAATCTCAAGTTTTGCATAGTCTGTTACGGTTAAAGTAGAAGATTTTAGGAGAATTGCTCGTTTGTAAGTCCTATTGAGAGGTTTTAGAATATTGGAACTGGCTCTGTCAAAAAGGATAGAACAATAGTTAATTGAAGATAAAATGTAAGCATGTAAAAATAGTTTTCTGGCATGTGTGTTAACAAAGTGTTTGATTTTGCATAGTTGGTATACGTGTTTGGAGACTGTTTAGCACAATTTATTTATGTGTGACATCCATGACAGGTTGCTGTCAATCACATTACCTAGAAGTTTATGGTTTTCAACTTCTTCAATAGTTTCATTATTTATGAATATTGGCGGCAGTCCAGTTGTCATATTGTCTCTTTTGTCTTGTTGTAATAAGCATGACTTTGGTCTTTTGAGGGTTAAGTGACATGTGCTTATAACTGCATCATTTGCTTAGAGAATCAGTGCTACTTTGTAATGAGGTATCAAGATTTGTCTGACTAGTATGAATTGTAGTGTCATCGCAAAAAAGTTAACACGATTACTTTATGTAGAGTGGAAGGTCATTAACATATATAGAGAATACAAACGGGCCTAAAACAGACCCTTACGGTATTCCTATTTTACAGGTAGTGTACACGATTTAGTGTTATTGATCAAGATGTATTGTTGTTTATTATGCAGGAATGATCTAATTAACTTCAGACTGTTATCAGATATGCCATATAACGATTGTTTTCGGCATAGCAGTTTGTGGTCAATTACATCAAATGCTTGGCAAGTAAACAAAGATGGCTCTCCCCCGAGGGGATGTGGGGGGGGGGGGGGGGGGGGGGCCTGTCAGTATACATAGCATCCCCACCTTCTGGAAATTCTGTGCTAGAAATTTCCTCTTTTCTATCACTCTCTTTGTTTCTGCCTTGTTCCTTTTCTTCCTGTCACCTCCTTCTTGTCTATTTTCTGCCTTCTTGGTCCATTCTCCTGCCTTTTTTCCTGAAAGAACTTAAAAGGTAACTATTCTCTCTTGTGCCGAAGTCAGATGCGCTGGGCCTGACTTGTCAGGCGCTTAACAGCAGTGTGACGCATTTTCACTCATATAACAGACAAGAATAGTTGCTGTCTGAGCGTTCCACGAAGAAGAAAAGAACAAAGATGGCTCCACAGGGTTTTTCATTTATATTATTATGCCAAGTATCTACAATGTTGCTGTGTAAGGAATGATTTTTTCCTGAATCCTGACTGGTATATGTGGCGCTGCTCATGTGGCGACACACTCTACTGACAGGCAATTGTTTTTATCTTGTTTTCATTTAAATTGTACGTGTATCAGTGTCAGATTCTGTATGGTTGTGTCTGAGGTGTCTGCAATGAATGTGACAATGTTTGGAAGAACTGTATCCACTCTCTTAGTTTGTTGTTTTCTGATAGCGTCATTCTATCGTGTGGGAGGTGCACCGGCCAGCAACAATCATGGCTGGACGTACACTCGTGAATTTCTTCTGAGCCTACGACAATCGTCCAGTGCCTTACCCGAGGGTCAAGACGTGAACTTTCCTTGCGAAATTCTTCCATCTGCCACCAATACCGACAGGACTTGGGAGAACATCAAGAAAAGAAAAAGAGGAAAAAAAAGGTGGCGTGAGACTAAGACTAAAAAATTCAAATCATCGAAAACCCAGCGACCAATAGCCATTCTGTCCAACGTCCAATCCCTTCGACCAATAACAGACCACCTTCAAGCAAATGTTTACTATAAGTACGAGTTTAAGAACGTTGGCCTACTCACTTTGACAGAAACTTGGCTGACACACAGTGTACCCAGGAGTGAACTTTCTATGAATAGTTTTGGACAGCCTATTCAACCGTGTCTGCTTCTATGTTAAGGAGAAATGGTGTAAGGACATGACCATTCATGCCTCTTTGTGTGAGGAGGACATAGAACTGTTGTCTATTTCACTCCGACCCTGGGAATTCCCACAACTATTTTTTACCTTAGTCTACATTCACCCAAAAGCCAATGTGACCAGAGCATCCGAACATATTTTAAATCACCTTCATGTGTTAAATTCCATATCCCTGATGCTCCTAAATTCATCCTGGGTGATTTTAACAACAGTTCACTCAGTAAAACACTGAAGAATTATGAACAGTACGCGACCTGCCCTATGCACAGAAATAAGACCCTGGACTTGTGCTATGGGACTGTAGTAGGTGCATGTAAATCACTACCGTTGCCTCCACTGGGTTCATCCGACCACAACTGTACTCTTCTAGCACCCATGTACCACTCAGTGTTTCAGCGCCTTCAGCCCATTGTCAGGACCCCCCAAAATGGACTGCCGATAGCATAGGTAGTCTACAAGGCTGCTTTGATTGTGCTGACTTGGATGTTTTATAACGTTCTAATTTGAATGAGCTAACTGATGTCATTTCTTCCTATATTTCATTTTGTGTCAGTAGTGTAATTCCAACAAAGGTGATAACTATTTACCCCAATAATGAACCTTAGATTACAAAGAACCTAAAGCTGCTGTTGCACAGGCTAGGTGTGACTATAAAATAAGATAGAAAAACAAGTTTGCAGGGTACAATTTTTGTGCTGCCTGGCAGGAAATAAAAAATATGTCAGCAGTAGACATGCTAGCTGCTCCACATAGGTCGAAGATTAATCTCCAGGGAGTCTGTGATAACAACGTACCAGACCATTTAAATGCATTTTTACTCCGAAAAGCATGATTTTTCGGATGAAATAAATGGCCTAAAGCAATCTCTACCCTTTCAGCATGGCGACATTGTTGCTGAAACAGCTAGTTGTAAATACTTCAAGGCAATAAATATCAACAAATCTTCTGGACCAGATGGTATATGCGGCAGAACCCTTAAGTTCTGTGCTTCTGAGCTTGCCAGCATCTTTCAGCACCTGTTCCAAGCTTCGCTGAACACTAGCCAGATACCAGTTATTTGGAAAACTTCTAATGTAATACCTCTTCCAAAGAAACCAAATCCTTCTCGGCCAAACGATTTCAGACCTGCAGCACTCACATCACTTGTGATGAAAATATTAGAAAAGATTGTAAAATCTCTCATTCTTTTCACTACAGAGAAAGATCTTGACCCCCTACAGTTTGCCTATAGGACAGGACGAGGTGTCGAAGATGCCAAACTGTTCATTTTGAACAAGCTGTACAAACACTTAGAAACACCTGACTGTCATGCCACACTATTGTTTGCTGACTTTAGTTCAGCTTTCAATACAATGCAGCCTCATGTTCTTGTTCACAAAATACTTTCAAAATTTGATGTAGACTATGAACTTGTTCGTTGGCTGATTTAATTTTTAACAAACATACCACAGCACGTTTTTGCCAACAAAATATCTTCATCCGTTAGATTTACCTGTTCGGTTCTCCATAGGGTTGCGTTCTCTCGCCACTTCTGTACATTCTATACACAGATGATTGCAGAAGCAGCTACGACATTTCTTTCTTGTAAAATTTGCGGATGACAGTGCTCTTTGGGATGCTACCACTGACGCTATTGTCAAAAAGGGACAACGAGTGTATATTCTAAGAAAGCTTCACTCATTTTTTGTTAACAAAAAGATTCTTTGTTGTACAAGTCCTACATAGAGAGTGTTCTAAGTTTTGCTTTCATCTGTTGGTACAATAACCTTAGAGTTAAAAACAAGAATAGTCTTTGGAGAAATGTTAGAATCTGCTAAAAAAAATAATTGGAGAAGAACAAAGATATCTCAAGTCGTACTGCAATCAGCAGTTTTTGCGCAAAGCGACTGCCATCTTGGCTGATCCTTCCCATGCTATGTCTTCGGAATTTCAGTTGTTGCCTTTGGACCCCTCGTGCTCCAACAGTAAAACAAATAGAGAAAGAATTTTTTTTCCGGTTAGTCCTTCGAATTCTAAATTCACAACAGCACTGATCAACAGTTTTACATTCTGTGATATACCTCCCTGATTGTCAAGTGTGTGTGTGTGTGTGTGTGTGTGTGCGCGCGCGCGCGCGCAAGCTGTGGTTGTGCTATACTTGATTATGTTCTTGGTACAGGCGAATTTTTTCTCCTTTGTAGATGATTTTTACGTTGCACACTCTGACACTGTTAT
Organism: Rapana venosa; assembly: GCA_028751875.1. Lineage (NCBI taxonomy): Eukaryota > Metazoa > Mollusca > Gastropoda > Neogastropoda > Muricidae > Rapana > Rapana venosa. Next base: position 53,601,087 of record CM054154.1, on the reverse strand, counting down.
ATCTGATGTACACTGTCCAATAGAACTAACACTTAGCATAAGGAAACATGAAGTTAATACAGGCACTAGTTCAAACATTCCAGATACAGCGCATGACCACCTAGGAAAACAAGGACCCAAGCCATTCGAACATACTCTGAAAGACTCCTTCATTTCCGAGCTTTCAAAGCTAAACCTCATAGATCTGAGTGCTAAAACCCAACAGAATTGTGTCACTATTGACGAAATTAATGATAATAATAAATGGAATTTATATAGCACTGTATCTTGCACAGACAAATCAAAGCACTCGCACTCAACTCATTCTTACACAGTCATGCAACCAATAGCAAGTAATAGTTCTAATAAATCCAAATAAACACACACACGCACACACAGGTTATACACTTTCGCAGGGTGATGTAATTTTTGGCTGTTGAAAAGCGGGGGTAGCTATGAAATGAAACATGAGAGGAAATTCTTAGGTTTGAAACGAATGTCTTGAGGCCAGATTTAAAAGTGTCACAAGAAGGTCTTTGGCGAAGAGAGATAGGAGGCCATTCCAAATCGATGGACCAGAAACAGAGAAAGAGTGACCGCCAACAGTGGACTAACTGAATCTAGGTGTTCGTAAGCACAAGAAATCTGTAGCAGAGCGAAGGGAACGAGAAGGGGTGTATAGGTGTAGACATTCACAGAGGTAGGAGGGTGCTGTTTTGTGGAGACATTTGTAACAGAGAGTACTGATCTTATAGTTTATTCTTTGTGGCACAGGCAGCCAGTGGAGAGATCGCAAGAGAGGGTAATGTGCTCAGATTTTTTCTTTCTGAGGACTAGTTGAGCTTCAGAGTCTTAAATACGTTGAAGGGAGTGGATAGATGATGCTGGCAGACCAGCCAAAAGAGAATTGCAAAAGTCCAGAGGTGAAAGAATGAGAGATGCCACGAGTTTTGATGTTGCGTCTATTGAGAGGTACTTTCGAATTACACTAATACGCCGTAATTGATAGTAGCACGACTGGCAGGTCTGGGTGATGAATTTTTGCATAGAGTGTGTTGTCAATAATGACCCCTAGATACTTTGCAGAAGTGGATAGAGGGACTGATGCATTGTCAAATTCTATTGAAGCTGTTGTAATGGAAGAGAGTGTTTTTGGTCCCTACAAGCATGGCTTCAGTTTTATCACCGTTTAGGTGTAACTTGTTCGCTATCATCCAGTTTTGGATATCTTGAAAGCAGTAGGCCATACTTATCAAGAGAGAAGGCAGATTTTCAGGAGTGTCACTGCTTAGAATCTGTGAGTCATCTGCATAAAAGTGATGGTTGATCTGATGACGGTTAATTATATGTGACAGTGAAGCGATGTAGTAAGTGAAAAGAACAGGGCCCACAACTGATCCCTGCGGGACTCCACATTCCAGTCTGGCAGGTACTGACTGAATCTTGTTTACTGTGACTGTCTGGATTCGGTCAGTCAGGTATGAGCTAAACCAGGTGGGGGCTGTACCAGTAACACCAAAAGTTTCTTGAAGACGGGAGATAAGGATAGAGTGGTCAATAGTGTCGAAGGCTGCAGATAAGTCGAGTAGAGTGAGGAAGGAGATTTTCCCTGAGTCAGAAGCAAGTAGAAGCATGTTTAAGGTGTGAACTAGGGTGGTTTCTGGGCTGTGGTTGGCATAATAGGCAGACTGAAACGCAGGAAGAAGATTGTTGGAGAGAAGGTGGTTGTTGAGCTGTTTCAGAACTACTCTTTCAAGGACTTTAGAGATAAAAGGTAGGTTGGAAACAGGTCTGTAATTATTCAGAATGTTAGGGTCAAGGTCATGCTTTTGTGTAGTGGTGTGACTAAAGCAGTTTTGAGAGCTGAAGGAACATTTCCAGAAACAAGTGATGAGTTTACTATCTTTGTGATAGTGGGTATAAGCTGTGGCAGGCACTGTGCGAAAAGAGAAGCAGGTATGGGGTCGAGATCGCATGATTTTATAGTCATTCCTTTCATAATTGTTTCGATTTCTTTCTCGCTTGCTGGGTGAAAGGATAGGAGAGGAGTGCCAGAAAATTGAGGATCACAAATTGCAGGCTGGAAAGGAGTCTGATGCAAGCTAGAGCGAATGTTGCTGATTTTGTCAGAACAGAATGCAGAAAATATAGAAGGAAGTTCAGAGTGGTTGTAGATAGAAGGCAGAGGGCCAGCCTTCGCAGATCCAAGAAGAGTGGATGTGAGGGAAAAGAGAGATTTCATAGATGTGGCATCAAGAAATTGAGAAGAGTAATACTTTGTTTTTGCTGAATGGATTAAGGTTTTGACTTTGTTGATTTGTTTACGAAGAAGCTGTTTGTTTATTTCAGTTCTTGTTTTCGCCATTGCCGTTTTAGTTGTCGGCGTTTGCGTTTTGCGACAGGATGTCATGGTGTACCATGGTGCACAGGGCCTATCAGGCAGGAGATGGTCAGTAGGAGGTGCATGCTCATCAAGGAGTTGGCTGAGGACGGTATTGTAGTGTTCAGAATGGTCAGTATGGTCAGGGATTTGTGAAAGACGTTCAGTAGCTTGGGAAAGAAAAGTTTGAATATCTATGGCCTTGAGGTTGCGATGGGTAATGCACTTCTTCTTTCTGATAGGTTTTGCGATGTTTAGGGAGAAAAGAATGGCAGAATGATCGGAGAGCAGTTCGTCAGTGACAGATATAGACTGAGATGTGACTAGATCTTGTGAAACATCGGTGATAAGCCAGTCCAAAATGTGGCCAGATCTGTGTGTTGGTTCGTTTACCAGCTGGGAAAGAGAGTGGTTAGACAAAGAAAGAGAAAGACGCTTAACATCAGGAGAGGACTGGTTGTCAAAGTGGAAGTTCAAGTCTACATGAATGGTAAGTTTCTTGGAGAGAGGCTGAAATGGTCAAGGAGTGATCGAAACTCTTGGGGGAAAACTAAAGACCTCAAATTGTTTCTACGGTTGGGAGGTGGACGGTAAAGGCAACAGAAAGTGAGGTTGAGTTCACAGAAAGATTCGGGTGAAAACGGAAGGGAGTGACAGATAGAAAGAGTTGGATGCAGAGTGTCTTTGTCGATGATGGCAATGCCACCTCCACGGGAGAGTCCGGGAAAGAAAGAGTCAATGACAAGTTGACGTGAATGATTCTGACTGCTGCAGAATCTACTTTTGGTACAAAACCTGTCCACAGGTTAAAACATAGTGTAAAAAGTCATCTTAAGTGTGGTTCAATAGAGAATGCTCTATAAAAAGACGTTTGTATCTGAAAAGTAAAGCTGTATGTAAACGCACAGAAACTCCAGAAACACGTTTTCTCCTGAAAACAGCCAGTAAAGAATACAAAAATACCATCAGAAAAGCAAGTTGAAAAGCAACGAAAAAATGGTGTCAACATTTAAAGAAAATTAAAAAAAGCAATACTAAATATTTTTGGAAAGAAGTGAAAGTGCACTCTTTTGATGACTGTCCAGTTAGTTTATCTACTCTTTTTGAACATTTTAAAACATTAAATGATGTAAATCCTGTCAGTCCTCAATTTACAGCCGATACTAGTACATTTGAATACCTTCCAGATTTCAGTTCAGATGATCTTAACAGATCTATAACTTAACAAGAAGTGGAAACTGCCTTTGATTTAATGAAAAGTGGTAAGGCAGCAGGTATAGATAATGTTTATTCTGATTATGTCAAGTATAGCAAATCAGTGCTTAAAACGTGTACTGCAAACTGTTTAATAGAGTTTTGGTTACTGGAAAGATACCAGATGTTTGGCTTTATAAAAAGCTATTTATAAGGGGAAAGGAGACAAATACGAATGTAATAATTATAGACATATAACTTTGTTGAGTTGTATTGGAAAACTTTTTCACTTCTGTATTAAACAACAGGTTGTCAAAATTTCTTGAGACAAATAAGATTCTTTTGGAAAATCAGGCAGACTTCAGAAAGTATCACTCTACTACAGATAGTTGTTTCATTTCAAAATGTCGTTTGGATATATTCATAAGTAAAAAAGCCCCATTATACTGTGCTTTTGTTGATTATCAGAAGGCCTTTGATTCTGTATGGCGTAGTGCCTTATGGTATAAACTGGCAAAATAAAATGTAAACAGAAAAATACTGAAAGTCATCATGACCAAGTATGAAAATGTAAAATCTTGTGTTTTGTGTTAATGATGGAGCTTGTTCAGAATATTTCAAAAGTTTTACTGGTGTTCGTCAAGGGGATAGTAGTCTTTCTCCTGTTTTGTTTTCTATGTTTCTGAATGATTTGGAACAATATTTGACAGATAGAAATTGTTTGTCATTGAATATTCAACTTTCATCGGTTGGAACAATGTTAACCAGCTATGTCAAGCTTCTAATTTTGCTATTTGCTGATGATTCTATTTTATTCTCTAATACAAAGAAGGGGTTACAAGATGCTTTAGACAATTTATATGCTTACTGTTCTCAGTGGAAACTTGTTGTGAATCCAGTGAAAACATAAATCATGGTTTTTGGCCGCAATAGATCTCGTAACATGTTTACCTATGGTGGAAAAGCGTTAGAAGTTGTTAATAGTTTTAAATATTTAGGAATTAACTTTAGTAAGTGTGGTAGTTTTGTGAAATGCCAAAAAAAAATGCTTATGATAAAGCTACTAAAGTTATGTTTAGTTTGATAAGGACTGTACGACAAAAAGAAGTACCTATACATGTGACACTTGTTTTATTCGATAAAATCGTTGTATCTGTTTTGTTGTATGGATGTGAAATTTGGGGGTATGAAAACCTAACAATAATTGACAAGTTTCAGTTAAGATTTTTTAAGTATATTTTTCGTTTAAAACGAACAACGTCAACTTCGCTAATATATGGAGATACAGGCAGATATCCCTTGTCTATTTTGGTCTCTGTTAGAATGGTTCATTTCTGGATGCAGCTGCTTGGCATCCAGTCTGAAAACTATCCTCAAATGTTTATCAGATGATGAAATATTTACATGACAAATCTCTGATTCAATCATCATGGCTAAATAAGGTTAACAAATTTTTTTTAGTACAAAAGCGGATTTGACTGTTTGTGGGAGAGACAGTTTTGTTCAAGTATTCATTCTACAAGTTCACATATCAAAGCCTTCTTAACATTAAAAGTTGTTAATGAATGGAGAACTGAGCTGTGGAGTAATAGTAGATGCCTTTATTATAAAAAAAAAATACTATAAGATCGATTTTGGTATGGAAAAATATAGAACTTGTCTACCAGATGTATATGTTTACCCTCTTATGAAGGTTCGTTGTAGCTGTCACAAGCTTCCTATTGAGGTTGGACGTTTCCATAATAATTATACCATGGGAAGAAAGACTATGTTCAAAAGGCAATATTCTGTTTTAGGGATGAATTTCATTTTATCATGGAATGTCCCACTTCAAACATATACGACAAGATTTTATTCCCCGACACTTTATTTAACTCATGTCCAGTTATAATTTGTGTAGGCTAATGAAATGCAAATCTGGAAAAGTTCTCCTGTCGCTTCAAAATTCATAAAATTTGCAGGTATTTCTTGAAATTTAACTGCCTTTCATATAATAATAATAATAATAAAATAATAATACCAGCCGCCATGGCGCAGTGGTTAGGCCTTGGTTACGGACTGGAAGGTCGCGGTTCGATTCCCATAAGAGTCATAGGGATTTTTCGGACTCAGGCCGGCTCCTACCCAGAGTGAGTGTGCGTGGGCTCAGTGGAAGACTGGGACCACACAGTCGAGCTTCATCCACTTAACGGATGCGAATTTGAGAGTGTTGCTCAATACCTGACCAACACTGCAGGTGTCTGTTTCTCTCGGGCCCGGTTGACGCCGGGATATATTATGATAGTAAGCGTAGAGTACAACCCTGTCAAGTAGTCTCAAAGCATATGCACTTCCACAGCAGCATCATTACGTCATCGTCATTGTCATTGATCATCATGCAATTAAAGAAATTGCCTCTGATTCGGTGGTCCCAGTTGCTCTGGTCTCATGGTGGCCTCAGATTCGGTTTGCCCATACACTTCTGTGCCTGTGGTGAGTTTGTGTCAAAGCCTTTGGGGTTGGAGGTTTGCGGGGGACGGTTGTTGGAGGGACGTTTGTTGTGATTGCTACCTCGGGTGGGCAACTCACTCAGTCTGGCTCCGCGACTGAGCTAATACTGTCGTTAGTAGGGGGCTTAGTAGGTGGTGTCTGCGTATGTTAGCTCAGAACAGGCACCACTGAACACCGCCAAAGTGACCCAGCAGCAGTGCAGGGCCCCTCTGGCTGGTGGCCCCAAGGCGGCCTGATAGTGATTGATTACCTGTGGACCTCCGACTCTGATGATGAGACATAACAAATCTGGGTATGGTTGTGGCGGGGAGATTGGATTGAGCGGCGTGGGAACAGCAGGACGGGGGACGTCACAGAAGATGAGGCAGCAAAAAAAAAAAATAAATAAAAAATAATAATAATAATATATGGAATTTATATAGCGCTATATCTTGCAATTACAAATCAGAGCGCTTCCATTCAATCCACTCCTACACAAGCAACCAACAATGTTTAACAATATTCTAACAAATCCAAATGTACACACACACACACACACACACACGCACGCACACACACACACACTTACACACGCACACACTCACACACACACACAGGTTTCAGAAGGGTGATGGAATTTTGGCTTTTAAAGGCAGGGTCAGATATGAGATGAAACAAGAGGGAAAAATCTTAGGTTTGAAATAGGTATGTTTTGAGGCTGGATTTAAAGCTGTCGTAAGTAGGCTTTTAACGAAGGGAGAGAGGGAGGTCACTCCAGATTGATGGACCAGAAATAGAGAAAGAGCGTTGGCCAACAGTGGACTAGCTGAATCTAGGTATTCGTAAGCCCAGGGTATCTGCAGCAGACCGGAGGGAACGAGAAGGAGTGTACAGGTGAAGACATTCACAGAGATATGAGGGTGCTGTTTTGTGGAGACACTTGTAACAGAGGCTTTGTAACTGATCTTGTACTTTACTCTCTGTGGCACAGGCAACCAGTGGAGAGATTGCAGGAGTGGAGTAATATGCTCAGATTTTTTTCTTTTTGAGGACTAATCGAGCTGCAGAGTTTTGTATGCGTTGAAGGGAGTGGATAGATGATGCTGGTAGACCAGCCAAAAGGGAATTACAAGTCCAGATATATGTGTAGATTATGTCTTTGAAGATCATGCTCAAAGTTATTTTGAATCGACTCAAGAAGGAGGCAGAAGAACACCTTGCAGAGGAACAAGCTGGGTTCAGGGCAGGCAGGAGCACAATCGAACAGATTTTTAACTGCCACATCCTGATGGAAAAACATCTTCAACATCAGAGAGACCTGTTCCACAACTTCATCAACTTCAAGAAGGCTTTCGACAGAGTATGGCACGAAGGCCTGTGGCAGGACCTCAATGTTTGGCATTGAATAAGGACTAGTGCAAACCATTCAAGCACTATACAACACCGCAAGCAGTGCAGTCCTTCTGAACAATCAGGTCGGAGACTACTTCAAAACCACAGTTGGGGTCCCACAAGGATGCCTGTTATCTCCAGTCCTGTTTAATCTGTTCTTGGAAAACATTATGAGAGAGACCCTCCATGACTTCCACTCTACTATCTCCGTTGGCGGCAGACCCCTCAACAACTTGCGGTTTGCCGATGACATTGACCTCATGGGCGGAAGTAACACAGAGCTGCAAGATCTTACGACCAGACTTGAGAACAGAGCTGGAACATATGGGATGGAGGTGAGCTCAGAGAAAAGTAAAGTACTTGTGAACAGCACGAGCAACACCACTGTTAAAATTTACATGAACGGCCAGCAACTGGAGGAGGTAGACGCTTTTAAATACCTTGGCGCTACACTCACAAAGGACGGGCGATCGTCGACAGAAATCAAAGTTAGACTAGCCATGGCAACATCTTCCATGACAAAACTCATCACCATATGGAAAAGTAAAGAGATCAGTTTCCCAATCAAACTAAAGCTCTACAAAGCCCTAATTCAGACTATCCTGCTGTACGGAAGTGAAACCTGGACATTGACTGCTGAAACAGCAAAGCGAATCCAGTCATTTGAAACAAAATGCCATAGAAAACTGCTGGGCATATCCTGGAGAGAAAGAAGGACCAATGAATTTGTCAAGAGTCAAACAACACGGCTGGCAGGTCCACAGGAACCCCTTCTCATCATCGTCAAGAAGAAAAAGCTGACATGGTTCGGCCACGTCACCCGCCACAACACTCTGCCAAAAACAGTACTGCAGGGAACACTCGAAGGTGGCAGAAAGAGGGGAAGACAGAACAAGTCATGGGTGGACAACATCAGAGAATGGACCAGGATGAATGACTCGGCACTACTGCGCAGAGCCGAGGACCGAGATGGATGGAGGAGGCTTACCACGGCATCGTCTTTCGTGTCTCCTCCACGACCGCCAAGGTCACGGAACTGATGATGATGATGATGATGTATACTTAAAAATAGTATTGAGTCATTAATACTGTTTGCTTATCATTATGCGTTGAACTCTTCCTTTTCAGTTACTGTTAGTATTCATATTATTTTTGGGTATATTGCTGTTAGGTTTATTCTCCTGTTCAATTTGTTTGTAATTCTCCATACCCCAAAAGGGGTGAAAGGAATTAAAAATCTTGAATGTTGAGTCTTGTGTGTGTATGTGCGTGCGCGGTGCGTGCGCGTGTGTGTGGGGGGGGGGGGGGGATATGGGTGGGTATATGGGTGGGTATATGGGTAGGTGGGTGTGGGTATATGTGTATGGTCATTAAAATAAGCACTCCTGTATCCTTCTTCTTCTTCAAGTGTCCGGTCTGGTCCTGCAGACATCGACGATCATGGCTCTCCATTCTTCCCTGTTCTCGGTCCCTCTCATGAGCTCATTGTTGGTGCCCTCTTTATTCGTTGCGAATTTGTTTAAGCTGTCTGTGAATTTTGTGCGTTGTCTTCCTCTGCTCTTGTTTCCACAGATTTTGCCACTCCATAACAGTTTCTCTAGTCCGTCAGCCCTGATTATATGGCCGAAAAATTTGAGCTGTCTTTCCTCTGATGGTGTTGAAAAGGGATCTCTTGTACCCAGCCATTTCCATTACTTCTGCATTAGTTTTTCTTTTTGTCCATGAGATTTTCATGATTCCCGGATGAACCACATTTCCACTGCTTCTAGTCGCTGTTCTGTGTCCTTGGGTAGGGGCCCCCACCACATCCGTACAGAAGCATGAACCATAAAGTAGGGCCCCAAAACATGGATCTTTGTTATGAGGGTTTTCTTAC
>CM054154.1:53476982-53591297 GCA_028751875.1 Rapana venosa | reverse complement strand
TGCACGGGGGCCTATGGGAGAGATGGTCAGTAGGAGGTCATGCTCATCAAGGAGTTGGCTGGGGGACGGTATTGTAGTGTTTCAGAATGGTCAGTATGTCAGGGATTTGTGAAAGACGTTCAGTAGCTTGGAAAGAAAAGTTTGAATATCTATGGCCTTGAGGTTGCGATGGGTAATGCACTTCTTCTTTCTGATAGGTTTTGCGATGTTTAGGGAGAAAAGAATGGCAGAATGATCGGAGAGCAGTTCGTCAGTGACAGATATAGACTGAGATGTGACTAGATCTTGTGAAACATCGGTGATAAGCCAGTCCAAAATGTGGCCAGATCTGTGTGTTGGTTCGTTTACCAGCTGGGAAAGAGAGTGGTTAGACAAAGAAAGAGAAAGACGCTTAACATCAGGAGAGGACTGGTTGTCAAAGTGGAAGTTCAAGTCTACATGAATGGTAAGTTTCTTGGGAGAGAGGCTGAAATGGTCAAGGAGTGATCGAAACTCTTGGTGGAAAACTAAAGACCTCAAATTGTTTCTACGGTTGGGAGGTGGACGGTAAAGGCAACAGAAAGTGAGGTTGAGTTCACAGAAAGATTCGGGTGAAAACGGAAGGGAGTGACAGATAGAAAGAGTTGGATGCAGAGTGTCTTTGTCGATGATGGCAATGCCACCTCCACGGGAGAGTCCGGGAAAGAAAAGAGTCAATGACAAGTTGTACGTGAATGATTCTGACTGCTGCAGAATCTACTTTTGGTACAAAACCTGTCCACAGGTTAAAACATAGTGTAAAAGTCATCTTAAGTGTGGTTCAATAGAGAATGCTCTATAAAAAGACGTTTGTATCTGAAAGTAAAGCTGTATGTAAACGCACAGAAACTCCAGAAACACGTTTTCTCCTGAAAACAGCCAGTAAAGAATACAAAAATACCATCAGAAAAGCAAGTTGAAAAGCAACGAAAAAATGGTGTCAACATTTAAAGAAAATTAAAAAAAGCAATACTAAATATTTTTGGAAAGAAGTGAAAGTGCACTCTTTTGATGACTGTCCAGTTAGTTTATCTACTCTTTTTGAACATTTTAAAACATTAAATGATGTAAATCCTGTCAGTCCTCAATTTACAGCCGATACTAGTACATTTGAATACCTTCCAGATTTCAGTTCAGATGATCTTAACAGATCTATAACTTAACAAGAAGTGGAAACTGCCTTTGATTTAATGAAAAGTGGTAAGGCAGCAGGTATAGATAATGTTTATTCTGATTATGTCAAGTATAGCAAATCAGTGCTTAAAACGTGTACTGCAAACTGTTTAATAGAGTTTTGGTTACTGGAAAGATACCAGATGTTTGGCTTTATAAAAGCTATTTATAAGGGGAAAGGAGACAAATACGAATGTAATAATTATAGACATATAACTTTGTTGAGTTGTATTGGAAAACTTTTCACTTCTGTATTAAACAACAGGTTGTCAAAATTTCTGAGAACAAATAAGATTCTTTTGGAAAAATCAGCAGACTTCAGAAAGTATCACTCTACTACAGATATTGTTTCATTTCAAAATGTCGTTTGGATATATTCATAAGTAAAAAAGCCCCATTATACTGTGCTTTTGTTGATTATCGAAGGCCTTTGATTCTGTATGGCGTAGTGCCTTATGGTATAAACTGGCAAAATAAAATGTAAACAGAAAAATACTGAAAGTCATCATGACCAAGTATGAAAATGTAAAATCTTGTGTTTTGTGTTAATGATGGAGCTTGTTCAGAATATTTCAAAAGTTTTACTGGTGTTCGTCAAGGGGATAGTAGTCTTTCTCCTGTTTTGTTTTCTATGTTTCTGAATGATTTGGAACAATATTTGACAGATAGAAATTGTTTGTCATTGAATATTCAACTTTCATCGGTTGGAACAATGTTAACCAGCTATGTCAAGCTTCTAATTTTGCTATTTGCTGATGATTCTATTTTATTCTCTAATACAAAGAAGGGGTTACAAGATGCTTTAGACAATTTATATGCTTACTGTTCTCAGTGGAAACTTGTTGTGAATCCAGTGAAAACATAAATCATGGTTTTTGGCCGCAATAGATCTCGTAACATGTTTACCTATGGTGGAAAAGCGTTAGAAGTTGTTAATAGTTTTAAATATTTAGGAATTAACTTTAGTAAGTGTGGTAGTTTTGTGAAATGCCAAAAAAAAATGCTTATGATAAAGCTACTAAAGTTATGTTTAGTTTGATAAGGACTGTACGACAAAAAGAAGTACCTATACATGTGACACTTGTTTTATTCGATAAAATCGTTGTATCTGTTTTGTTGTATGGATGTGAAATTTGGGGGTATGAAAACTAACAATAATTGACAAGTTTCAGTTAAGATTTTTTAAGTATATTTTTCGTTTAAAACGAACAACGTCAACTTCGCTAATATATGGAGATACAGGCAGATATCCCTTGTCTATTTTGGTCTCTGTTAGAATGGTTCATTTCTGGATGCAGCTGCTTGGCATCCAGTCTGAAAACTATCCTCAAATGTTTATCAGATGAATGAAATATTTACATGACAAATCTCTGATTCAATCATCATGGCTAATAAGGTTAACAAATTTTTTTAGTACAAAAGCGGATTTGACTGTTTGTGGGAGAGACAGTTTTGTTCAAGTATTCATTTCTACAAGTTCACATATCAAGCCTTCTTAACATTAAAAGTTGTTAATGAATGGAGAACTGAGCTGTGGAGTAATAGTAGATGCCTTTATTATAAAAAAAAAATACTATAAGATCGATTTTGGTATGGAAAAATATAGAACTTGTCTACCAGATGTATATGTTTACCCTCTTATGAAGGTTCGTTGTAGCTGTCACAAGCTTCCTATTGAGGTTGGACGTTTCCATAATAATTATACCATGGGAAGAAAGACTATGTTCAAAAGGCAATATGTCTGTTTTAGGGGATGAATTTCATTTTATCATGGAATGTCCCCACTTCAAACATATACGACAAGATTTTATTCCCCGACACTTTATTTAACTCATGTCCAGTTATAATTTGTGTAGGCTAATGAAATGCAAATCTGGAAAAGTTCTCCTGTCGCTTTCAAAATTCATAAGATTTGCAGGTATTTCTTGAAATTTAACTGCCTTTCATATAATAATAATAATAATAATAATAATAATACCAGCCGCCATGGCGCAGTGGTTAGCGCCTTGGGTTACGGACTGGAAGGTCGCGGGTTCGATTCCCATAAGAGTCATAGGGATTTTTCGGACTCAGGCCGGCTCCTACCCAGAGTGAGTGTGCCGTGGGCTCAGTGGGAAGACTGGGACCACACAGTCGAGCTTCATCCACTTAACGGATGCGAATTTGAGAGTGTTGCTCAAATTACCTGACAACACTGCTGGTGTCTGTTTCTCTCGGGCCGGTTGACGCCGGGATATCTTATGTAGTAAGGTTAGAGTACAACCCTGTCAAGTAGTCTCAATGCATAGCACTTCCACAGCTGCATCATTACGTCATCGTCATTGTCATTGATCCTCATGCAATTAAAGAACTTGCTCTGATTCGGTGTTGGCGTAGGTATGGTCCCAGTTGCTCTGGTCTCATGGGTGCCTCAGGATTCGGTTTGCCCATACACATCTGTGCCTGTGGTGAGTTTGTGTCAAAGCCTTTGGGGTTGGAGGTTTGCGGGGGCGGTTGTTGAGGGGACGTTTGTTGTGATTGCTACTCGGGTGGGAACTACTCAGTCTGGCTCGCGACTGAGCTAATACTGTCGTTAGTGGGGGCCGTAGTAGGTGGTTTTGTCTTCGTATGTTAACTCAGAAACAGGCACCACTGAACACGCCAAGGACCCAGCAGCTGTTGCAGGGGCCCTTCGGGCTGTGGCCCAAGCGGCCTGATAGTGATTGATTACCTGTGGACCTCCGACTTGATGATTTGAGACTTAACAAATCTGGGTATGGTTTGTGGCGGGGGAGATTGGATTGAGCGGCGTGGACAGCAGGACGGGGGGAGTCTCAGAAGATGGGCAGCAAAAAAAAATAAATTATAAAAATTATATTAATTATATATTGGAATTTATTATTAGCGCTATATCTTGCAATTAAAATCAGAGCGCTTTCCATTCCAATCCATTCTCTACACAAGCAACAAACAATGTTTAACAATATTCTACAAATTCCAAATTGTACACACACACACACACCACACACGCACGCACACAAACCCACTTACACACGACCACTAACACACACACACAGGTTTCAGATGGGTGATGGAATTTTGGCTTTTAAAGCAGGGTCAGATATGAGATGAAACAAGAGGGAAAATCTGTAAGGTTTGAAATAGGTATGTTTTGGAGGTGGATTTAAAGCTGTCGTTACGTAGCTTTTAACGAAGGTGAGAGAGGGAGGTCACTCCAGATTGATGGGACCTGAATAGAGAAAGGAGCGTTGGCCAACAGTGGACCTAGCTGAATCTAGGTATTGTTAAGCCCAGGGTATCTGCAGCAGACGGAGGGAACGAAGGAGTGTACAGGTGAAGACATTCACAGGATAATGAGGGTGCTGTTTTGGGGAGACAAACTTTTGTTAACAGAGGCTTTGTAATGATCTTGTACTTTACTCTCTGTGGCACAGGCAACCAGTGGAGAGATTGCTAGGAGGGAGTAATATGCTCAATTTTTTTCTTTTTGAGGCTAATCGAGCTGCATCCCAGTTTTGTAGCGTTGAAGAGAGTGGATAGATGATGCTGGTAGACCAGCCAAAAGGGAATTACAAGTCCAGAATATAGTGTAGATTTATGTCTTTGAGATCTTGGCTCAAAGTTATTTTGAATCGACTCAAGATGGAGGCAAGAAGAACACCTTGCAGAGAACAAGCTGGGTACAGGGCAGAGAGAAGCACAATCGGACAAGATTTTTAACTGCCACATCCTGATGGAAAAAACATCTTCAACATCAGAGAGACATGTTCACAAATTCAATCAACTTCATGGAAGGCTTTCGACAGAGTAATGGCCGCGTAGGCCTGTGGCAGGATCCTCAATGTTTGACATTGAATAAGACTAGTGCAAACCATTCAAGCAATATACAACACCGCAAGCAGTGCAAGTCCTATGAACACTCAGGTCGGAGACTACTTCAAACCACAGTTGGGGTCCACAGGATGCCTGTTATCTCCAGTCCTGTTTATCTGTTCTGGCGAAAACATTTATGAGAGAGACCCTCCTGACTTCCACTCTACTTTCTCCGTTGGGCGGCAGACCCCTCAAACAACTTGCGGTTTGCCGATGACATTGACCTCATGGGCGGAAGTTAACACAGAGCTGCAAGATTTACGACCGACTTGAGAACTGTGCTGGAAAACTATGGGATGGAGGTGAGCTCAGAGAAAGTAAAGTACTTGTGAACAGCACGAGCAACACACTGTTAAAATTTACATGAACGGCCAGCATTGGAGGAGGTAGGGACGCTTATTTTAAATACCTTGGCGCTACACGCACAAAGGGACTGGGGCGATGTTCGACAGAAATCAAAGTTAGACTGCCTTGGCAACATTTCCATGACAAAATCATCTCCATATGGAAAAGTAAAGAGATCAGTTTTCCCAATCCTAACTAAAGCTCAACAAAGCCCTAATTCAGACTATCCTGCTGTACGGAAGTGAAACTGGACATTTGACTTCTTGAAACAGCAAAGCGATCAGTCATTTGAAAACAAAATGCCATAGAAACTGCTGGGTAATATCCTGGAGAGAAAGAAGGACCAATGAATTTGTCAAGAGTCAAAAAACACGGCTGGCAGGGTCCACAGATACCCTTCTCATCATCGTCAAGAAGAAAAAGCTGACATGGTTCGGCACGTCACCCGCCACAACACTCTGCCAAAAACAGTACTGCAGGGACACAATCGAAGGTGGGCAGAAAGAGGGAGACAGAACAAGTAATGGGTGGACAACATCAGAGGAATGGACAAGGATGAATGACTCGGCAATAATGCGCTGAGCCGAGGACGAGATGATGGAGGAGGCTTACCACGGCATCGTCTTTCGTGTCTCCTCCACGACGCCAGGTCACGGAACTGAGATGATTGATGATGATGTTACTTAAAAATAGTATTGAGTCATTAATACTGTTTGTTATCTTTTTGCGTTGAACTCTTCCTTTCAGTTACTGTTAGTCTTCAGATTATTTTTGGGTATATTGCTGTTAGGTGTATTCTCCTGTTCAATTTGTTTGTATTCTCCATACCAAAAAGGGCGTTGAAAGGATTTAAAAATCTTGAATGTTGAGTCTTGTGTGTGTTTGTGGTTGCGCGGTGCGGCGGTGTGTTGTAGGGGGGGGGGGGGGGGATATGGGTGGGTATCATGGGGTGGTATTTGGGTAGGTGGGTGTGGGTATATGTGTAGGTCATTAAAATAATACTCCTGTATCCTTCTTCTTCTTCAAGTGTCCGGTTGGGTCCTGCAGAATCGACGATCAGGGTCTCCATTTTTCTCTGTTCTCGGTCCTCTCATGAGCTCCGTTGTTGTGCCCTCTTGATCGTTTGCGAATTTGTTAAGCTGTATGTGTAATTTGTGCGTTGTCTTCTCTGCTCTTGTTTCACAGATTTTGCCACTCCATACAGTTTCTATAGTCCGTCAGCCACTGTTATATGCCGAAAAACTTTTGAGCTGTCTTTCTTGAATGGTGTTGAAAAAGGGATCTTCTTGTACCCAGCCATTTCCCCCCATTACTTCTGCATAGTTTTCTTGTTGTCCATGATGATTTTCATGATTCTCCGGTTGAACCACATTTCCACTGCTTCTTGTCGCTGTTCTGTGTTCCTTGGCTAGGGTCCAGCCACTCACATCCGTACAGAAGCGAGATGAACTTTACGTAGGCTCTCAAAACCATGGGATCTTTTGTTTATGAGGCTTATCTTACTGTTGTAAAAATACATTTCATGTTTGTTAAAAGTTTGCCTTAGATTACCGATTGTCTTCTGATTTCGTGTCACATTGCCGTCCGGGGTGATAGTTACAACCAAGTATTTAAAGGTTTTTTGTCTGATTCTCTTCCTTTACAGGCTATGTTGCAATTGTGTTTAACAGCTTTTTCGAGAATCACCATGCATTTCTGTCTTCTTTGATTGTGCTGTAATTCTTTCTTTTCGCTTTCGTCTGTTACTGTTGTTAAAATCTTTTGAGTTTTTCTTCAGAGTCTGCGATATGGATGTGTTGCAAATCTCAGGTTGTTAATATTGTGGCACCTACACTAATTGCCTCATGATTCTCAATATTTCGTAGAATTCTTTCAATATACTACATTAAATAAATACGGCCGCGAACACGCTGCCCTGCCTCAACCCCTGAGTATTGGTCTATTATTGACTGGAAATTGTCATTGTCGATCTTAATAGCTGCCTCCTGGTTCCAAATATATTTACCTGAGGACTCGAAGATCTTTCCCATCGATGTATAAGCCCTGCCAGAATATCAAACAAATCGGAGTGTCGTACTTTGTAGAACGCTTTTGAGTAGTCAATGAAGCAGAGGTACAGGTCTTTTCTGGTACCTCGATGGATCTTTCATGAGAGTTTTCATGCGAAGATTGCATTTCTGGTGCCTTTTGTCTGCCAATGAATCCAAATTGCGTTTTGATATTTTTGGGAGTTTTGTATTTCTCATTTCTTCATGAAGTATGTAAAAGAAAGACTATGGTGAGTGTGACCTTGCATTCCGGTGATTGTAGATGTTGGTCACATTAGCTGTACCAGTTTCTTAGGTATCGCAATGTAGATGACTGCTTCATATCTGTCGGTATTTCTCCTGTGTCATATATATTGTTTAGTAGTTTTTGTGACTGGCCTAAATTCCACTTCATCCAGGCTTGTTTCAATTCAGATGGAATATCATCAGTCTGGCGCCTTACATTTTCATTTGTCTGAGTGATGTCGCACTTCGTCTTCATGATTATGTGGCCCATCTTCGTAGCTAATTGAGGAGTGGACTGCTGTCGTCGTGGTATAACTCTTCGACTGTAATCTGACCACCTGTTAAGAATATCTTTTTTACTTGAGTATATCTCCATCTCTCGACTTTTTACAACCTGTTTTTGCAGTGATTTCTTCCCTGTCACATCTTTTATTTTTTCATGCATAAGTTTGCTATCAAAATTTGCATTCATTTCAATTCCTTGCCACTCATATTGATCCATTCTTCCTTGGCTTTTTACATTTTTTTCTAAACGTTTGTCGAGTTCTTTTATACTTCTTTTCATCTACTTTGCCTTTTCTCTGTTTTCTTTGGTTTAAAATCTCGGAGTCATCCACTTCTTATGTTCCTTTCTATTTTTGACTGGTATATATTCTTTTTGCTGCCTCGTGATGCTATCTTTCTACGTCTGCCATTTTTCCTCTGTAGTGGTGAGTTGATCTCGGCCATCGATTTGTTTCAACTCATGATCTTGTATTTCTCTTTGCTTTCCTCGTCAGTTTTTTGTAAGCATGTTTATTTGATCAGTTTTGGTGTTTTTTTGCTTTGACAACTTTTTCAAGTTTAGTTCGCATTGTCCCGATAACTGGGACATGATCATTCACAGTCTGCACCTGGCATGACTTACAGATGTTATGAGGTTACGGACAGGCGTTCTTGAATCGGAAGTAATCTATTTGATTCCTGGTTCTGTCGCCGGGCTTTTCCTGTCCACAGCATATTCTTGGATGGTTTTCAAACCATGTGTTCATGACAGCCAGCTTTTGTTCCTTGCACATTCCGTGAGCTGCTCTCCTCGTTCATTTTCATCTATTCCACAATGGGCCAACTGTGGGTTTGTCTTTCCTTTTCCTACCTTTGAATTGAGGTCACCATTATTATTCTGATATCTTGAGACCGTTGCTTCATTTTGCCTTTTCGGTATTCATAAAAACTCATCATTTCTGCAGCATCTTTATCAGGGTTGGTTGCATATACTTGTACTATTCCATGCGAAGGTGTTGCCCTTAAGTTTTACTATCAGGGACTCTGTCATTTACAGTCCAGAAACTTTGATGGTTTTGAGTTTCTTGATCTAGAATATGGCCAATCGTTCTGGTTTGATCTCCTCCTGAGTAAGAATGGTTGTTGTAGTTGTCGGATGTTATGCAGCCTGCTCTTTTCATCTCACTTTGGTAAAGTCCTTGTATATTGTGGTTCATTCTTTCCATTTCGTTTGAGATTTTCCCTAATTTTCCTTTTTGTAGCATAGTCCGTACGTTCCCATGTACCATTTGAGTGGTTCTGATGCGGTACAGTCGCTGATTGACGATCGAGGGTTACCTGTAGCACATATCCACCTCTACGTGCCAGGAACTTCCAGATAAATGGAAGCCCCCTTCTCACTGTTATATGTATTCTGTTTCTTTCTCATTACCATGACTTCTTTGCCAGAAGTATACCTATAGTAGGCTGCAATTCATTTCTATAGGTGCAGTGCTTCGTACTGAGCGGATCGTCTTAGCCATGGTAACTCATATAGTATCTCTGCCTAACCATTGAAGTGTGACCTGTTCCCCAAAACTATTAGGCTGCTTCATACACAATCCGTCCACCTGCCTTCCGTGACTGCACGTAACCCTGATCGGGAGGCTAAGGGGTACCGATCTTGCCCAAGGATCTCCCTCAGGCTAGCGGAGGGAAAGAGCTCCTTCCTTTCCTGTTGTGAAATAATTTCACCCGCCACCCGACCTGTATCTATGTTTGGTTTTATGATTTTTAATTGCGTCGTGTTGTAAGCTTATGTCTTTACTTGTCAAGGAGTCATTTGGTGCCCCGCGCGTGCGTGTTGAGTATGTGTGTGTTTACTGATCAATTTCTTTATTAAAGTCGTGTTTCATATATAGTGTGTATTATGGGTGTGGCGCACATGGCGTGCGTGTGAGGGAGTGCGTGAGTGACCGTAAATATATTATATTCCAATCATGTTGTTTTTTTCACAACTTTGTATTCCTTACATGGTGGTTTGTGTGTGTGAAGTGTGTGGGTGTGTGTGTGTGTGTGTGTGTGTCTTTGTGCATGTGTGTGTGTGGTCTGTGCGCGTTGCAGTAGTATTCTAGATGTGGATAAGGTGTCTGTGTACATGTTTTTCAAGTTGGTTTGGATATTATTGATAATACTGTATTGGGCTATAATTATGCTTGGAAGAGTCCTCCAGAGCTTATTAAAACGGAAGAACTTTGGCCAGTTTGCACTTAGTGATGGGAAGAAGCAATTTGAATAAGAAGTTATAGACATTAGTGAGTGTTTCAGTTATAATAGGAGCTGCGATTTTGAGAATTTGTCCATCCACACCATCTGGACACTACTACCTGTTGTTTTAAAGCGTTGAAGGGGAATGATAACTGGATTAATGTTTTATGTGGATTATTGCATGTTTGATACTGATATTTGTGGATCCACATAATGTTTTTTACTTGTTCAAGGGAAATTATTTCAGCGAGCATTTTGTTTTATCAAGAATCTTTCATGTTGGTTTAAAATAGGTATTTAGGTAGTCAGGAGAAATGTTCTGAATAGTGGAAAGTGATGAAGCCCCCGTTCATTGTTTAGTCTGATTGATAGCTTTCACATAGACTTCGAATTTTGTTAGGATGAAGTAAGATTTTGGAAATACTTTTGTTTACTTGCTCGTTTTAATGAATTAACTTTGTTTGTTTGTGCCTTGTATTCCTCGAATTTTCCTGCTTTTAATAAGTTGTCTTCATGTTTTGCTTCAGATATAATTTCAATTGTTATCAATTCAGGCCGTACTTTCTGTGGGTTTTAAAGGGAACATGTTTATCATATATAAACACGTAAATGTTTCAAGCCAGAAGGTCAGGCTTTTTCTGGATCTGTAACGTTATAAACATTATTAAGAGGATAAGTTTGAAGATCATTTAGAAAGTGATTTTCAATGAATTTCGCGAATGATTGGTATATAATTCTTTGAGACCTATTTTTGGGGATGTGTGAGCCTATTTTCTATTCCATGTGACACATATAGGCAGATGGTCACTGCGCCATGGATAGGACTACATACTTCATGATTTTTTGTTGCTCTGTTAACAAATAATGATCAACAAGTGTTTTTATAGTATATGCTCATGCATGTGGGCGTATATATAATTTGTCTAAGGTTATTGATGTCTAATGTTTATCCATGAGTAAATTATATGAAACACCAAAATTATGTTTAACTGTATCCAAGAGATACTGAGTCCATCATTTGGGAGAATTTATCTTTTTCCAGTTCAGATGGATTTCTATAAATAAATCCAATTCTGATGGGTTTATTTCATTTTAGTTTGACTTCTATCCATAAAAATTATGGATTCGACCTGATGATTTTCTAGGTGTTTAATCAGTTTATAGTTTATTGCTTCACTGACATATGTATGAGTATACCAGTGGATTTTGGAAGAACTGGATCTTTGTGAATGAGTTTGAGCAAACTCGAACTCGAATACTTAAATGGGGGTATATGGATAAGCCAGATGCTTCTTTACACCAGGCCCTCATAGGGAAAAATTGAAAACAAGCATGAATAAATCAATTAATTAATATACAAGATAATTTCAAATAACAATGAAATGAATCACTCAAACTCCAATTCAATTATTGAAAAATCAAGAAATCGAAAAAATAAATGTTAAACAAAACCAATTAAACAAGAAAAAATCTCCCATTCCCCAACACCCCTCCCTAAAACAAACAACACTTCCAAAAGTCAGATAATTACCGCGGGATCGCGCACGCGAAACACAACACACACTTACGCAGCATAGACACGCACGCACGTCGCACACCACCACACACATACAACACTCTCTCACACACATAACACTCACACAACATAACACACACACCATCCTGGATATATATATCTTTTGTATGACCTTTCCTCACATACAAGATAATAGAACGTCTAATCATTCAAAATATCCATAATAATACATTTGCACAGACAACAAAAATCAGGCAATAAACATTATTGATGTTAATACGAAGACAGCGAAGCCACAAGCATCAGAAAAATGATCAGATTAACATCAGCTTTTTGACAATAATACACAGAACTCTTTCTTTCGCTTTCATCTGCGCATACCTACTCACACTCCACACTCTCACACAACACACACACACACACATTCAGCGTGCCAACCCTATATACATTATTAGAATTGATATAAAAATCCACAGAAAGTATGAATTGTCCAATAGCAGCATTGCAAATTTAACATCCATACATTCTGCATTGACAACAAAATACAACCCAAAGTCATATCAAGGGAAAACTCAGACAAGTTCTTTGTTAACAAAAGATCAAAGCAAGCAAGGGCACACACACACAACACACAACACACAACACACAAAACCGCACACACACACACTACAGTTCAGAGCAAGCTTGCTTACACTGAAATGAACAAATATGCTAGGAAAGCTTTTTGAAAGATGGTACACTACTTTTGTTTTTAATTAAGACAGAGATCTCATTCCAGTGTGGTACCAGAATACACCAGTGAAGACATAAAAAGACCAGTTCTTGGTCGAGGTGTAACAACTATACTTTTATTGGATATTTTCACGGAAATCTGTGACAAGAATAAAGTAGAGCAAGATTATCATTTTTTATAATACATAGGCCTTATGGAAGGCGGACATTTCAGACTATGAAGACTGTCCAATTTTTTTATAGTCACAAATTTCCAGGGAACTAGATCTTAGAATTGATTAACTTAGAGAACGTTATATTACCTCTTTCAATCTTGTGTGTGTCGTGTGTGTGTGTGTGTGTGTGGTGTGTGTGTGTGTTGTGTGTGTGTGTGTGTGTGAGGGAAGGTGAGAGAGAGAGAGATGTGAGAGGAGAGTGCAGGGATGAGAGAGACGAGAGAGAGTGAGAGAGAGAGATGAGAGAGAGAGAAGAAAACGATGGGAAGTCTTTCTGACGGTTGCTGTACCTGGTGGTAACAATGTAAGGATGCAGCTGGAAGTGTGTAAAGAAAAAGAACAAACAAAAGATTTAAAGTTTCTGTGATTAGTCAAAACTAGGTGCCAGACAATCAGAGCATCACCAAAAATTTTGGGGGTTAAGTAGCGCTTGATTTTAGAAATTTTACAAGCTTCGGCTAGCTTTGATGTGGCCACTGTCAAATACGTGCTGCTGTCGGATGATTTTTTGCATCCATTAGGGCGCACTGTCAACTAATATTTTGTAGCAAAATTGGAAAAAACAATCGGAATTCCTCAATTCCGTCACCTTCAATACACATAAATTGATTACACAAAGACATGTGTAGATATGCTTCAGAAAGAAGACTGCATGATGACACAAAGGCACAAAATGATCACATTAAATCATGTAATTCTCACTCATTTCCTGTATCCCTCTACAATACCCACATGAGAACCGTGCACAGCCCCTACTGTCAGTTCATGCCTACCTGACCTACTGTCCAGATGTGTTATCATATCACCTCTCCCCTCTTGCTGTGTCAGCAATGCCCATCACTATCAGGAATCTGAGCATTAGCTATAATATAGTTCTAGTTCTAGCTGTTTTTATCATCACCTGCTTTTTGTAGAGTCTGTGAAATACTGTGTATTGTGAAAAAGTGTTCTGAGGGGAAACATGCAGATCTATACAGACAACTACTCTAGTGACCAGGAACTGGTGATGGATCTAGGATCAAATGAAAAAGAACCACATGCTGGCACTTCTACTGAATTATTGGTGGAAAGGTAACCATCTCTCCAAGACATTTTCTCAAGAATTCAAAACCTTTCCAAAAGAACGATGATTTTGAAAGAAGTGCACCACACTCCCGGAAGAGAAAAATTAGTGCTGACCCAGATTAAGAACCCCTCATCAAAAATGAAAGAAAAAGAAAGAAAGGCAGTGTCATGGTTCCCATAATTCCGTGCATAATTCTGTGATAGTTTTCTCTGTGTGTATATGTCTGTAAGTGTCTTTCTGTGTGCCCATAGGCATTTTTGTAAGTATGTGATAAGTTCCTAGCTCTGGTTTGCATGCATTTTTAAAAAATGCACAGGTAGTTAATGATGAAAATTCCTGGTGTGATGAGGGTTTAGATGTCAGCTGAGTGGTGGTAGCTTTTAAACAGATTGGACTTGAGTTGGGAGGAGAGTCAGTATTTGCTGAGAGGTTGAGGTCGCCGTTCCAGATCAGCTGTTGGGGCACCTTGTAGTTGTTGTATCTTTCTTGGGGAGGGGGGGGCAGTAGGCATCCTTGCAGAGGTCAGGTCCTGTGAACAGTTTGTTCTTCAGCATCATTCTGTCTTGTTTTTGTCAGCGTCTCTGTGGGGTGCAGATGTTGCTCCTATTCCTTCCCAGTGGATGCTTTCAGCAGTGGTGTCACTTCTGGAGAGGAGTCTTGCTTGGTGTGCCTGAAGAGTGTCACTGCAGCTGTCCTTAATCCTTTGGGATCTCCATTTCCCTTGTTTCCCCTGGACCAACTCTTTCCCCTTTGACCGTCCACAGTAGGCCTGCCTGAAGACCTAGCAGCCTAGAGTAATGATGGGTGCCAGTGTTTTGAGACTTGTGAGGGGAGGGGAGCATCTCTTGAGCCAGGGTCAGAACCATTAGTTGAAGAAGGGAGGAAATTTTAGGATAATACTTAGAGTGTGTGTTTGGAGTTGGTTTGTGTTGTGCTTTTGGATTGTGAACAGTAAAGTCTGGAAATTTTTCCATCTGTGTTCTGTGTTTGTGTTGTTGGGAAGTGTGGGAATGGGGAGGGGCTTAGCCCCTCCCATACCCTCTTGTCCCCGTCGGCCGAGCCGATAGTAACGGAGGCTGCGCTTGATTCCAATATGACGCAGCCGAAGTTGGTGCTGCCAGTGGGCAGTTACTTTTCCATCACACACAGATCTCGTGGTTTTCACATGTGTGTCTGAAAATTGGGTGGGGCGATGCAGGAGGTGTCAGAGGATGCCAGTGTTAAATTTAGTCCACTAACATGCGTGTAGCGGAGAGGGAAGGAAGAAAGAAATAACAGCCAGCGACCGGAACGCTTTTCAAATGGTGCGTGTGGTGGGAAAAAAAATGGCGTTTTCTTAGTAGCAGATGGTCATCTGATTTAGCAGACGATAAATTGATGTTATTGTCTTGGAAGTAGAAACATTTGAACGAGAATTGTAAGCGAGGTACGATATTATACGCATTAGGAGGAAGAGGAGGAAGGAAAAAGCTGCGTTAGGAGAGAGTTGAGCCAGAAAATAACGTGCTACACGGGCACATTCCTGACCTGTGCTTCCAACACGACTGTGGAGAAGTTGACTTCCCAGCCGGTCCGCGGCATGACGCCTGAAAGCGTGATGCCTTTTGGCTGTTTTCTCATATTACCACACTTTTGCTTTGAAACTGCAATGGCAGAAACGAACATTTGCTGATAATGAAAAATAGTATGAAGGAAACAAAAATAGGTCTCTGTCTGCAAGGTTCAGACAGGTGGGAGCAATGGGTAACCCCCCCCCCCCCCCCCCCCCCCACACACACACATCATATTTGTGCTTTTTGTGGATGTGATGTGACCCAGTGCCACCAGCTACGATAACTTTAGAGACTACAACATTAAAATTTTGTAAAGTATACAGAAGTTCTGTGTTGGTTTCGAATTTTCACACCTGTGCTGTGACAATGGTGACGTGGACAGTCATGTACAATAATACTCTTCTGTACACTTAACAAAACATGTGGAGTAGCCAGCAGATATGAATGAAGTATATAGGTCACATGCGATCTGTATATGACTAGTTTTCAAAGACAAAATAGTTAACAAAAACTTCTGTCTCCTGCGAGACTTACCATAAAACAACAGGTGCTATGGGGACATTGTTTGTGGACACATCTTGAGAAGTATATAGCACATAACTATTGGTAAACCACAACAGCTGGGTTATCACTTCCTTATTCGCAATAACTTGCTTGAACTATTGTCCAAAATACCATGCAGGACTTGCTGTTTTATTCATATATATACCATATATTTTACTGGTGATTGGTGACAAATAAGGTGACAATGACATGATTTTTGGGTGACCAGGACAAATAAACTTGGACCAAAATGCAAGTACAAAGACATGCCTAGCTTGTGACAAAATTTTCAGCTGATAACTTGTCTGCACACACACAATTGCCTTAGAGTAAAGTAAGTCAGATGGATGGTAGGAAAACGCAAGAATTCAAAATCTAAGGCAGTTTAGCTCGAGAATCCAACAACCACGAGGGATTAAGGAGCATGACAGACAGTGATTCAAAATACTGTCAAAAGACAGTGTTTTGATGAGAAGGAGAGGAGGGGAAAAAAAGAACAAATGGCAGAAGTTTCAGAGGCTGAAAATTAAGATGAGCATGTCCACCAAAAGGGAATCATCTTTGTGACTGAGGAAGAAGGGCTCAGTTTCTTAAAATTGGCAAAGCTGCTGAGTAAGATTGGATCTAAACTTACAGACTGGAAATGAGGGAAATTTTACGAAGTACCGGTTCCCGTAAACAACTGTTCTTAATGGGTGTTCCCCCAACAACCTGGTAGTTTTCTTTATGTTCTCAAGCCCTTTCACGAAAGACAGATATCAGGTGGCAAGACACAAAACCTGTCAAAAGCTGCCAATAGCGAATAAACGCTCTGCATGGCCGACTTTCGGAAGGTAAGAGATACCATCTCAGGGCAGGAGGCAGCTAAGTACGCGGTGATGTACTGACGGAATGCATAGCCCATCTTTAGACGCCTAGCCCTCACAGGTCACGCCAACCATGACTTCCCCAGGAAACTGGAGAGAATGCACCGACCCTGCCTACCCGTGAACTCTTCTGGCATTGTGCACGCATGTTGCCATGGACTACAAGAACTCTGTTAACGGCGCCGGAGGTTCACAAAGCATTGAAAGAGTAAGGCGTCCAGAAACCTCGGTCAGGGAGCATGCGTGGCAGAGCAAAAGAAACCACATGGCATCACCAACAAACAACCAGCTCTTTTTTTAGGCCGGAGCATGGAGGCAGGGGCAGACAACAAGATGTTTTGGCAAGAAGGTCGAAAAAACAGCCACCGGAGTAACTCGATCCTGAATGAACGCCCCTCCCTTCTGGAAAAAGGTTAGGGTACTGTGAACTTTGCTTGCCCTCTTCTGTTGTGTCTTATCTTAAAGCCAAGCATGATAAATTTACAGCAGGAAGCATTAAGGAAAAGCTGTCTGGCTGGAATGTATTAACTTCTGACCCTGATGTACTTGAAACAGTTGAAGGAATTAAAACCACTTTTGATGATTGCCCAGAAGATATAAAGCAAAGTTCGCAAAGGCCATTTAACAAGCATGAAAATTATGCTATTGACTCGGAAATAGAAAACCTGTTGTATAAGGGTGTGATTAAAGAATCCTTACTGGAATCAGGACAAATTGTCTCACCTATCTTTGTTAGGGAGAAAAAAGACGATCATTTAGAATGATTTTGAATCTGAAAGTTCTAAACAAAAAGGTGGTATATAAGAATTTTAATCCTTTCCCATTTTTACCCCCCGTAGCCCACCGCTGCCCGCTCGCCCGCATCTATTTATACCCGCCGCAGCCCGCCGGACGTCATTTCAGCCTAGTGGGGAATTTCCATCACGCACTAAGCTCTACCTAGTACACGCACACTATGAATGAACATTCCACTGAGGTCAGCATAAACTAAGAAAGGAATGGGTACCAAATTCAGTGCTACACAGCCTTCACAAGAAATATTATTGACCACTCACTGGCTTTGTTTTTCCCACGCTTTCTTGTAGCTAAAAATGGCAGCAAAGATCGAGGGTACGATTTGGGAGGAATATACTGATGTGGAAATTGAAGCTATTTTGGCTGAAGTGGAACAGTTCGAAAGAGAATAAAATGTTGAATCCGATGTTGAAGTAGATGTAGAAGAAAGAGATGAAATAGGAGAAGGTAGTGAGTCGGAAAGTGATGCAGAGGATAACATTCGGTTGGCTTCATAGCAGACAACATGGCGCGGTGCACAAGTGCCTTGCACAGTGCAAGACTTCACGCTGCCAACTGGGCCGGCACAAACTCTCCCACTAAATGCCAAGCCCTAAGATTACTTTGTTTTGTTTGTGCCCCAACATTTTTACAAACTGCAGTGCATGAAACTAACAATTATGCCAGGCAAAAGATCGCTGTGAAAGGCTTAGTCATAGATCCATTATGGACAGAAACAACACCTGATGAAATTAGGGCTTACCTGTCAGTTTTGATCATGATGGGGATCAAGCATTTGCCAAGGCTTCATCTCTACTGGTCGACTGATTTGAGATTTTCTGAGTCATGGATCAGTAATATTATGACGAAAACCAAATTTCTCAAAATTAATTAGTATTTTCACCTGAGAAACACGCAAACACACCTGGACGTGACACTGGGCTGTGACACCTGCACTGTGACAGCCATGTAACTGGCTATTGGTGAAGGACACATTAGTGTTTTTGTAAATAGTAGGCGTGAGCATATATTTGTAAATAACGTATATATGCGCATTAGTCAACGTTGTTTTCAATATTTTTGAATACTTTCCACTCAGAAAATGTAGACTGGGTGACAGTAATTTTGTGACAAGTGTGAATGTTCAATTGGATTACCATGACGATGGATATGATGGATGCGATGGAGGACACATTCAGGCAGGACCACACTTATTATTTTTTTAACTCACATACGTTTATTACGCATGTTAGGAGGGGTAGTTGTAGACTAACAGCAGGATGTCACTACAATGTTACCTGTATTTGGTGACAAAGAGGGGACAGCAGCATGACACATGTAGGTAGGACACACATCTTGGGGTGCAGAACAAAGTATGACATCATATGAATACTTTGACCAAATATGACTCCTCTGTGAACAATAGTAACTGTACAGCACTCTGTGTACTTGAGGTACCTTATTTTCTTAAAGAAACTGCATGAATTTTCGAATACTACAGAGAGTTTCTCTGTGAGATATGCGAATGGTAAAGGGTTAAGATGGAAACAAAGCTTACAGCTTTGGATCTAGTGACGCAAAATTGTTATTTTGCATCAATTGATCTGAGAGATGCCTATTATGTCATAGCAGTAGAGGAGACTTTTCAGAAATACCTGAAATTCAGATGGAGAGGAAAACTGTACTGTTTTCAGGCAGCTGCCATGAGACTCAGTCCGATTCCCAGAAAATCCACAAAACTTATGAAACCTGTCCTAGCATGCTTGCATTCATTGATGATAGTTTAATTGTTGGAGATACTGAAACAGAAGTTGTACAGTGTGTGACAGACATGATAAAATTATTAGACTATCTAGGATTCTATGTACATGAAAAGAAATCTCAGTTCATACCTGTGCAAGAAATCACATACCTAGGTTTCAAAATAAACTCCATAGACATGTCTGTCATGCTGACAGATGAACGGAAACAGAAACTGTTGTGTGCATGCAAAGAATTATGTAGTCAGAAAATTGTTACCATAAGATCTCTGACATCTTGTATTGGACTAATGGTTTCTTGTTTTCTTGCTGTGCCAATGGGCTCTTTGTACTACAGAGCACTTGAACAAGACAAATGTTTTGCACTTAAAATAAGTCAGGGAAACTGGGATAAGTCTGCAGTGTTATCAGCTGAAGGAAAAGCAGAGCTAGAATGGTGGATCAATAACATAGATAAACAAAAGGCTCCTATTCAGAGATCAGATCCCACTATTACTATGAAGACAGACAGCTCAGGTACAGGATGGGGTGCTTGGATTGTTGAGACCAAAGCCCAAACACAAGGCTGGTGGAGTGAGAAAGACAAAGAAGGACATACAAACTCATTGGAGCTATTAGCTGTCTTTTTTGTCTGTCTCAAATCTTTGTTGCATGACCAACTGAATGTTCACATAAAAATCATGTCTGACAACACAAGCACAGTTGGTTGCATTAACAACATGGGTTCTAACAGATCAAAACAGCTGAATGACGTGTCTCAGCAAATCTGGCATTGGTGTGAAAGCAGGAACATATGGCTCAGTGCTGCCCACATCCCTGGAGTTGATAACATTGAAGCTGACAGGCTGTCTAGACAGGGCCACATTGACACAGAATGAAAACTTGATTCACTGCTTCTCTCTGAGGCTCTGAATATTCTAGATATAAAACCTGACATTGACTTGTTTGCTTCTAGATTAAATTTTCAGCTTTCCAGATATGTGTCTTTCTTGCCTGACGCAGGAGCATGTGCTATTGACGCATTTAGCATGTATTGGGGTAATGAAACTGTCTATTGTTTTCCCCCTTTCAGCATTCTATCCCGTGTCCTGGCAAAGTTAAAGAAAGACAAAGCAAGAGGGGTTATAGTAGCACCCGCCTGGAAAAACCGCTTTTTGGCCAGCTAAAAGAAAATCCTCACAGCCAGGCCCGTCCCCTTGTCAGCAGGAACACTCACTGACACAACCAAGTCAAAAGGAGATGAAACACCCACTAAGGAAAAGCTTGACTCTGTTAGTCTGCAAAGTGTCAGGGATAGATTCAGAACACAAGGTTTTTCTGAGGACACTACCAGTATTCTCATGTCCTCATGGCGACCAACAACAAAACAGATGTATGATGTGTACATACAAAAGTGGGAGAGGTACGCGTGTGAGCAACAAGTGGTTCAGTTTCACGCTTAGCCAAAAAGCTGTAAAATTTTGGCATCTCTGTGAAAGAGGATATTTAAATAGCGATAAGCTAGGGTGTAAATATGTGCTTAAAATGCTAGAAACGTGGGTTCCAGTGGATAAACTAACGTTCAAAGAACTGACAATGAAACTTGTGATGTTAATTGCGCTTCTGTCGGGTCAGAGGTGTCAAACTATTGCTGCACTTGACATCGATAATATGCTACTAACGAGGGGAAAATGTGTATTTTATGTAAATAGTTTTGTTTTGTTTTGTTTTGTTTTTGCTGCCTCATCTTCTGTGACGTCCCAATTCCTGCTGTTCCCACGTCGTTCATTCCAATCTCCCCGCCACAGCCATACCCAGATTTGTTATGTCTCATCCTCAGGGCCGGAAGTCCACAGGGAACCCATAATATCAGCAGCGTGGGGCCAAAACCAGCAAGGGGCCCGCAGTGCTTGCTTGGGGCATTTTGGTGGTGTTCACGACGCCTGTTCTGAGTAACATACGCAGGACACCACCTACTAAGTAAGGCCCCCCCACTAACACCAGTTATTTCCCTCGGCGGAGCCAGACCTGAGTGAGTTGCCCACCCGAGGTGGCAACCACCACAACGTCCCTCCAACGACCGCTCCCCGCGAACCTCCAGCCCCACAGGCCCTGACACAAACTCACCACAGGCACAGAAGTGTACGGTCAAACCGAATATGAGGTCACCATGAGGCCAGAGCAACCGGGACCACGGAATCAGAGGCAATATATCTTTTTTATTGCATTATGATCAATGACAATGAGAATGATGAATGATGCTGCTGTGGAAGTGCATATGCTTTAAGACTACTTGACAGGGTTGTACTCTACGCTTACTATCATAATATATCCGGGCGTCAACCGGGCCCGAGAGATACAGACACCTGCAGTGTTGGTCAGGTAATTTGAGCAACACTCTCAAACTCGCATTGTTAAGTGGACGAAGCTTGACTGTGTGGTCCCAGTCTTCCCACTGAGCCCACAGCACACTCACTCTGGGTAGGTAGGAGCCAGCCGAAGTCCGAAAAATCCTTATGACTCTTATGGGAATCGAACCCGCGACCTTCCAGTCCGTAACCAAGGCGCTAACCACTGCGCCATGGCGGCTGGTTTTATGTAAATAGTTTATTAAAACAATCAAGAAGAGGAGCCCATCAATCACCGATTGAACTCAAGGCTTTTGTGGAAAAGAAGCTCTGTGTATAGTTCACACTAGTATTTTGAAAGAATATCTTTGATGGAGCAAAGAACTGAGGGCTCAGATTTCCACCGGACATTTGTTTATCACTCTCCAAGCACCTCACAGAGGAGCTACTAGCAATACCATCTCTCGCTGGCTGAAATGGACGCTGGAGAGGGCAGGCATAGACATTACACGCTTCACAGCGCACAGTACCAGGTCAGCCAGTACTTCAGCAGCAAAACTTGCAGACGCTCCAATACACATCATAATGAAAGCAGCTGGATGGACGATTGTTTCCACATTTGCAAAATTTTATAATAAGAATGTGGGACCACCACTGACCATGGGCCAGTCCATCATGGAGCGTTTCCTAACACAGAAGTAAGGTAGGACATGTTTCTTTTTTCATGTGATGGATGTGTTTGTCTGAGAACACTGTGGCTCTCAAATCTCATATGCCTGTAGTGGAGGTATACAGGAAATAAGCAAGAATTAAATACAATAAAGCAAGACTCACATTGTCAGGTAAAGCTGGTTGTAAATTATTGGGAACTTATTGTAGACCGAAACTAAATGCTCATGCCCTCCTGTGCAATGTTTTGCATGCATACCATGCAAACGAAACTAATACCACTCAGTGGAATTTTTCAAAAAGAAATGCCAAAAGTGTTTTGCACATTGTGCAACAGTAGGACACCCACCCAATGAAAATAATAATCATAACAAGGTTTATAAAATACATGATGATCCTGTTATAGCATGACACAGTGTTCTCTTGAGGCTCTAAATACTGGCAGTAGGCTAAGCATGGTTCTCATGTGCACTCCGTTCCGGTCTATAATAAATTTGCGAGAATTTACAACCAGCTTCATCTTACGACGAAAGTCTCCCTTTGTTGTATTTAAATATGCTTCATAGTGGAAGACGAAACATTGACATAAACGACTGTGTAAATATATTCTTCCTAGAGGGTGACCACTCAATGACATTATAATAACACACACAAGAAAAGCTTACTCACCTCACGTCCTCTCCTTCTTCAAACTCACTTAGACAGATGGTGCATTTTTCTGGCTGATCATCATTACTGTCACTGCTCCTCCTCTTCACCTGTGTCACACCAATACAATACATGCACTAGCAATGTGGAACATGTATACCAACACAATATGATTATGTCATAGTAATGTGGTAATGCATACAACACAATAATAATAACAACAACAATGTATGATTTATAATAATAATAATAATAATAAATGTATGAAATTTATATAGCACTGAATCTTGCAACGGAACAAATCAAAGCGCTTACATTCAAATCATTTACACTTCTTATGCAATCATTCATGAATACAATAAAACGATATCAATAGCACACACACACACACACTTCTTCTTTTTCGTCCATCGGGATCGATGATGACCATGTGGGTGCGAAGATGACTTATTTGGCCAATCCACGCTTGAAAAGTTCTTGAGCAGTATGGGCAGGGTATAGTGGCTGCTTTTGGAGACTTAGAGGCTCTATCTTCCTGTCTTGCCTGCGTTGCAATTCTGTTTGCTTCGTGGGCCTTGGCGCCACTGCGTACAGCTGTCGCCACTGTGGCCTTTCCATTGCTGCCTGCTCCCTGAGTTTATCTCAATGTTGAAGAAGCGTTTCTTCTTGCCTCCCTGGGAGCGCTTTCCATGCTGAAGTTCGCCAAACAGAAGTTTCTTGGGGAGCCGATGGTCTGGCATGCGAACTACATGGCCTGCCCAGTGAATCTGGGTCTGCATCAGGATGGTGTGGATGCTGGGAAGGTTTGCTCTAGTGAGCACCTCAGTGTCTGGGATCTTGTCCTGCCACTTGATGCCAAACAGTTTTCTCAAACAGGTGGTGTGGAAGTGGTTCAGCTTTTTAGCATGGCGTTGGTAGACTGTCCATGACTTTGAGCCATAGAGCAGGGTGGTGAGCACTACCGCTTTGTAGACCTTGATCTTGGTTTCTGTTGAGATGCCTCTCCTGTCCCACACATTCTTTCGGAGTCTGCCAAAGGCAGCGCTTGCTTTGGCGAGTCTGGTGTTGACATCATCAATGGCTACTGTGCGGGAGAGGGTACTGCCAAGATAAGTAAATTTGTCCACTGCCTTGAGTCTATGTCCATTTACGGAGATGTTTGGTTCATCCTAGGGCTTCCCTGGGGCTGGCTTCTTGGTACTGATTGTCAACCCAAAGTTGTCGCAAGCATCAGAGAACTTGTCAACACTGTCTTGCATGTCGGCTTCAGAAGCAGCATTGAGGGCGCAATCATCAGCAAACAGGAAGTCGTTGATGATATCTGCTGAGACCTTGGTTTTTGCTTGAAGCCTCCTGAGATTGAAGAGTGACCCATCATACCTGTACCTGATACTGACACCAACATCCGAATCTCTGAACGCATCTGACAGCATTGCCGAAAACATGAGGCTGAACAGGATGGGAGCAAGAACACAGCCCTGCTTCACCTCGTTGGTGACTGGGAAGGGTTCAGATGCCTCTCCGTTGTCTTGTACTCTGGCCAGCATACCATCATGAAACTGACGTACGATGGCGATGAATTTTCTTGGGCAGCCGTACTTCGCCATGATTCTCCATAGACCCTCTCTACTAACAGTATCGAAGGCCTTGGTCAGACCAACAAAGGTGGAGTAGAGGTCACTTCTCTTGGAGCTGCCTGGCAGCAAACACCATGTCGATAGTCCCGCGATCTTTCCGGAAGCCACATTGACTCTCTGGAAGGTCTTGCTCAAGGTGGACTATAAGCCGTTCAGCAGTACTCTGTCCAGGACCTTGCCTGCGATGGACAGCAGGGATATTCCTCGAGGTATTCATAAGCACAAGGTATCTGCAGCAGAGCGGAGGGAACGAGAAGGAGTGTACAGGTGAAGAGATTCACAGAGGTAGGAGGGTGGTGTTTGGTGGAGACATTTGTAACAGAGGGTACTGATCTTATAGTTTACTCTCTGTGGCACAGGCAACCAGTGGAGAGATCGCAAGAGAGGAGTAATGTGTTCAAATTTTTTCTTTCTAAGGACTAGGCGAGCTGCAGAGTTTTGTTATACGTTGAAGGGAGTGGATAGATGTTGTGGCAGACCAGCTAAAAGAGAATTGCAATAGTCCAGACGTGAAGAATGAACGACGCAACAAGTTTAAGATGTTGCATCAGGGACAGGTACCCTTTGAATTGCACTGATAGTAGCACGATTGACAGGTCTGGGTGATGAATTTTTGCATAGACAGTGTGTTGTCGATAACAACTCCTAGATACTTCACAACAGTGGACAGAGGGACCGATGTATTACCAAGTTCTATTGAAATGTGTAATGGAAGAGAGTTTGTGCTTGGCCCCTACAAGAATGGCTTCGGTTTTATCTGCGTTTAACTGTATTGTTTTGTATCATCCAGTTTGGATATCTTGAAAGCAGTAGGCCATATTTGTCAAGAGAGAAGGCAGATTTTCAGGTGTAACACTACTTTGAATCTGAGAGTCATCTGCGTAAAAGTGATAGTTCATATGATGACGGTTTATTATATGTGATAGTGGAGCGTATAGAGAGTGAAAAGAACAGGGCCGAGAACTGATTCCTGCGGGACACCACATTCCAGTTTGGCAGGTATTGACTGTATCTTGTTTACGGCGACTGTCTGGAATCGGTCAGTGAGGTATGAACTGAACCAGGTGATGGCTGTGCCAGTAACACCGAATGTTTTTTGAAGACGGGAGAGAAGAATTGAATGGTCAATAGTGTCAAAGGCTGCCGATAAGTCGAGTAGAGTGA
Organism: Rapana venosa; assembly: GCA_028751875.1. NCBI lineage: Eukaryota > Metazoa > Mollusca > Gastropoda > Neogastropoda > Muricidae > Rapana > Rapana venosa. Next base: position 53,565,634 of record CM054154.1, on the reverse strand, counting down.
GAAGGGAGATTTTCCCCGAGTCAGAAGCAAGTAGAAGTGTATTTAGGGTATGGACTAGGGTAGTTTCAGTGCTATGGTTGACGCGATAGGCAGACTGAAACTCAGGAAGAAGACTGTTGGAGAGAAGGTGGTTATTAAAGCTGTTTTAGAACTACTTTTTCAAGGACTTTAGAGTTGAAAGGTAGGTTGGGTCATCAAGGTGGGCTTTATAGGCACAGCGCTTGTCTTCCAATAACTGTGTGATCTCTTTACAGCTCTCATCAAACCAGTCCCTGTGTCGCCTGGAAGTAGGGCCGAGGCACTCCATAGCTGTGTTATACACGATCTCACGGAGTGTTCCCCATGCTGATTCCACGTTGTGGCTATCCAGCACAATGGGCTCTAGGCGTTCCTCCAAGGCGGCAGCAAGAGACCGCTTGACTGTGTCGTTCTTCATTTTGTTGACATTCAGGCGTTTAGGTGCTTTCACGCCTTGTGGCCGTCTCCTGGGCTGGACACGCAACCTGAGCTTAGAGACGATGAGACGGTGGTCTGTCCAGCATTCTGCTCCACACATGGCCTTTGTGACACGAACATCCTGCCTGTCCCTTGGCCATCCACTGCATCCGGTTTCATCACCAGTCGTCTTTAGTCATTCTTGCCACCACCTATGTCCAGTGGCAAGAATGACTCAAGACGACTGGTGATGAAACCGATGCAATGGATGGCCAAGTTATCTTTAGTGCCTCAACTTGCCCTGTGCGCTCCACAGCGCAGTGCTGTAACCGCCTTTCTCTCGGCTGAACCATTTAGGTTTCCTCCGCAGCGTCCGCCGGTGTCCAGACTTTGCATACCTGAGGTAGGCAATCCCTCCTTTCCCAACTGCCATAGTGGCATGCTAACTAGACAGTCTTAAGGCAAATACAGTCAAGTGGAGCCATCCCCTTCCTGACTGGTTTTTTGGGTCGGGGTTGGCTCCCCCACATGGAACGGTATACTGGTTTACATGGTTACCAGTAGCAGGAGAAACACCCTGACCTGACACACAACACACACACACTCTAGATCAGAATGTATATGATAGCTGTCACTACTAAATCCCATAGTCATAATGTAGACACTAAGAATCAGTATACGATAGTAAGAGTGTGTAGTTTGAAGAAAGAAGAATTTGAGACAAACATAGATCAACAAATGTGCCTCTGAAAGCAGCACATCGCAATGCGCTACCGCACCATCGAGCTGTCGGAGCCACGACTCAAAGTAAAGAGAGTATGTTACGACTGAGGAGTATGAGATGAGATTGTGATCGACAGATACTGGGAGTGAGAGAAGAGTGGATGTGAGATGTGTTAGAGAGAGTGAAGCTGTATTGAGAGAAGACTGAGGAGAGAGATGAGATAGAGAGGGGAGATGAGAGGATGAGTGTGTGTGTGTGTGTGTTGGTATGAGTTTCAGGTGGATAACACTCTAAATATATATATAATTCTCAAAACAGTGCCACGATCACCGTTCAACCATTATTTGATTATACTCATGTCAGGTTATAGTGTTCATGAAAATGAAATATAACTCAATACCCGTTTGTAGCTCACGTACAATAGATACATGGAAAGAGTGAGGGAAAGTTGGGGGGATAATAACCGAAATTTTAAGGTTCTGGGAGGAGGAGAGAGAGAGAGAGAGATGGAGATTTGAACAGAGAGAGAGAGAGAGTGAGATATGGAGAGTGAGAGGATGAGAGATGTGTGTGTGTGTTATGTGTGTGTGTGCTGTTGTGAAGGAGTGGATAATACTTAATTATGTAATTTTCAATGACAGCACTAGATCACCATTGACAGAGAATAATTGTTTGCGATAGTATACTGTATCAAAATTGAATTGTCATGGAGAAACGAAATAAGCCCAATACCTATATACACTCTTACGAATAAGGAGAAAAACTTCACTTAAGTATAAAATGAACATCTATAGCAGTTTGTAATGTAAGAGAGAGAGAGAGATAGGGGGAGAAATGAAATGAAGAGAGAGAGCCCGAGAGGAGGGAGGATTTTTGGGAGTGTGTGTGTGTGTGTGGTGTTTTGTGGGTGTGTGTAGTGGTGTGGTGTCGTGTTTGTTGTGCTGTGTGTGTGTAGTGTGTGTGTGTGTGTGTTGTGGTGTGTGTGATGTGTGTAAAGATAAGCTTTTTGTGTGTAAACAACAACGATAGAACGACATAGAAAAAATACTGAATATGATTTCAACAGCACATATCACTGTCACACTCTTTTCATTATACTCGTACTAGATTAACACATATTCTTGTTGAGTGATAAGATATAGTTTCTGTATAACTATGATGTATGATAAAAGAAGTTTGTGTGAGAGAGACAAGAAAAAGAAGACGAAGAAAAAGTGTAGAAGAGAACAGAAGAAGAACAGTAATATAGAGAATACTCTAAGAATCAGTATAGGAACATAAAGTTTTTGCCTCTGTTACTTATACCAGTGTACTAAGTAGGCTCGTATGTGATACAACATACTAGTACATCTCATTTGCTCTAAATAGCACGATGGCGTCATGTGAGCTATCCAATGTAAGAGGGCAGAGCATACAGTATGGAGCAGACAGAGACGATTAGCGAGTGATAGAGACAGGAGAGCATGAGAGACACCGAGGGAATATGTTTCGTAGAGAGAGAGATGAGAGAGATTAGAGAGAGAGGTGAATGAGAGATAGAGATGGGGGGGGGGTGGGGGGGCAAGGTTTACGACAGAAAGAAAGGTGAAGAGGATAAGGGCAGGGCAGAAATAGGTAAGATGAAAGGAGCAGATGGTAAGAGGTGGATATGACAACTTTGTTTTTTAAGGCTATGGAGCTGTGTGTTTGGTTATTGTGGATGTATAAAGTGAGTTGATAAGATTGAGTTTTGTAGATTATAGATAAAGAGTGAGAGGAGGAGATATTAGAGTCATAACAATGTTAGGTAATAGTATCCCAACACAAGTATATGTGACTCTAGCAATGTGGTAATGTTTTACCAACACATGATATATCATGAAACATTGTTGGTAATGTATTCAACCACAATGATAATTCATAACAATGTGGTATATACAACCACAATAGATGGCCATAGACATGTAGGTAATATATACCACACAATATATAGTTAGCATAGCATTGTGGTAAGTGTATAGAAACAACATATATTATGCCCATGATCAATTAGACTTGGGTATATACAAAACACAATTATAGTGTCCTACATTAATGGTGGTAATATACCAACAACAATATATGTCATAGGTATTGTTGTGTACACGAATACCTAACATATATACTAGTCTATTTACAATGCTTGGCAATATAGACCAACACAATGTATGTCATAACTATATGTCATCTCGGTAATGATTACTGTACAAAATATATTCATAACAATGTAGCTAATAGTATACCTAACTACATTATATGTCATATGCTAATTGTGGTAATTTTTATTACCAAACACAATTATATGTACATGAATCATATGGGATATGTATTCCAACATAATTATATATGATACAATGTGCGTACACGCTATTACTCCTAGACACTAATATCTGATGATGACTCAGTGTGTATTTATGTCCAACAAAATTACATGTAGTAGCAATGTGGTCCACATATACCAACACAAAGATGATGGACAGTACAATGTAGGGGTATATACGCCATACAACAATATATTATATCATGTCATGTGAGTAATATACCAACACAATATAGATCATAAACAATGTCGGTAATTATATACCTACCACAATATATGCCATTATGCCATATGTGGTATCGATCCGTATAAAAACCACACTATATGGTCATAACAATGTAGGTAATGATAGCCAACACAAAAATATGTCATGCCCATGCAAGTGTGGATATAATGGTATACCAACACCAATATATTATCATAGCAATGTGGTAGAATCATATAAGCACCTAAGAGTAGTCATAAAACGATGTGGTACACTGTATACCAGCACAGATATATGTCATAACAATCGTGGTAATATACCAAACACAATGTATGTCATAACAATGTCAGGTACATACCATACAAAATATATGTTATAACAATGCTTGGTTGACTTATATACCAACAGAAGTATATTCATAGCAATAGATATAAAGTTATACCAACACAATATATGTATAACAAAAGGTAATGTATACCCAAGCACAATATAATATTCATGCAATAGTGGTATCACGTATACCATCACAATATATGTCATATACAATGTGGTATATACCAACACAATGTATTCATTAACAATAGTGGTAAGTATATACCAACTACAATTCTATACTAGTTCATAGCAATGTGTGTACACAGTATACCAACAGCAATTAATATTCTTACCAATGCTGGTTATATATACCAAACACAAAGATGTTCATAACATTGTGCTAATGTATAACCAAACACAATATATGGTCATTCAATTGTGGTTATATTTATACCAACACTCAATATAAGTATGTAACATGTGATAATGTATAGCATAAAACATTATTATGTCATACAATGTAGGTAAGTGATATAACCAACACAATATATGTCTATAGCAAGTGTGTAGTATACTCAACAATATATTAGTGCCATGACAATGTGGTAACTGTATACCCAGACACAATAGCATTCATAGCAACTTGTATTATACCAACACAATATAGGCCATAACAATGTGGTAATGTGTATTACCAACATTTTATGTTCATAAACATTGTGGTCACGTTGAATATACAACACAATATAGTAATATAATAATAATAAATATATGGGAATTTATATAGTTCGCACATCTTGTAAAACAAACAAATACGAAGCGCCTTTAGCAACTCAAATCATTTACGCGCATGCAACTTTCCCACAATATCTGTCATAACAGATTGTGGTAATGGAGATTACATATACTCAACTATATAGACAATGTTGGTACACGTTAGTAAAACACAATATATATCATGTAACAATGTAGTATCCCCCCCCCCCCCCCCCCCCCCCCCCCCCCCCCCCCACCCCCCCAACTATGGGTAATATAATACGCAACACAAACATGTGCATAGATGTAGGTATTATATACCATACCACAATGTATATGTAATAGCAATGTAGGCCTGTAATGTTATGCAACACAATGTAATGTCATAAAACTAATGTGGAATGTATACCACACAATATGATTAATGAGCAATGTGTAATGTAGTCAACCACAATGTATATCATAACAATTGTGGTAATGTTATAACAAGACACAATGTGAATGTCATTAGCAATGTGGAAAGTTATACCAGCACAATATTTTATTTATCATTACCATTGTTGAGTATTGTATTCAACCTCAATGTATATAACAATGTGGTATATACAAATACAATCTTATAAAATAATAATGTAGGTAATGTATTTCAACCACTCTGATATCATAACAATGTATTTTCTGGTAATTTTCTAATATACAATAGAAGTCATAGATTGTAGGTAATCTATACCACCACAATGTATGTTATAGCAATGTGGTCATGTTGCTACAAATTATATGTCATAAACAATGTTGTTATACCAACACAATAGTATTTTCATAGTTAATGTTGGGTAATGTATACCGCAACGACAATATTATTGTATGCAGATGTGCAGCTAACGTCATACCAAACACAATCTATGTCATATCCAATGTGGGTAATATATGTATCCAACACAATCTATGTCATAGCATGTATGGGTATCTATACCACACCAATATTTGTCTATGCAAATTTGGTACACGGATTTTACACCAACACAATATATCTCATAACTAACTGTGGTATATATTACCAACACAGTATGTCATACAATGTTGGTAAGCGGATACCAACCACTAATGTTATGTCCATAGCAATGTGGTAATGTATACCAACACAATGTATGTCTACAATATTGGTATATACCTACACAATATATTTCCTCCTAACAATGTAGATAGGTATACCAACAAAAGATTATGTCTAGCATGTGGTCACAGGAGATATTATACCAATTCACAATATTTGTTATCACAATGTGGTAATATATACAAACACAATATATGTCATAACAATGCTGCGCTAGCATGTATACGACATCAATATATGCTTATAATGTGTGGTATTTACCGAATCCACAATATTTATCATAGCTATACTGTTGTTATTGTATACCAACACAATATATGTATAGCAATAGTGTAATATATACCAACACAATTGTATGTCATATCAATGTGGGCAAAATACCTAAACACAATGTATGTCATACAATGTGAGGTATATATACCAATACAAAAGATATGTCATCAGCAGATGTGCGTAATAATTATACAACTACAAAATATATCATAGCAATGTGGTTAGTGTATACCAACACCCTGTATATGTCATGAACAATTTTGTGGTAAGGGATACCAAACACAATATATACAAAGTGGGTTCACGTATTACCAACACAATGTATATACATAACAATGTGTAATATATATCGCAACAACAATAAATGTCATAGCAATGTGGTACACGTATACCAACACAATATATGTCATAACAAATGTGGTATATAACCAACATCAATAGAGATATCATGACATACTGGTAAATGTAAAACCAACTCAAATATATATCATAACAATGTGATAGGGTAATATACTACCAACACAATGTATGTCCATAACCAAGTTGTTTGGTATATACCAACACAATATATGTCATAAAATGTGGTACACGTGTATCAACCAAAATATGTGCTAACTAATGTGGGTAGTATACCAAACATGTATAGCTCATAACATTGTGGTATATAACTTACAGAATTTTAATATCATGACATGTCGGTAATAGAAAACAACACAATATACTATCATAACATGTGCAGGTAATATCATGTATACCAAACCACAATGTATGTTCAATAACAATGTGGTGTATATACCAAACAATTATGTCATAAAAAATGTGAGGGCTACCACGTCTATACCAACACGAAAATATGTGATAGACAAGTGTGTGTATATACAAACCCCAATATATGTCATCATACAATGTTGGTATATACCAACACAATATATGTCATAGCAGTGTTGGTACACGTATACAACTACAATATATGTCATAACTAGTGTTGGCTAATATTATACACACTATTATATATCCATAAAACAATGTGGAACATGTTATACCACACAATATATTTCATAACGAATGTGGGTATATAACAAACTCAATATATATATAGCAATGTAGGTATGTATCAACAAACACAATATATGTCATAGCAATTTGTCGGTAATATATCCAACCAATGTATGTCTGTTATCAGTGGTGTGGGTATATACAAACACAATATATGTACGATACGCAATGTTTGCGTACAGCGCTATTACACACAATATATGTACAATTAGCAGATGCTGGTAATGTATACAACACTATTTATGTCCTAAACATTGTGGTAGTATACCAACACCATTATATGTCCCCTAACAATGTGGTATATACCAATCACAAGTGAATGTTATAGAATGTAGGTAACGTATACCAACACAATGTATGTCTTAACAATTGTGGTTAATACATACCACACATAATACTATATCAATAACAATGTTAGGCACATGGTAGTACAACCAATATATGACATAACAATGTGGTATATTACAACACGATATAGATCATAGCGCAATGTGGTAAGTATGTACCAACAAATATAGTCTTGGCAAGTGTGATAATATATACCAACGTCACAAATGTATGTCATAACAATGTGGTATATACCACCGACGAATGTATGTCATAACAGATGTAATAATTATACAACTACAAGAATATATTTGTTCTTAACAATGTGGTACTATTACAGACACACAATTTATTGTCACTAGCAGAATGGGTAATGATCGTATAGCCAAACAAATTATATATAATAACAGACGTGGTAGCACGTATACCGACACAATATATATCATAACAATGTTTAGTGGTAATATATACCAACACAATATATGTCATAGAACTGTGGTTTATTACGCTTATAGCCAACAGACATATATGTGCAGAATCAATGTGGTATTATATCACTAACTACATATATATCATGACAGAAGTGGTAATGTATACCCAAGCACAATATTATCATAAAAACCCAACTTTTGTTTTTTTGTTGGTAATATATAACAGACAAAGAAATGATGTCTTAGCAAATGTGATAGACACGTATACCAACACAATATATTGTCATAAACAATGTAGGTAATATATACCAACACAGATATATATTGTCAGATATACAATGTGCTTATGTATACAACACAATATATAAGTAGAATGTGGTAATCGTGATGACCAACAATATAAGTCATGAACAATGTGGTTATGCATACCAAACACGATTGATGATCATAGCATGTGGTATATATAAACACCAATATTTATACCATAGACATGTGGTACATAATACCAACTACAATAAATGTCATCTTGCAATGTGGTGAATATAACCTACACAATATATGAATCAGAACAATTGTAGTAATGTATACCACACAATCTACTGTCAGAGCAATGATGGTAATATATCCACCACTATATATGTATAAGCGAATGTTGGTAATGTATACCGAACACTAATATATGTTATAACAATGTGTAAGTATATTACCAACACGCAATATATGGTCGTTGCAAGTGGTTAGTATAGCAACACAATGTATGTTATAACATGTAGTGTGTATGTATAAAACAATATAGAGCCCATAACAGTGTGGTAATGTAGTACTCTAACACAATTATTATGTCGTCAGTAACAATGTGGTGCCATCCACGTTTTACCAACACAATATTATGTCATAACATATGTGGTATTATACAGAGCACACGACGAGAGGCAGATAGAGTAGGTACAGAGAGGCACACAGGAAAGTGAAGGACATCGCACTGCCGTGAGCAAAAGAAGTAGCCATGGACCAGTGCAGCTGAGGCAGAAGAGGCGGCGGCTCAAGCGAGAGCAAGCAAAGAGGAGTCTGCAAGATCAACAAGAAAATTATGAAACAAATTTTAAGAGGGAAGCTGCTGGGGGACCAGATCAGGGACAGGAACAAGGATATACTTGTTGACAACGAGGAAAGAGCAAGACAAAAGATGGGCTGAACACTTCAAGGAATTTCACATGAATACTGACACCTCCTGTTGAGAAGCCGACATCCTCAGAAGCACTACAAAAGACTTAGACTTTGGACTCTGTCAACCCCCAACGAAAGAAGAAGATAGTGGGCTGGCCATCAAGACCCTCAGAACGGCAAGTCACTCAGGCAGGACAACACTTGTGCCGAACTGTTCAAGGCAGATTCTTAGAACTAGCAGCTGATATACTGCAAATCGCACCCCCCCCCCCCCCCCTCCCCCCCCCCCCCCCCCCCCCCCGTACACAGCTGATGGAAAAGAACGAGGAAAGTACCTGATGATTGGACCAGGGTTACTGGTGATAGTTCAAAATGACCCAAGACAGAGGAACTCGAGCGACTGACACAAAAAAAACAACTGGAGGGGAATCAATTTTGTCGTGTGACCAAGCAAGATACTGGGCCAAAGGTTCTATCATCTAGGGAATATCAGCACGGCTGTTGGACGATGTCCTTTTAGAGGAAGAAACAAGCAGGGTTCAGAGAGCAATGAGGATGTATTAGACAAGATATTCACAGCTCAGAAACATCATCGTAACAGTGCCACAGAGTGGCGAAAGACAAGCTGTATGTGGACTTTTGCTGGACTTCGTAAAGGCATTTGACAGCATAACGAGACAGCCTATGGAGTATCCTTCGGGACAGACTATTGGCATCCATCGCGAAACTGGCTAACCTTATAAAAGCTTCTATGACAATACTTCAGATGCGCTCTAGTGGGCCATAGCAACACTGTCTTCGAAGTCAGAAGATGGGAGTAAGACAAAGGATTTAGAGTGATGTCAGCGTTCTTCTTCATATCTTGGCCCATTGAGATATAGGGTATGAGGAAGAACATCAGAAGGCACCCCTAGAGGGATTCGATGGAGCCTGTTCTCAACACTAGAAGGGGACCTTGACTGTTCGGATGACTGGCGCTGCTGTCCCACAGACACACCAACATATCCAGTGAAAGACCAGCAGATCTCCAACATTCGGACAGCTGTTGTTGTGTCTACGCTTTTGTATGTACTGAGTGCTAGAGGGTATTACGGGGAAGGTGGATCGTTACGTCAACTTCGTAGAGTCCTTCCAACACATATTGCCTGCGAAGAATTCTCGGATCTTTTCGAGGCCAGAGTAAGATCTCCAATGATGACCTACTTAGCGGAGATGAGGCAGGAAGACATGGGAACCATCATTCTCCAGACGACGAGTGGAAGTGGATTGGCGCTCACATCCTCCGAAGAGACCCACAGTCAATCACAAGAACAGCATTGCATGGACCCCAGAAGGGAAGGAGAAAGAAAATGGAAGACAAATGCAACGTGTGAGGAGGGTACTGTAGAAAGTGAGATGAAGGGGCCATGCTCAGCACTCTTGTGGGCCATCAGTAACTAGGTAAGCGCACGAATAGAAGGGGTGGAAGCGCTTTGTTGTGCCACTACGCACACTAGGGTATAAGGATAATGATGCATGTGGTACTCGTATACCACACAATGTTTAGTCCTAACATGTGTAATATTACACCAACACAATATATGGTCCTTAAACAGATATGGAGCATAGTATACCAACACAATAATCTGTCCTATCAAAGTGCAAATATACCAACCAACAATATATGTCATAACAATGTGGTAATTATATACCAACACAATATATGTCATAACTTTTGTAGGGTACATAATACACAGTATCTGTCACATTAATGTGGTATAAAATGACCACAGCAAGATAATGATCATAAGCTAATGTGGTTGGATATATATAGACCAAACAATCTATGTCTTTGATAATTGTGGTAATGTAACCCAAAACAATTATATATAATAACAGATGTGGTATATGTATACCACACATTTATGTCCTAACATGATGGGTACATGTATACCAACACATATGTTCATAGCAACTGTGGTATATATACCAACATGAATATATGTCATAACAAGGAGTGGTAATAGCACCAACAATATATGAGACTAACAAATGGAACTAATATACCAACACAATATTGTCATACAATATAGGTTTATACAAAACGCTCTACAATATATGCATAACAATTCTGGTTAATATGATACAACAATATATGTCATAACTATGGAAGCGTACTTACCTACACAATATATGTCCCAATTAACTTGTAGTATAATTATAACACAGACAGACAAATATATAATCATAGCCAAGTTTGGTAATATATGCCAAACACAATATATGTCTTAGTAATGTGGTAATTGTGAAAACCAAACACAATAGTATAGTAAACAATAATTAAAGGTTTGGGTGAGACACAGGCTGGTGAATGACGTATACCAAACACAATATAATGTCATAACAATGTGGCACATGTATATCAACACAAGTATGTCATAGACATAGATGGCAATATATACCCACAATATGATGTCATAAGCAATAGGTATATACTACAACACTGATATGATATCCATAATGAGATGTGGTATTTCTACCAACAGAATGTATGTCATATACAATGTTAGGGGTAATGATAACAACAACAATATATTAATAATAATAATAATGTATGGAGATTATATATTATAGCGCTGAATCTTGTAAAGCCAACGCAAATTCAATGTCGCTCAGAGCTGTTTTTATTTCATAGACCACTTAAGTAGCACGGCAGATCTACACTCCGTGAATTCGGGCTGTCTCCCGCTGGGATCCATCGAAGAGGCTGGAGAGAACTCGTCGCCACTTAGCGACATTGCGCCACCCTTCACCTTTTTTTTTTTTCTGCAGATGATATTTGTTTCCCTATGCCAAGAGTGGACTTTTTTCTAGAGAATTTTGCATGGCGACAACTCTCTTAGTTGCCGTGGGTTTTTTTACGGTTGCACTAAATAATTACGTGTACCACGGGGGCGAGACCATCGGTTTATCGGTCTCATCGAACTAGCGCGCCAGACCACCATCATGGTGTCTAATGGATGGGGGAAAATTTCCGGTCAAACGGGGTACGAACCTGCCGCACCTTCAGACCGGACTTTTCGCTTTCTAGACAATGGCGCGTTACCTCTCTAGGACCAGCCGATCGCCTAATATATCTTCGATATAATGATAATATTATACGAACACAATATATGTCATAAAAATGTGTTACACGATATACCGACACAGAATGAGTATGCCATAGACATGTGGCTAAATATATATATAATATATATATATATATATATATAATTATTATATATATATTTATTTTAATATATATACCAACACAATATCTGTCACAACATGTTGTAAGTAATATTATACCAGACACCTATATTCTTACCAATGTGGTACAAGTATAACCAACGACAATAATATGTCATAGCTTTGTGTGAACACTTATACCAACACAATATATGTCATGCAATGTGAGTACAATGTGGATAACACGCTATACCAAAATCAATTATATTGGTATATGCATAACAAACATCAATATATATCAGTAACTAATGTAATAGTACGAACATCAATATATGTCATAACAATTTGTGGTACGCGTTAGCCAAACATAAGTAATATCATTATCTACTTCTATCTGTTCCCGTAGTCTGACAGACCGTTGGTGTAAGGGGCACCCTCAGAACTCAGCAACCAGTTCCCTCTCATTACGGTCTCTCCTGTTCTTGCCTTTCTCTATGTGTTTGTTGTTACCAGTTCGTAGGCTGTCCATTTCGCTTGATGTTATCCTCCGAGCTCTAAAGTCCTTGTGTCAGCCTCTTTTCTTCCCCTCCTTTGGCACAGTGACGTTGCAAAAACTGTCTTTGTGTATTTCCTGGGATCTTGTGACATGCCATACCACTTACAGTTTAGCTGTTTTTCACGTTACGTTAGTAGGTTCTAGTATGATACAAATGTTATGACTGGCATTCTAGTTATGCATCGCTTTCGTTGCTTATGTGGTCTTTGTAGGAGATTGCCAAGGATCCGTCTCGAAAGCATCTCATCTCCACTTCCTGTACTCTTTCTCCTAATCTGCAGAGGTCCATGATTCACATTGAATACAGAAATATGATATGAACAAGGGAGCGATAGTATGATCTTGGATGTAGAAAGATTGTGATATTATTATCTCTCCAGATGTTTAGTTTTGACAATGCTGATTACAGTCTGGTTGCCGTCTATGCCATTACATCACTTCTGGCTGGGTCCTACTTGGTCAGGATACATGCGCTCCCTTGCGTACTTGAACAGACCTTTTGAACTGTTTCCAGCTTAGCTGGTCTTTAACCCTGATAGCAGTCGCTAATGCAGTTGCGTTGTTGTTTAGTCATCTAGTTTTGGTTGCTCTGCACCTGCTGCGCTCCATTGCCGTGATGTTTTGGAACGGGCCTTATACCAAGTGTTCTGTTAGGCTGGCAATGACTCTTTTCTGATCCTGCTATTCATCCAATGGTCATCTGCGAACACGGGAGGTTTGAGATCGCGTTCTGCCACCAATGCTGACTGATCCTTCAGTGTTCGTTCCAGTGCATCAGCCATGTTTCTTCAAGGAAGATGTTGAAAAGAGTGGGTGAGAGTAGCAGACCTGCCTTACTACAACTGTTGTCGAAAACCATTCTCCAATGGTGCTGTTTGTAAGTTCACTGCACCTGGTGGCCTCTCGCTGTTCAAGCTGTTTGATGCTCTGATCAGTGTTTGCATTGATGCTGTACAAATCATGGTGCACAAAGATGATTAGCCACACCCTGTCAAATTGCCTCTTAAAATCGATAAATACGTGGTTAAAGGTCTTGTTGATGTTGAAGGTACCGCTCACATAGTATTCTGAGGTTGAATATCTGTTCTGTTGTGCTGCGCCTGCTCTGGAAACCTGTTGTCCACAGCATTGATGGTCTCTGCTTGTGGCTTCAGTCTATTCAATATTATTCTGCAGCTTTGACCTCTGCTTTGGGTGACATGTGCGGCTGATTGTGCGGTAATATATGGCATTGTGTAGATTCCTTTCTTGGGATAGAGGGTCTTGATGAGAGTGACTGCTGTCCATGTTTGTTGGACCATATTACCTGGCTGCCAAGGTCTTGTTGCAGATTCTTAGTAGGCGTGATCATGGCTTATCCCCTCAGGCTGGTCCAGACTCAAGCTGGAATGTTGTCAGCCCCTGCTGACTTCCCCTTTTGTCAGCGATCTGCTGCTGTTCCACTTTGCTTCTCGGAGGAGAATAGGGTAACAATGTGGTTATAGTTTACGAACAAAAAATTTGGTTCATAGCAAAGCGGGTACACGTTTTATACCAACGACAAAAGTATAGTCTAACAATGTATGGTAATATATACCAACACAATGTTTGTCATAAAATTTTATGATATATATCATAAATATTTATATATGTGGTAATAGTATGACCAACAGCAATATGTTGGCATAAAAATTTGGTAATAATATTATAATAGTAACCACACGTATATGTCATAGCAGTGTAGGTACAGTATACCAACTGACAATAGATGTGATAGCAATGTGTGTTACACGGTATACCACACAAGTATATGTCTAGCAATGTGGTACACGTATTAGCGACATCAATATATGTCATAACAATGTGGTACACGTATACAAACACTGTATAATGTCAAGTACAATGTGGCATACACGTCTTTATACCAACACAATTATATTTCATAGTCCAATGTGGTAATTATATACCAAACTACGATATATATTTGTATAGCAGAAGAGAAGGAAATGTGGTAATTAGATTAAATCCAACACAGATCAAATATGTATAAGATATGTGGTAATACATACAACACAATATATATCATTAAGACATGTGGTAATCTATACCAACCACAATATATGTCATAATAAATATGGTTTACACAGACGGTTTACAAAACAATCTATGTCATAACAAGTTGTGTGTAATATATACAACACAATATATGTCATAGTGCAGTGTGGGTACACGGATACCAACACAATTTATAGCAAGATATATAGAAATATATATATATATAGTATGTATGGATAGATAGATAGATAGATAGATAGATAGATAGGATAGATAGAATAGATAGATAGATAGATAAGAACTAATGACATTGACGAAGGGACAAATTACTTGTTTAATTTCGAGGATAATGAATGTAGCAAACATGTGCTTTTTTACATCCAGTCCCGCCCGTTAGGGATACTATCCTTAATAATAATAACCCAATTATCATACAGTCTCACAATAAAAACAAGAGGGAAATAGAACCCTTTTCCAAAACAGCTCCCCCCCACAAGCAAAGTAATTAAAGAGAAAATCTAATAACAAATACCCAACCCTACCCCCACCCCCCAGAAAAACACCTAACCAAAACAACAAACAAACAAAAGGAGAGAAAAAAACCAAAGACCAACAAAAGATTGATAATCAAGAGGAGAATAAACAGACAGACAAAACAACAACAACAAGAACAACACAATAGCCAAGAAAGAATAACACAACACAAACTTATAAGTCATAAAGATAAACATTCTTCATCATTGTCAAATGGTCCACATACCTAGTTACACATAATTTATAAGATATATGAAATAGAGCGACACCTACATCTCTAAAACTTAAGACAGAGGCAAGTCCAATATTAAGGTATGAAAATAATAAAAATATGCTCCTTCATCAGGATATACTATGACTAGTAAGCAATGACGAATAAAAGGTAGAGGAGAGAGAGAAGAGACAGAGAGTACAAGAGAGACTAGAGAGTGTGTGTGAATGTGTGTGTATTGCAGAGATAATAAATCCAATATATAATTCCAAAACAGTATGCGATCTCATCAACACTCATTTAGATTAGTCTCGTTTCAAATTATATTTCATGATAATGAAATAAATCTAATACCATACATCCACTACAATAAAACGAAGAAACAACGCCAAGGAAGAAATTAAACTATACAGTCGTATTGAGGGAGGAGAATATGAGTGGTGTGTGGTTAGTGAATAGGGTAGATGATGAGTGCGTGAGTGTGTTGTGTGTGTAGTGGGGTAGAGTGTTGTGTGTGTGTGTGTGGAGTAGGGGCTGAGACAGGTCTCGATGATGTTAGGGTGTGGATGAGAAGAGAGCGATTCGATCGAGTGTGATGCCGATGTGTGTGTGCTTGTGCAGTGTAGGGAGAATGATTGTGAGTATGTGATATGTGAGTTGTAGTTTGAGTAGTGTGTGGTGAGAGGAGGTAGAGCAGGGGATGGCGAGAGAGAGACAGGGTAAGAGACTCAGGGGGTGGTAGTATGCAGGGATAGAATAGGCTAGAATGTATGTAATGTCACGGTCGCACGCTGGTCGACGACGAACGCATGTTGTAAGAATGGCTATGCAAATTGAGTGTGGAAATGGTGAGGAATGAGAGAATAAGTGACCGAGATTGACCTGGCATGAACGTAGAGCGAGTCAGTAGAAGAGGTTGGGAGAGAGAATAGAATGCCACGTTAGTAGTGAAGACGACGAAACGAGCGAATCGATAGAGAGGTGAAGGAGATACAGAGAGAAGAGGAAGAGAGGATCGTGTAGTCCCCCCCCCCCCCCCCCCCCCCCCCCCCCCCCCCCCCCTATAGAGAGAGCCGATGAACGAGTAAGCATGCATACATACCATCAAACGCACCATATATTGGTGTCCATTCAAGTGCTACTAGAGAGATGCACGTGTTCGCACAATCGCACGACTCGATCCTGTAGACGTACTGAGATGAGATGAGTACACGGTTTGATGAGTTTGTATCGCATATGTATGTGTCAGATGTTGTGACAGTGAAATCTGGCCTCTTAGGCACTCTGATCTCGTAAATAGCTAAAGCAGACAAGAGTAGAGAGACGAGATGAAGCACAGGAGAGCAAAGAACGATTGAGTAAGAGTGAGAGCTCGAGACAGCAAATGTGATGAGACTAACGGTGAGTTGCTAGCTTGTGTCGTGAGTCGATAGGATATTTTCTAATGTTTATTCTAACTTTTTATATTAATAAACAAGATCAATCGCATACAAACGTAGAGTAAGATAAATCTGCTATAGTAGTAAGTAGTGTGTGTAGCAATTAAATCGCAATGTCTGTGCTGTAGTGCGTGTGCTAGTCTTGTATGTGTTGTTCACGATGATTCTAGGTAGTCATGAAATAAGATGAATTAACTCTCTCGCAAATCAGTGACTACTTCTACTATCATATGCAAGACTCTAGTTTAGATTACTACACTATCACTGTTGTCAGAATTATAAAACCGTCACTCGATGTAAGTCTAGATCAGAATGTATATGATAGCTGTCACTACTAAATCCCATAGTCATAATGTAGACACTAAGAATCAGTATACGATAGTAAGAGTGTGTAGTTTGAAGAAAGAAGAATTTGAGACAAACATAGATCAACAAATGTGCCTCTGAAAGCAGCACATCGCAATGCGCTACCGCACCATCGAGCTGTCGGAGCCACGACTCAAAGTAAAGAGAGTATGTTACGACTGAGGAGTATGAGATGAGATTGTGATCGACAGATACTGGGAGTGAGAGAAGAGTGGATGTGAGATGTGTTAGAGAGAGTGAAGCTGTATTGAGAGAAGACTGAGGAGAGAGATGAGATAGAGAGGGGAGATGAGAGGATGAGTGTGTGTGTGTGTGTGTTGGTATGAGTTTCAGGTGGATAACACTCTAAATATATATATAATTCTCAAAACAGTGCCACGATCACCGTTCAACCATTATTTGATTATACTCATGTCAGGTTATAGTGTTCATGAAAATGAAATATAACTCAATACCCGTTTGTAGCTCACGTACAATAGATACATGGAAAGAGTGAGGGAAAGTTGGGGGGATAATAACCGAAATTTTAAGGTTCTGGGAGGAGGAGAGAGAGAGAGAGAGATGGAGATTTGAACAGAGAGAGAGAGAGAGTGAGATATGGAGAGTGAGAGGATGAGAGATGTGTGTGTGTGTTATGTGTGTGTGTGCTGTTGTGAAGGAGTGGATAATACTTAATTATGTAATTTTCAATGACAGCACTAGATCACCATTGACAGAGAATAATTGTTTGCGATAGTATACTGTATCAAAATTGAATTGTCATGGAGAAACGAAATAAGCCCAATACCTATATACACTCTTACGAATAAGGAGAAAAACTTCACTTAAGTATAAAATGAACATCTATAGCAGTTTGTAATGTAAGAGAGAGAGAGAGATAGGGGGAGAAATGAAATGAAGAGAGAGAGCCCGAGAGGAGGGAGGATTTTTGGGAGTGTGTGTGTGTGTGTGGTGTTTTGTGGGTGTGTGTAGTGGTGTGGTGTCGTGTTTGTTGTGCTGTGTGTGTGTAGTGTGTGTGTGTGTGTGTTGTGGTGTGTGTGATGTGTGTAAAGATAAGCTTTTTGTGTGTAAACAACAACGATAGAACGACATAGAAAAAATACTGAATATGATTTCAACAGCACATATCACTGTCACACTCTTTTCATTATACTCGTACTAGATTAACACATATTCTTGTTGAGTGATAAGATATAGTTTCTGTATAACTATGATGTATGATAAAAGAAGTTTGTGTGAGAGAGACAAGAAAAAGAAGACGAAGAAAAAGTGTAGAAGAGAACAGAAGAAGAACAGTAATATAGAGAATACTCTAAGAATCAGTATAGGAACATAAAGTTTTTGCCTCTGTTACTTATACCAGTGTACTAAGTAGGCTCGTATGTGATACAACATAC
Source organism: Rapana venosa (assembly GCA_028751875.1). Lineage (NCBI taxonomy): Eukaryota > Metazoa > Mollusca > Gastropoda > Neogastropoda > Muricidae > Rapana > Rapana venosa. The sequence goes on along the minus strand of CM054154.1, from coordinate 53,546,749 downwards.
TAGTACATCTCATTTGCTCTAAATAGCACGATGGCGTCATGTGAGCTATCCAATGTAAGAGGGCAGAGCATACAGTATGGAGCAGACAGAGACGATTAGCGAGTGATAGAGACAGGAGAGCATGAGAGACACCGAGGGAATATGTTTCGTAGAGAGAGAGATGAGAGAGATTAGAGAGAGAGGTGAATGAGAGATAGAGATGGGGGGGGGGTGGGGGGGCAAGGTTTACGACAGAAAGAAAGGTGAAGAGGATAAGGGCAGGGCAGAAATAGGTAAGATGAAAGGAGCAGATGGTAAGAGGTGGATATGACAACTTTGTTTTTTAAGGCTATGGAGCTGTGTGTTTGGTTATTGTGGATGTATAAAGTGAGTTGATAAGATTGAGTTTTGTAGATTATAGATAAAGAGTGAGAGGAGGAGATATTAGAGTCATAACAATGTTAGGTAATAGTATCCCAACACAAGTATATGTGACTCTAGCAATGTGGTAATGTTTTACCAACACATGATATATCATGAAACATTGTTGGTAATGTATTCAACCACAATGATAATTCATAACAATGTGGTATATACAACCACAATAGATGGCCATAGACATGTAGGTAATATATACCACACAATATATAGTTAGCATAGCATTGTGGTAAGTGTATAGAAACAACATATATTATGCCCATGATCAATTAGACTTGGGTATATACAAAACACAATTATAGTGTCCTACATTAATGGTGGTAATATACCAACAACAATATATGTCATAGGTATTGTTGTGTACACGAATACCTAACATATATACTAGTCTATTTACAATGCTTGGCAATATAGACCAACACAATGTATGTCATAACTATATGTCATCTCGGTAATGATTACTGTACAAAATATATTCATAACAATGTAGCTAATAGTATACCTAACTACATTATATGTCATATGCTAATTGTGGTAATTTTTATTACCAAACACAATTATATGTACATGAATCATATGGGATATGTATTCCAACATAATTATATATGATACAATGTGCGTACACGCTATTACTCCTAGACACTAATATCTGATGATGACTCAGTGTGTATTTATGTCCAACAAAATTACATGTAGTAGCAATGTGGTCCACATATACCAACACAAAGATGATGGACAGTACAATGTAGGGGTATATACGCCATACAACAATATATTATATCATGTCATGTGAGTAATATACCAACACAATATAGATCATAAACAATGTCGGTAATTATATACCTACCACAATATATGCCATTATGCCATATGTGGTATCGATCCGTATAAAAACCACACTATATGGTCATAACAATGTAGGTAATGATAGCCAACACAAAAATATGTCATGCCCATGCAAGTGTGGATATAATGGTATACCAACACCAATATATTATCATAGCAATGTGGTAGAATCATATAAGCACCTAAGAGTAGTCATAAAACGATGTGGTACACTGTATACCAGCACAGATATATGTCATAACAATCGTGGTAATATACCAAACACAATGTATGTCATAACAATGTCAGGTACATACCATACAAAATATATGTTATAACAATGCTTGGTTGACTTATATACCAACAGAAGTATATTCATAGCAATAGATATAAAGTTATACCAACACAATATATGTATAACAAAAGGTAATGTATACCCAAGCACAATATAATATTCATGCAATAGTGGTATCACGTTTACCAACACAATATATGCAAACAAGGGGTTATATCCCAAACCAATGATGTCATAACAAGTGGAAAATTTCCAACAAAATATATACATAGCAATGGGGTTTTCACTATCCCAAACACAATAAATCATACCAAGGGGTAAATTCCCAAAACAAAAAAAGTTTCAAAACAATGTCTAAGATACCAACACAATATATGTCATAAAAAGTGGAATATATACCAAAAATAAAGTAAAAAAGGTGATAATGTATAAAAAAACAATATAGTCATAACAAGGGAATATATACCAACAAAAATATATGTCATAGCAATGGGTATAAACACAATAATGCCATAACAATGTGTAATGTACCAAACCAATGCATTCAAGCAAGTGGTATATCCAAACACAATATTCCATAACAATGGGTAATGTATACCAACACAATAGTCATAACATTGTGGTACATAACCAACAAATATATAAAATAATAATAATAAAATGGAATTTAAACCCACCTTGTAAAACAAACAAATCGAAGCGCTTGCACTCAAATCATTTACGCGCATGCAACTTTCCTAAAAATATAATAAAGAACATATTTCAAATTTATGCACGTGTATGTACACACACACAACACACACACACACACACACACACACACACACACACACACACACACACACACACACACCGCGAACACACTTAGGAGATGAAGAATGCTGTTGAAAGTAGAGACGGATATGAGGGGGAAGTGTCAGGTAGGAAATAAGTGTGTTTTTGAGGCTGGATTTGAAGGTATCAAGTGAAGGTTTTTGTCGAAGTGAAAGAGGGAGGTCATTCCACGTGGACGGACCAGAAACAGAAAAAGATCGACAGCCAACAGTGGTTTGTTTGAATCTGGGTGTTCGAAAGCACAAAGTATCTGCGGCTAACGAAGGAACGGGATGGAGTGTACAGGTGAAGACAGTTACAAAGATAAGATGGTGCAGATTTGTGGAGACCATTTGAAACAGAGGGTATTGATCTTATACTTCAGTCTTTGTGAGACTGGCAGCCCGTGAAGAGATCGCAGAAGAGGAGTGATGTGTTCGGATCTTTTCTTTCTTAGGACCAGTCGAGCTGCAGAGTTTTGTATGCGTTGAAGAGAGTGGATGGATGATGCTGGTGGGCCAGCCAGAAGAGAAATTACAGTAGTCTAATCGTGAAAGAATGAGAGATGTGACGAGCTTGGAAGTTGCATCAGTGGACAGATACTTGCGAATCGCACTTATGCGCCGTAATTGATAGTAGCAAGACTGGCAGGTCTGGGGGATGAATTTTTTCATATTGAGTGTGTTGTCAAGAAACTACACCTAGATACTTCACAGAGTTGGACAAAGGAACTGACGCACTGCCGAGTTGTATTGATGTTGTTGTGATGGAGGAAAGTTTATGTTGGGTCCCTATGAGCATGGCTCGGTTTTATCGGCATTAAGTTGTAACTTGTTCTGAGTCATCCAGTTTTGAATGTCTTGAAGGCAGTAGGACATATTTGTCAGGAGGGAAGCAAGTTTCAACAGTATCACTGCACTGAAGCTGAGTGTCATCGGCATAGAAATGATGATCAATATGGTGGTTGTTTATTATATGTGAGAGTGGAGCAGTGTAGAGAGTAAAGAGAACGGGGCCAGGACTGATCCCTGTGGAACTCCACATTCCTTTTTGACAGATTTTGATTGAATTTTGTTTACAATAACTTTCTGGAATCTGTCTGTGAGGTATGAAGTAAACCAGGTGAGGGCAGTGCCATTGATACCAAACGTATTTTGGAGGCGAGAAAGAAGAATTGAGTGATCTATAGTGTCGAAGGCTGCAGATAAATCAAGAAGAGTGAGGAGGGAGATTTTTCCTGCATCAGAAGCAAGTAGAAGTGTATCTAAAGTATGGACTAGGGTGGTTTCGGTGCTGTGGTTGGGGCGATAGGCAGATTGAAAAGGGGGAAGGAGATCATTGGAATGAAGGTGACTGTTGAGCTGTTTGAGAACAACTTTTTCTAGTACTTTAGAGACAAAGGGTAAGTTTGAGACAGGTCTATAATTCTTCAGAATGTTGGGATCGAGGTCGTGCTTTTTCAGTAGAGGTGTGACTATTGCGGTTTTAAGAGCTTGTGGAAAATGTCCTGACAGAAGAGATGAGTTTACTATTTTAGTGATAATAGGTACAAGTTGTGGAAGGCATTGTGAGAAAACAGGAGCAGGTATGGGATCGAGGTCGCATAATTTTATAGTCATTTCCTTCAGAATTGTCATGATTTCTTTTTCACTTGTGGAACAGAAGGAAAAGAGAGGAGTGCCAGTGAACTGGGTATCAGGAGGTGCAGGCTGGAAATGAGTCTGATCCAGTCTGGAGCGTATGTTGTGGACTTTGTCTGAAAAGAAGGCAGAAAAGATAGATGGAAGTTCAGACAGGCTGTGGGTGGTAGGCAGAGGAGTTGTTTTTGCAGACCCAAGGAGATTTGAGGTGAGGGAAAAAAGAGATTTTATGGATGTAGCGCAGAGAATTTGGGAAGAGTAGTATTCTGTCTTTGCTGAATGGATTAAGGGTTTTACTTTTTTATTTTTTTCAAAAATTGTTTGTTGTTTGGGTTTTTTTTGTTTTTTCCGCCACTGCCTTTCTATTTGCCGGCGTTTGCCTTTCGCTATCAGGTTTCTTGGGAAAACCAGGGCCCGGGGTCTGTCATAAAAGGGGTCAGGGGATATGCTCTCAAAAATTGGCGGAAACAGTTTATTTTTCAAGATCAGGGGGGAAAGGGGTTTTTAAAAACTTCGGAAGCTTGTGAAGAAAAGTATGAATGTCTAAGGCCTAAGATTGCGACAAAATATTTTTTTTTCTGACGGTTTTTGTGGTTAGGGAAAAGAAGGGGGAATGATCAAATCAGTTCGTCGTGACAAAAACAATGAAAAAATTAAATGAACTTATAATCCATTTAAAAATGCCAAATCGTGCTTGCTTCGTTTCCATTTGGGGAGAAGAAGGGTTACAAGAAAGGAAAACGTTTACATTAAGAAACGGTTGTCGAAAGGGAATTTAAAGTCACCGAAAATTTAAAATTTATAGGAGAGAGGCTGAGTGGCGGGGAGGATGGTTCTTGATAAAAAACAGAAAATGCAGTTTTCCAGGGCTAGGGGGGGGGAAAAACAAAAAAAAAGAGGGGCCAAATATATGTCATAACAATGTGGTATAAACCAAAAAATATATCCAAACAAGTTTTTTATCCCCAACACAATTAGCATAACAATTTAAAATGTATACAACCAAAACTCAAAAAATGTGGTTATACCAACACAATTATGCAAAACAATGTGGAGAATCCCAAACCAATATAGTCATAGCAATGGGGAAATGTAACCAACAAAATATTATCATACTTCAAATTTTTCCAACACAATATATGCAAGCAAGGGGGAAAATTTACCAACAAAATATATCTCTTAGCAATGGGGTAAGTATACCAAAACACTAATATATAAAAAAATGGGTAAGTATAAAACACAATATATGGATAACAAGGGTACATGTAAAAAACACAATTATGTCTTTCAATGTGGAAATATAACCCCCAAAATAATGTCTAACATGTGGTATATACCAAAACAATATATATCTAATAATAAGGATTACTAACAAAACATGTCTAAAAAATGGAATGCATACCAACACAATGATACAAAAAAAGGGGGAAAATATTACAAAAACAATATAGCTAGAAAGGGGGACCGATACCAACCAAAATCCCAAACAATGGGGTAATAATCCAAACACAATTAGCATAAAATCTGGTAATAATCCCAAACCAATTTGTCTTAAGCAATGTTACACGTTCCCAAAAAATATGTCAAAATGTAGTACTATATACCAACACAATAATGTAATAAAAATTGGTAATAATCCAACACAATATATTCATAACAATGTGGAATCCAAACACAATGTAGTCATAAAAATAGGGTATATCCCAAACAAAATTTTTCAAAAATGGGGAAATGAAACCAAAACAAAATGCCATAAAAATGGGTAATATATCCCAAACACAATATATTCATACAATGTTACACGTAACCCAATACAATAAGCCAAACAATGTGGAAAATTTTTATCCCAAACAAAAATGTCACAAAAGGGGGAATATATACAAAACACAATAATTCATAGAAATGGGTCCACTATACCAACCACTGAAAACAAAGCAATGTGGTAATCCCAAAACGATATCGTCAAAAAAAGTGGAAAATTTTAAAAAAAAAGAAAAATATCAAAACAATGGGAACACGTATCCCAACAAAAGTATGTCATAACAATTTTGTAATGTATACCAACACAATGTTTTCATAAAATGGGTTTACCAACAAAAAATTTTTGTAAAAACAATGGGTACATGTAACCAACCAATATATGAAATCGCATTGGAATAAAACCCCAACACAATAATGTTATAAAATTTGTTTTCCCAAACAAAATAATTTCATAAAAATTTGGGGTATATCCAACACAAAAGTCAAGCAAGTGGTATCGTATACCAAACAATAAGTCATAGCAATGGGTCACGAACCAACACAATATATATCACAACAATGGGAAAATATCCAATATATTAAGAAAAGGGGTACTCGGTACCAAACACAATATATGTCATACAATGTGGATTATCCAAACACAATAATGTCATAAAAATGTTATGTTACCAACACAATAATGTCATAACAAGGGGTAATGTATACCAACAAAATATAGTCACTGATTGATTTTTTAATTATTTATTTATTTATTTATTCACTTTAATCCTCAGATTTCCTGCGTAAAATTGGGTGATCCCCCCGGGGAGAGCGCGTCGCCACAGACGCGCCACCCTTTTTTTCTCTTTTTTTCGCTAAAACGCATTTTTTTCCCTACAAGTGGTTTTTTTTTCTACAAATTTTTCCCCAAGGACAACCCGGCCGTGGTTCTTTTACTACGCTAAATAAGTTTTGTGCAACACACGGGGCCTCGGTTTATCGTCTCACCAAGAAAGGGCCCCCAAACCCCCACTAAGGGCCGTTGGGGAAAAAATTTTCGGGTCCAAACGGGGTATGAACCACCCCCACTTTTCCGACCCGGGCTTTTCGCTTTTAGACACGCGTTACCCAACCACCGACCACTAACAAATTATAAAAATGTGGTAATATATACAACACCTATATTTTAAACATTTTGGGGACACGTTTACAAACACAAATAGTCATCAAAATTGGGAAATATACCCAAAAACCAAAGTTGTCATCAAAGGGTACACGTATCCAAACAATATAGCATAACATTTTGGGGAATATAACCCTAATCAATATATTTCAAAAATGTGTAATAATAACAAGCACAACATTTTCATGCAATGGATAATATATGCAACACAATAATTCATAACAATTTGGAATATATACCAAAACAATAGTCCTAAACAATGTGATATACCAACACATATATGTCAGAACAATTGGTACACGATTCCAATCACAATATGTCCATTAACATGTGGTACACGGCTAACAACATAACGTATTATCATAAAAATGTCGTATTATACCAACAACAATATATATCATGTCTATGGTATATACCAACACAATAAGTCATAACAATGTGGGCACTATACCAACAAATATATGTCATAACAATTGGGTACACGGATACACACAATATAGTCATACACATTGTGTAAATATATACCAACCTCAAAAAAATTTAGTCTAACAATGTGGTAACTAACCAACACACTGTAAGGTAAATTGCAATTGAGTTCATACAACACAATTTAGAGTTTTAGCAATATAGATCTACTGCTTCAAGTGGAAAAGGATCAGATAAAAGCTGAAACCCACATCGATTCTATCTTAATAAGGAACGAATAAATACATTTCAGTGCTGATACATCATACAGATCTTAAAAACAAAATGAGAATAGAATCGGGGCTACATACACACTCTCACTAATCGTGAACCTTGTGCACCACTAAAAATTAATCCATCATTGTATAAAAAACAAAGACTAAAATCGCTTTCCAGAACTGTGGACTAACCACATCTCTTCTCATCTCTCTGTCACACACCACACAACACACACACACACAACACACCACACAACACACAATCCCACACACACACACACACACACACTCCATACCTGTTGTAACATGACAATGTGTTATGCTCAATCACAGCCTTCCCCCCCCGCGACGCCCCTGTGTTGAAATGTTGACACCGCTTTCCATGTGAACTGCACAACAACACAACCCAGCTACTACCACCACCCTGAGCTGAAGCAGAACCCACACTGCTCACTGCCCCAGATCAACACCCCATCTGGGAAAAGAGCGTTGATTTCCGTTTCTGCAGCCAACTTTTCCCAATCCACCAGACCCCGAGTGCTGGTCTGGAAGCAAGTTCTGGAGATGAGATGAGATGACAGGAACGAGTCTTAGTGTCACAGCTTACATCAAGATCCACACTGGCTGCTCAACAAGAGATAGGTGCCCAGGAAACATCTGTATTAACCGGTGACACACAAAGGGAGACAAACCAACCTAGAGAGACAAGAAAAGTAAAGGTGCACTTTCACTTGGGCAACGTGCCTGACTTGACTCATCCCCGAGGACAGTAGCCACATTTCACTCAGATAAATCGTCAGCAACGTAAATGGTAATACAGTTCGACACCACCATGCAATACATACCAACAAGAAATAGCCACCAACACGTATCAAGCAACAAACATCTATGGGTGCATGAACACGTAACTGACAACATTCATAGCAATTTAGACAAGTACAGATCCCTCTGTCAGACCTGCCTACCCCACAATGAAAAAATAGTATGTAGAACAGCAAAAACAGGATTTGGCAATCTCCTCTTGTTCGAAAGGTAATCTTGTATATACATTATTGATGTTAGGGGCCAATAGCTTTATTCCGTGCAGCACTTTGCGTTATAATGTAGAGTGTGTTTTCGAAAAACTGCCATCTTCAATAAAAGAGAAATGTGTGTGGTTTTGTGTGTTGTGTGTGTTTGTGTGTGTGTGTGTGTGTTTTGGAGTGAGGGGTTTGGTGTGTTGTGTGTGTGTATGGGTGTGTGTAAGAGTGGGGTAGGATGTGTGTTGTGTTGTGTGTGTTTTGTGGTGGTGTGTTGTTGGTGGTGCCGCATGCGTGCGTGCGTGTGAAGTGAAGAGAAATTATTATTATTCTTTTTTTTCGAGGATAATGGAAGAAGCACTCATATGCTTTTTTCAGAACACTATCTCCCCAACTGTTTGCTGAGCAACACCTCCAACTGACTATCTCCGCCCTATAGAACCTGGCGCCATGGAGACCCAAGACATCTTGATGCGGAAGCGCAAACACTGCAACTAGAACGGCATGGAGAAGTCAAAAACCGAAATCAACAAACAGCTGTTTCAGAAACAAATAAACAAATCAAACTCTTAATCCATTCACAAGACAGACTACTTACTCGGCCCAAGTTTATCTGTGCTACAATCCATAAAATCGCTTTTTTTCCCTCACCTCAAATCTCCGTGAGCTCAAAAAACAACTCCTCGCCTAACACCCCAGCCTGCTGAACGTCCATACCATATTTTACTGCCTTCTTCTCAACAAAATTCGAAACGACCTCCAGACTGATCAGACTCAATTTCCAGCCTGCCCTCCTGTTCCCAAGTGCACTGGCACGCCCTCTCTTTCCGTCCATCCCACAAGTGAAAATAGAAATCATGACAATTTTGATGGCAATGACTATAAAATCATGCGACCTGATCCCAAACACTGCTCCTTGTTTTCTCACAATGCCCGTCCAACAACTGTACCTATTATCACTAAATTAGTAAACTCATCGCTTCTGCAGAAATGTTCCATCAGCTCTTAAAACAGCAATGAGTCCCACACCGCTACTGAAAAAGCACACCTCGATCCAACATTCGAAGAAATTATAGCCTGTCTCAAACTTGTCTCCTATAGGACTAAAAAAAGTCTTCCACAGCTCAACATCACCGTCATTCAAGGAATCTTCCTTCCCACTTGCAATCTCCTACGCCCAACCACAGGCACCGAAACACCCATAGTCCACACTTTAGAGACACTGCTACTTGCTTTCTGATGCAGGAAAAATCACCCTCCTCTCTCTCTTGACTTATCTGCAGCGTTTGATACCATAGATCTGTCAATTCTTCTTTGCTCGCCTCCCAAATACGGTTGAAGTACGCACAGCCCCTGTTTACTTCATACCTTCGAAACAGGTTCCAGAAAGGTGTTAAACAAAATTCAATCAAAACCTTCATAAGATTGTGGAGTGCCGCAGGAGCATCTGCCCATATCTGTACTCGCTACACGGCTCCACCGCTCACATATAAGAAACAACCACTACATATTCATCATCATTGCCGACTGATATACCAGCGTCAGTGCATGTGAAGACTGTTAAAACGTGGCCTTCCCTCCCGACAAATATTCCTACTGCTTCAAGACATTCAAAACTGATGACTCAGAACAAGTTACTCTTGAAATCCATATAACCGAAGCAGGCTCATAGGGACCCAACAAAACATTCCTCTATCGCAAAAACTTCAATAGAAAGCGCAATACTCAGTCCTTTGACCAAATCTGTGAAGTATTTAGGGAGTATTCTGACAACACACCTCTATGAAAAAATTCATCCTCAACCTGCGCAGTCTTGCACTATCAATGACGGCCGCATAAGCGGATTCGCAAGTATCTGGTCCACTGATGCAACTTCCAAGCTCGTCACATAGCTCATTCTTTCACGTTTAGACGACTGTAATCTCTTTTGCGGCCTCACATCATCTATCCACGCCTTCAACGCAGACAAAACTCGCACTCGACGATGTCCTAGAAAAAAAAATCTAACACATCACTCCTCTCTGCATCTCTTCACTGCTGCTGTCCTCACAAAACTGAAGTTAATATCAATAACCCCCCTCTGGCAAAGGTCTCCACAAATCTGCACCCTCTAACTCTGTAACTGTCTTCATCTGTACACTCATCCCGTTCCCTGCGTTCAGCCGCAGATACTTTGTGCTTTCGAACAACCAGATTCATAGAAACCACTGTTGCCTCGGCTCCGTCTCCGGTTCTGGTCCATCCCCTGAATGACCCCCCTTTCACTTCGCCAAAAGCCTTCACTTGATTACCTTCAAATGCCACCTCCAAAACACACTTGATGTTCTACCTGAGACTTTCCCCCTAAATACTGTCCTATTTTTTTCAACAGCATCTGTCACCTTCTAAGTTTGTTCCGAGTGGTGTGTGTGTGTGGGTGGTGTTTGTGTGTTGTGTTGGGTGTTGTGTGTGTGTGTGTGTTGTGTGTGGGTTGGGCGTGTGTGTGCGGCATGGTTTGTAAATCTGGTGTTCTTTATGTTTATGGAGATTGCATGCTGATATGATTGAGTCAAGCGCTGCATTGGTTCGTTTTTTGTTACAAGATTCAGCGCAAATAAATTCCATCATATGATTATTAGTAGCATAGTATTATATTATGTATACCAACTCAATGTATGTAAAAAAAAGAGGTAATATATACCAACACAGTACATTCAAAAAAATGTGGTACACGTATACCAACACAATATATATAATAACAATGTGGTGGAGAAACCAACAAAATATTTGTCCATAACAATTGGATACAGCGATACCAACACAATGTATGTCCATCGCAATAGAATATACCACCACAATATTAGTCATAACAAGTCTAATGTATACCAACACATATAGATGTCACTAAGGGTACATATACCAACACAAGAGTATGTCTTAACATGTGGAATATATACCACTACAATATACGTCTAGCTTGTACACGTAGACCCAACACAATATCTTCATAAACATTGTACATGCATACCTACACAATATAGTTCATAGCAATTGTGGTAATTTATACCACACATTTATATGGCATAACATTGGGTATATACCAACACAATGTATGTCATGACAATGTATATACCAACACGATATTTGTTAATAACAATGTGGTATTATACCAACACAATATATGCCATAATCAAGGTGGTAATATAACCATCCACATATAATGTCATAGCATGTGATACACTAATACCAACACAATATATGCCATAACATGTGGTAATTATACCACACTAGATATTCACAACAATGGTAATATATACCAACAAAAATATGATGCCATAGCAAGTGTACACAGTATACCAACACAATATATGTCATAACAATGTGGTATAATATCAACACAATATAGTCATAACAATGGGTAATATATACCAACACAATTATTCACAACAATTGGTAAGTATACCTACCACAATGTATTCATAAGAAGGAGGTAAGGTATACCATAACAATATATTCATAACAATGTGGAATACCAAAACAAAAGATGTTCATAACAAGGGTTGGACACTTTTCCAACACAAATATATTCAACAAGTGGAACAGTATACACATATTAATAGTATATACATTTGGGACACGTATACCAACACAATAGAGCTCATAACAAGTGTAATATACAACCAACACAATAATGCATAACAAAATGTAATATATCAACACAATTATATCATATCAAAAGTGGTAATAGTTACAAAACAATAGATAGCATAACATGTGGTAATATATACCTAACACATATATGTCATAGCAATTGGTAATAATATACCAACACAATATATCTCATAACAATGTAGTAAATAGACCACACAATGTATGTCCATAACAAAGGGTATATAACAACACAAGGTATATGCATAACATTGTGTACACGATAACAACACAAGTGTGACATACAATGTGTAATGTTTACAAACACAATAGATAAATTACAATTGGTAATATATACAACAAAATATAGTCTCAAACAATGTGGTACCTGTATACCAACACAATACATGTCATAGCAATGTGGTTTACCATACCAACACAATATATGTCATAGCAATTAATACACGTATACAACACAATCTAGCTATACAATATGTACACTAGGCCACACAATATATAGCAAAAATTGTGGTACATAAATACCAACACAATAGATGTCATATCAATGTTACTCGGTACCTACACCATATATGTCATAACAAGTGGAATATATACCACAACAATAATGTCATAACAATGTTGTATGTAGACCAACACATAGTATCATAATTAGGTGGTAAGTACGACCAACACAGTATATGTCCATAAAAATGTAAAATTACCAACACAATTATGCCATACTCAAGTGGTACACTATACCCAACACAAGGATATTTGAATATAATAATAATAATAATAAGAATAATAATAAAGTAATAATAACAATAAAATAATAATAAGAATAATAATAATAATAATATAATATAATAATACTATTAAATAATAATATAAAAATAATATATAATAATCTTAATAATAAATGGAACTATATAGCGCTATATCTTGCAAAACAAATCAAAGTGCAATGAGGTAAATAAGCCAACAAAATGTATGTCATAACAATTGTAATGTAGACCAACACAATGTATTCAAACAATGTGTAATGTATAGCCAACACAATAATTCAGGAACAATGTGTACATTCAGACAAAAAAGAATGTCATAGCTAGGTTAATATACACCAACACAAAATATATCATAAAAGAGTGATAACCAACACAAGATATCATAACAATTGGGTAGAATACCTACACAATGTATGTCACAATGTGTACTCATACAACACAATTATAGCATTACAATAGTGTAATATATACCAACAAAATACATGTCAGATACAATGCTACACTATACAACACAATATATGTCATAGCAATGTGGTACATCGTATACCAACACAATATATGTCAGAATAATGTGGGAGACGTATATCAACCAAATATGTCAGAGCAATGTGGTACACTATACCAACACAAGGGATGTCATAACAATGTGTATAATACCGAACACAATATATGTCACTACAATTTGTGATATATACCAACAACAATACATTACCAGTAGCACGTGTACACGTATATACCAACACAATATATGTCATAGCAAGTGGTAATAATACCAACACAATAGATGTTCATAACAATGTGAAATTAACCAACACAAGATATGTCATAGCAATGTGTAATAGAAACCTACACGATATAGTCATAGCAATTTACACGTATACCAACACAATGATAGGTCAAATACAATGGTTGTAATATAATACTAACACAATATATGTCATAAACAAATGTGGTTACACGCATCCAACACAATGTATGTCAGAACAATGTGTAATATATACCAACACAATAGTTGTCACAATGTGGTCCACGTATACCAACACAATGTATGCCATAACAAGACGTACACTAACAACACACTATATGACATAAAACAAAGTGGTAACTTACAATCAACACAAGATATGTCAGAGCAATGGTTGTAATATATACCAACACAATATTATGCATAACAAGGTGACACGGATACAACACATTATGTCAAAACAATGTGGTAATATAATACGAACACAATATTTTGTCCGAGCAATGTGGTACACGTAACAACACAATAATGTCATAACAAATGGTACACTATACCACACAATATATACATAACAATGTGTACAGGGATATCAACACAAATATGTCATAGCAATGTGGTAATATATACCAACACACTATATCCATAACAATGTGTAATAAACCAACAAAATATATGTATAGCAATGTTGGACACGTATACAAAAAACCAACACAATATATGCATAACTATGTGCTAATATATTTACCAACACACTATATGTCACAACTGTGGTAATAAGATACCAACATAGTGTATTCATAACAATGTGTACAGGTATAACAACACAAGTGTGGACATAGCAATGTTTAATGTACACCACACAATATATATAATAGCAAAGTGAATATATACCAACATAATATATTTCATAACAAGGTGGTACCGGTAGACCAACACAATACATGTCTACAATGTGGTAATGAATACCATCAAATGTATGTCATAACAAATGGTAAATATATACCATCACAATGTATTCAGAACAATGTGGTAATGTATATCTAACCAATAAGTCAAAACAATATGGTGACATGTTTACCAACCAATAGTATGGCAGAGCAATGTTAATAGAACCAAACAAAATTTATATCTAACGAGTGGTATATACACACAATATATACAAACCAATGTGATATACTCAACACAATAATGTCATAGCAATTGCACTCTAGACCAACACAATAGATTCATAGCAATGTGCTACCGGATACCAAACAAATTTATCAATCAATGTGGTACACGTATGACCTACACAATTTTAATGCATACAATTGTATGTATACCAACCAATATATGTCATAACAATATACACGGAATACCAACACAATAGAGATCACAACATGTGGTTATATAGACCAACACAATATATGATCATAGCAATGTGTACTCGTTACCAACACAATAAATGTCAATCAATTGTGTAAATATACCAACACAAAGAGGTCATAACAATGTTGTTATGTAACTAACACAATATATGTCAGAATTATTGTAATATATACCAACACAGTAATGCCATATCAATGTGGAATATATACCATCACAATATATGCATACAATGTGTACACGTATACCAACACAATGTATATAATAAAATTATAATAATAATATATAAGAATAATAATAAGAAAATAAAGTTACTTTATTGAGCCGATATCGTGCAAGACCAAATCAAAGCGCAATGGGTAATAATACAAACAAAATGTTGTCAAACAATGTGTTTAATAGTATACCAAAAGCATGTATGTCATAACAATGTGTAATGTATACAAACACAATGTAGTCATAACATTGTGTAATGTTTACCAACACAATAAGGTCAAACAATGGGGGGATATACCAACAAAAAAATGTCAAACCATGGTACACGTATACCAACCAATATGTCATAACAATGTGTACCTGTATACCACACTTACATGTCATAACAATGTGTACAGAATACCAACAGAAGATTTCATATCAATATGGTAATATATACCAAACACAATGTATGTCATAACAATGTGGTTAATGAATACCACCACAAGATTTGTCACATAACAATGTGGTATATACCAAAACACAAAATATAGTCAGAGCAATGTGGTACACTATAGAAAACACAAGGTATGTCCATAGCATTGGATATACCAACACAATAAGTCAAACAATATGTAACATGTTACCAACACAATATAGTCATGCAAGGTGGTAATATATACCAACAAAATAATATATCATAACAGAGTGGTAATATACCAACACAATAGGTATCATAAACAATGTAAATACCAACACAATAGAGTCATACAATGTGTACATGTATACCAACACAATATATGTCCCATAACAATGTCTAATAAAACCATCACAATATAGGCACAACAATGTGGTAATATATACCACACAATATTTTCATAGGAATGGGGGTACCCGAATACCAACACAACGTAGTCACATCAATGTGGGAATATACCATCACAAGTAGGTCATAACAAGGCGTACACGTATCAAAAAACAAACAATGTGTACATAGCAATGTGGTAATGATACCAACACAATATATGTCTTACAATGTGGTAATTATACCCACACAATATATGACATAGTATAAAATGGTGATACACGTATACCAACACAATGTATATATTTATAAGAATAATAATAATAATAATTATAATATAAAAATTAAAAAAATAAATAAGAAGAATAATAATACCAACAAATATATATCTTAACAAGTTATATACCACCAATAAATAATAGCAATGTGGTACACTATACCAACACAATAGATTCATAACATGGGTAATACCAACACAATGTATGTCATAGAAAAAAAATGACGGTACACGTAACACAAACACGATATCAAACAATTGGTATAAACCCAAAACAATATACTCATAACATGTGGTCATATATTACCATCATAAAATATATCATAGCAATGTGGAATGTATACCAACACATGTATGTCATACAGTGGTAATGTATACCAAAAAAGTATTCAAACAGAGTGGTGTAGATACCAACAAAAAAAGGGGGGGGTGTGGGGGGGGTGGTGGGGGGGGGGGGCATGGAGGCATAAAAAGGGTGTAAGGTAGACCAACACAATATATGCATAACAAGTGGATATACCACACATAATATGCACAACAATATGGTAAATTGATACCAACTCAAGATAGTCTAGCAATGGGGTAAAGATACCAACACAAGAAATATCCTAACAGATAATATACCAAACTACAGATATATATTTAACAATGTTGTATAGACCATCTCAATATAGTCATAGCAGTGGGACTCGTATACCAACACAATATATTCATAGCAATTTACACTATACCAACACAATTTATAACAACAATTTGGTAATGTTTACCATCACAGATATTGTCATAACATTGGTGGTACACTAACCAACACATAAAATATCACAACAATGTGGGTAATCAATACCAACACAAGAGAGGTCATAGCAAGGGGGAATCCGTGTACCCAACACAATATATGCCAGAACAATGTGGTAATGGATACCAACACAATATTGTCATAACATTGTGGTATATATACCTACACATATATGTCAGAGCTATGTGGTACTCGTATACCAACACATGTATATAATAATAATAATAATATGAAATAAAAGAATAAAATAATAATAATAAAATTAAAAAATAAAAAAGAAGAATAATTATAATTAGAAAATGAACTTAAGTACCGCTATATCTGGCAAAGACAAATCAAAGCGCCTTGTGGAATAGATATAACAACACATGATATGTCATAACAATGTGGTATGAACCAACGGCAATGTATGTCATTAACAATGGGTAATGTATACCAACACAATTATGTCAGAACAATGGTATATACACACAAAATTTATGTCAAAAGCAATTGGTACACGTAGACAAAACCAATGTAGTCATAACAAGTGGTAATAGACCAACACAATAAAGTCACAACATTATGGTCCATGGATACAAACACAAGATATGAATAGCATGGGGTAATAAGATACCAACACAATATATGCAGAACAGAGTGTATTAAACCAACACATATAGATCATAACAATTGGTATATACCAACACAAATGTATCAACAATGTGACGGTATACCACACAAATATCAGTATACGGTAATATATACTAAAACAAAATATATGTCATAGCAATTGGTACACTCCTACCACACAATATATCCATACAATGTGGAATATATACCAACTCAATATAGTCATAACATGTGGTACACGTATACCAACACAATGTAGAGAATAACAATTGTAAACCAACACATTATATTCATAGCAATGTGGTACACGTTTACAACACAATATATTTCATAACAATGTGGTATATACCAACACAATATATGTCATCAACAATGTGGTACACGTATACCAACTCAATATAGGTCATAAGCAAGTCGTAATATATACCACACAATATATTCATAGCATTGTTGTACACGTATACCAACACAAGATAGTCATAGCAATGTTGGGATAACAAACACAATATAGTCCTAACAATGGGTATATACCAACCACAATATAATTCAGAGCAATTGGGAATATATACAACACAAAATATGTGGATAGCAATGTGGTACACGTATCAACACAATATATTCATACAAAGTGGGAATATAACCAACACAAGAGATTCATAGCAATGTGATAATATATTCCCACACAATATATTCTAGCTATGTTAAAATTCTAACACAATATATGTCATAACAATTGGTAATATATACCAAACCAATATATGCATAGCAGTTGGGAACATATACCAATGCAATATAGGTCATAACAAGTGGTAACACGGATACCAACACACGATATGCATAGCAAAGGTGGTACACGTACCAACACAACATATGTCATAGCAATGTGGTAATATATACCACAACAATATAGTCCTAACAATGTGGTATATACCAACACAATAAGGTCTTAGCAATGTGGTAAATAATACCAACCACAATAATAGTCATAGACCAAAATTGTGGGAACAGACACCAATGCAATATATGGCATAAGAATGGGTACACGGAGACCAACACAAGAATGGCATAGCAATGTGACACATATACCAAACTCAAGATATCATTGCAATGTGGTATATACCAACACTATATATGTCTTACATGGGTATATACCAACAGAATATATATCATAGCAATGTGGTATATATACCCACACAATATATTCATAGCAGGGGTACATAAACTAACACAATATAAGTCATAAAATGTGTAATATAACAGCACACATATAGTCATATACTAGTGGTATATACCAACACAAATATGTCACAACAATATGGTACATAAACCAACACAATTATGCATAGCAATGTGGAATAGATACAACACTATAGATATCATAACAGATATAATAACCAACCAATAGATATAATAACACTTGGTATATACCTAACACAGAGATGTCATAGTAAAAATAAAAAATTGTGTACTCGATACCACACAATATATGTCATAGCAATGTGTACACGTATACCAACACAAAATTGTATATTTAGCATGGGGGTATTGAATACCAACACATTCTATGGCTTAACAATTGTACACGTATACCAACCATATATCACAACTATGTGTAATATATACCAACACAATATAGTCATAGCAATGGGTACTCGTGTACCAACACAAATATGTCATAACAATGGGTAATTATACCAACACAATATATTCAGAACAAGAGGTAATATAGACCAACACAATATATGTCAAAGCAATGTGGTAACTCTATACCAACACAAGTATATAATATAATAATAAGAATATAATAATAATAATATATAATAATAAATAATATAATAATAAGAAAAATAAAAATAATAAATAAAAATAATTAAAGGAACGTGAATTACCGCCTATATCTTGCAACAGACAAATCAAGCGCCTTGTGTTAAATTTATACACCACAATATTATTCATAACAATGTGTAATTATCCAACAAATGTATGTCCATAACAATGTGGTAATTTTACCAACACAATATATGTCATAACATGGGTATATACCAACACAAAATATATGTCAAAGCAATGTGGTAACACGTATCAAAACGCAATGTATGTCCATAACAATGGTGGGATAATACCAACACAAGATAGTCACAACAAAATGACCATGTATACCAAGACAATATATAGAACATAGCACAGTGGTAAATCGACCAACACAATATATAACATAACAGATGATATACCAACACCAATAGATCATAACATGTGGTATATACCAACACAATGTATGTCAACAAGGTGTACTGCATACCAACAAATTATACATTATAATGGGAATAAGAATACAAAAACAAAAGAGATGATCATAGCAAGGTGGTACACTCTACTCAACACTATATATGCCATAGCAATGTGGTAATATATACCAACACAATATATTCATAACATTGTGTACACGAATACCACACAAAGTAATCTGACACAATGTGTTATATACCAACACATTATATGGCAGAGCAATGTGGGACACGTATACCAACACATTATATGTCATACAAGTGTAATATACCAACACAATAAGGTCATTAACAATTGTACACGTATACCACACAATAGATGTCATAGCAATGTCCGAATATAACCTCACTAATATATTCATAGCAATGTGGACACGTATTCCGACAACACAATATATGTCATAGCAATGTGTATATACCACACAATAGATGCCTAACATGTGGTATATACCAACACATTATGATATCATAGCTATGTGTAATATTATACCAACACAATAATGTCAAGCAAGGGGTACACGTATACTAACACAATAGATGGCTAGCAATGGGAATTATATTCCAACACATATATGCATAGCAATGGAGAATATTTCCCACACAATAATTCTTTAGAATGTGGTATTAGAATGCTAACACAATATATTATAACAATTTGGTAATATATACCAAGAACAATATATGTCATCAGCAGGGTGTAACATATAACAATTGCATATATGTCAAACAATGTGGTACACGGATACAACCACAATAGATGTCATACAATGTGTACACTAACTAACTCAACATATTCATAGCAATGTGGTAAATAGATACCACACAATAGATGTCCTAACAATGTGGTATATACCAACACAATATATGGCTTAGCAATGTGGAATATATACCAACACAAAGTGGCAAGCATTGTGAACATATACTATCAATAATGTCATAAAAATGTGGTACACGTATACCATCTCAATATTATGTCATTAGCAATGGTACACATAAAACCAACACAATAATGTCATAGCAATGTCATATACCTACACAATAGGCCTAAACAATTGGTATAGATCACAGAATATATATCATAGCAATGTGGTAATATAGACAACTCAAGATATGTCATAGCAAGGGGACACGTAACTAAAACCAAACCAAATATAGGTCATAGAAATGTGGTAATATATACCAGCACAATATATTCATAACAATTGTAAGACCAACACAAGATATTCCCAACAAATGGATACATGTATACCAACACAATATATGTCAAAGAAATGTGTAATATATACAACACAATATATATCATAACAGAGTATATAGACCAACACAATAGATTTAATAACAATGTGTAGATACCATCACAATAATGTCATCGCATTGTGTACTCGTATAACCAACACATAAATGTCATAGCAATGTGTACTCGATACAAAACACAATTGAATTATACATTGTGTAAGGTAATACCAACACATATACTGTCATAACAATGGTGGTACACGTATACCAACACAGTATAAATCACAACAAGTGTAATATTTACTAACACAAATATCATAGCAATTGGTACTCGTACCCACACAATATAGTCCATAACAATGTGTAATGTATACCAACACAATATATGTCAAAACAAATGTGGTACTATATTACCAACACAATAATATGTCATAGCAATGGTACACGTATAACAACACAATGTATATAATAAGACTAATAAAATAATAATAATAATAATAATATAAATAATAATAAAGAATAATAAAAATAAAAGAAAAATAATAATAATAATAATGGAACTTAATTACCGCTATATCTTGCAAAGACAAATCAAAGCGGCCTTGTAAAAATATAACAACACAATATATGTCATCAATGTGTAATGTATACCAACAAAGGTATGTCATAACAATAGTGGGTAATTATATCAACACAATATATTCATCAACAACTGTGATATACCAACACAAAAGATATGGTCAAAGCAATGGGACCGTAACAAAACGCAATGTATGCATAAATTGTTGTAATACCAACACAATATATTCACAACAATATGGTCCAGTATACCACACAATATAGACATAGCAATGTGTAATATATTCCAACACAATATATATCATATCAGAGTGGTAATACCAAACACATTATAATATCATCACAATTGATATACCTACACAATGTAGTCAACAATGTGACTGCATACCAACACAAGTATACATTATAATGTGTAATATATACAAAAAACAAAATATATGTCACAGCAATGTGTTCACGTCTACACTCAATATATGCCATGAAGCATTGTGGAATATTACAACACAAGATATCATTACAGTGTTACACTATACCAACACAATTAGTACATAACATGGTATATACCAACACATTAAATGTCATAGCAATGTGGTACACGTATTCCACCACAAAATATGTCATATCAAGGTGGTATATACCAACACAATATATCATAACAATGTGTAACACGTATACCAACACAATAATGTCATAGCAATGTCCGTAAGATAGACAACACAATATATGTATAGCAATGTGGTACACGGGCTACCAACACAATATAGTCATAGCAAATGGGTATATACCAACACAATAATGTCCTAACAAGGTGGTATATACCAAACAATATATTATCATAGCAATGTTACTATATACCAACACAATAGATTCATAGCATGGTACACGTATACTAACACAATATATGTCCATAAGCAATGTTAATATATACCCACCCAATATATGTCATAGCAAGATAAGAGATGCCCACACAAATATGTCTTAGCAATGTGGAATCAATTCTAACCAAAGATTCATAACAATTTGGTAATATATCCCAAACAATATATTCATAGCAGTGGTGTAACATATACCAAGTTGCAAATATGATGTCATAACAATGGGTACGATACCAACCACAAGATATGTCAGACAATGTGTACACGGAACGAAACACAAACAATGTCATAGCAATGGGTAATATATACCACACCATTATAGTTCCTATCTAGGGGATATACCAACACAAAATATGTCCCTTAGCAATGTGGTAATATAACCAACACAATATATGGCCATAGCATTGTGGTCACATATACCAATGCAATTTAGTCCATAAGAAGGTACAAGATACCAACACTATAGAGTCATAGCAATGTGGTCACATAGTCAACACATATTATGTCATAGCAATGTGTATCTACCAAACAACAATATATGTCCTAACAATGTGGTATATAACCAACAGAATTATATCAAGCATTGTAGTATATATCCCAACCAATAAATGTCATAGCAATGTGGGACACGTATACTAATCAATATATTTCAAAAATGTGTAATAATAACAAGCACAACATTTTCATGCAATGGATAATATATGCAACACAATAATTCATAACAATTTGGAATATATACCAAAACAATAGTCCTAAACAATGTGATATACCAACACATATATGTCAGAACAATTGGTACACGATTCCAATCACAATATGTCCATTAACATGTGGTACACGGCTAACAACATAACGTATTATCATAAAAATGTCGTATTATACCAACAACAATATATATCATGTCTATGGTATATACCAACACAATAAGTCATAACAATGTGGGCACTATACCAACAAATATATGTCATAACAATTGGGTACACGGATACACACAATATAGTCATACACATTGTGTAAATATATACCAACCTCAAAAAAATTTAGTCTAACAATGTGGTAACTAACCAACACACTGTAAGGTAAATTGCAATTGAGTTCATACAACACAATTTAGAGTTTTAGCAATATAGATCTACTGCTTCAAGTGGAAAAGGATCAGATAAAAGCTGAAACCCACATCGATTCTATCTTAATAAGGAACGAATAAATACATTTCAGTGCTGATACATCATACAGATCTTAAAAACAAAATGAGAATAGAATCGGGGCTACATACACACTCTCACTAATCGTGAACCTTGTGCACCACTAAAAATTAATCCATCATTGTATAAAAAACAAAGACTAAAATCGCTTTCCAGAACTGTGGACTAACCACATCTCTTCTCATCTCTCTGTCACACACCACACAACACACACACACACAACACACCACACAACACACAATCCCACACACACACACACACACACACTCCATACCTGTTGTAACATGACAATGTGTTATGCTCAATCACAGCCTTCCCCCCCCGCGACGCCCCTGTGTTGAAATGTTGACACCGCTTTCCATGTGAACTGCACAACAACACAACCCAGCTACTACCACCACCCTGAGCTGAAGCAGAACCCACACTGCTCACTGCCCCAGATCAACACCCCATCTGGGAAAAGAGCGTTGATTTCCGTTTCTGCAGCCAACTTTTCCCAATCCACCAGACCCCGAGTGCTGGTCTGGAAGCAAGTTCTGGAGATGAGATGAGATGACAGGAACGAGTCTTAGTGTCACAGCTTACATCAAGATCCACACTGGCTGCTCAACAAGAGATAGGTGCCCAGGAAACATCTGTATTAACCGGTGACACACAAAGGGAGACAAACCAACCTAGAGAGACAAGAAAAGTAAAGGTGCACTTTCACTTGGGCAACGTGCCTGACTTGACTCATCCCCGAGGACAGTAGCCACATTTCACTCAGATAAATCGTCAGCAACGTAAATGGTAATACAGTTCGACACCACCATGCAATACATACCAACAAGAAATAGCCACCAACACGTATCAAGCAACAAACATCTATGGGTGCATGAACACGTAACTGACAACATTCATAGCAATTTAGACAAGTACAGATCCCTCTGTCAGACCTGCCTACCCCACAATGAAAAAATAGTATGTAGAACAGCAAAAACAGGATTTGGCAATCTCCTCTTGTTCGAAAGGTAATCTTGTATATACATTATTGATGTTAGGGGCCAATAGCTTTATTCCGTGCAGCACTTTGCGTTATAATGTAGAGTGTGTTTTCGAAAAACTGCCATCTTCAATAAAAGAGAAATGTGTGTGGTTTTGTGTGTTGTGTGTGTTTGTGTGTGTGTGTGTGTGTTTTGGAGTGAGGGGTTTGGTGTGTTGTGTGTGTGTATGGGTGTGTGTAAGAGTGGGGTAGGATGTGTGTTGTGTTGTGTGTGTTTTGTGGTGGTGTGTTGTTGGTGGTGCCGCATGCGTGCGTGCGTGTGAAGTGAAGAGAAATTATTATTATTCTTTTTTTTCGAGGCTGAACAGGATGGGAGCAAGAACACAGCCCTGCTTCACCTCGTTGGTGACTGGGAAGGGTTCAGATGCCTCTCCGTTGTCTTGTACTCTGGCCAGCATACCATCATGAAACTGACGTACGATGGCGATGAATTTTCTTGGGCAGCCGTACTTCGCCATGATTCTCCATAGACCCTCTCTACTAACAGTATCGAAGGCCTTGGTCAGACCAACAAAGGTGGAGTAGAGGTCACTTCTCTTGGAGCTGCCTGGCAGCAAACACCATGTCGATAGTCCCGCGATCTTTCCGGAAGCCACATTGACTCTCTGGAAGGTCTTGCTCAAGGTGGACTATAAGCCGGTTCAGCAGTACTCTGTCCAGGACCTTGCCTGCGATGGACAGCAGGGATATTCCTCGAGGTATTCATAAGCACAAGGTATCTGCAGCAGAGCGGAGGGAACGAGAAGGAGTGTACAGGTGAAGAGATTCACAGAGGTAGGAGGGTGGTGTTTGGTGGAGACATTTGTAACAGAGGGTACTGATCTTATAGTTTACTCTCTGTGGCACAGGCAACCAGTGGAGAGATCGCAAGAGAGGAGTAATGTGTTCAAATTTTTTCTTTCTAAGGACTAGGCGAGCTGCAGAGTTTTGTATACGTTGAAGGGAGTGGATAGATGTTGCTGGCAGACCAGCTAAAAGAGAATTGCAATAGTCCAGACGTGAGAGAATGAACGACGCAACAAGTTTAGATGTTGCATCAGTGGACAGGTACCTTCGAATTGCACTGATAGTAGCACGATTGACAGGTCTGGGTGATGAATTTTTGCATAGACAGTGTGTTGTCGATAACAACTCCTAGATACTTCACAACAGTGGACAGAGGGACCGATGTATTACCAAGTTCTATTGAAATTGTTGTAATGGAAGAGAGTTTGTGCTTGGCCCCTACAAGAATGGCTTCGGTTTTATCTGCGTTTAACTGTATTGTTTTGTATCATCCAGTTTGGATATCTTGAAAGCAGTAGGCCATATTTGTCAAGAGAGAAGGCAGATTTTCAGGTGTAACACTACTTTGAATCTGAGAGTCATCTGCGTAAAAGTGATAGTTCATATGATGACGGTTTATTATATGTGATAGTGGAGCAGTATAGAGAGTGAAAAGAACAGGGCCGAGAACTGATTCCTGCGGGACACCACATTCCAGTTTGGCAGGTATTGACTGTATCTTGTTTACGGCGACTGTCTGGAATCGGTCAGTGAGGTATGAACTGAACCAGGTGATGGCTGTGCCAGTAACACCGAATGTTTTTTGAAGACGGGAGAGAAGAATTGAATGGTCAATAGTGTCAAAGGCTGCCGATAAGTCGAGTAGAGTGAGAAGGGAGATTTTCCCCGAGTCAGAAGCAAGTAGAAGTGTATTTAGGGTATGGACTAGGGTAGTTTCAGTGCTATGGTTGACGCGATAGGCAGACTGAAACTCAGGAAGAAGACTGTTGGAGAGAAGGTGGTTATTAAGCTGTTTTAGAACTACTTTTTCAAGGACTTTAGAGTTGAAAGGTAGGTTGGGTCATCAAGGTGGGCTTTATAGGCACAGCGCTTGTCTTCCAATAACTGTGTGATCTCTTCACAGTTCTCATCAAACCAGTCCCTGTGTCGCCTGGAAGTAGGGCCGAGGCACTCCATAGCTGTGTTATACACAATCTCACGGAGTGTTCCCCATGCTGATTCCACGTTTTGGCTATCCAGCACAATGGGCTCTAGGCGTTCCTCCAAGGCGGCAGCAAGAGACCGCTTGACTGTGTCGTTCTTCATCTTGTTGACATTCAGGCGTTTAGGTGCTTTCACGCCTTGTGGCCGTCTCCTGGGCTGGACACGCAACCTGAGCTTAGAGACGATGAGACGGTGGTCTGTCCAGCATTCTGCTCCACACATGGCCTTTGTGACACGAACATCCTGCCTGTCCCTTGGCCATCCACTGCATCCGGTTTCATCACCAGTCGTCTTTAGTCATTCTTGCCACCACCTATGTCCAGTGGCAAGAATGACTCAAGACGACTGGTGATGAAACCGGATGCAATGGATGGCCAAGTTATCTTTAGTGCCTCAACTTGCCCTGTGCGCTCCACAGCGCAGTGCTGTAACCGCCTTTCTCTCGGCTGAACCATTTAGGTTT
Source organism: Rapana venosa (assembly GCA_028751875.1). NCBI lineage: Eukaryota > Metazoa > Mollusca > Gastropoda > Neogastropoda > Muricidae > Rapana > Rapana venosa. Next base: position 53,519,253 of record CM054154.1, on the reverse strand, counting down.
CCTCCGCAGCGTCCGCCGGTGTCCAGACTTTGCATACCTGAGGTAGGCAATCCCTCCTTTCCCAACTGCCATAGTGGCATGCAACTAGACAGTCTTAAGGCAAATACAGTCAAGTGGAGCCCATCCCCTTCCTGACTGGTTTTTTGGGTCGGGGTTGGCTCCCCCACATGGAACAGGTAGTACTGGTTTACATGGTTACCAGTAGCAGGAGAAACACCCTGACCTGACACACACACACACACACACACGCACGCACGCACGCACGCACGCACGCACGCACGCACTCACGCACGCACGCACGCGCGCGCGCACACACACAGCATGCGTACACACGGTGATGGAGATGGGGGTGACCGCTGAAGAGTATGGATAGATATGAGAGGGAAGATCATAATAAGGAAATAAATGTGTTTTGAGGCTGGATTTGAAAGTATTGAATGTAGGCTTGAGGCGAAAGGACAGAGGGGGGTCATTCCAGATGGATGGACCACAGACTAAGAGTGATGGCCAACAGTGGTTTGCTTAAATCTCAATGTTTGGAAGCACAGAGTATCCGCAGCTGAACGAAGGGAACGGGATGGAGTGTACAGGTGAAGACAGTTGCAGAGATAAGACAGTGCAGATTTGTGGAGACTGTTCAAACAACAATGTGGTACATGTATACCAACACAATATATGTCATAACAATTTGGTAATGTTGGTACAAATATATGTCATAATAATGTACTATATACCAACACAATATATGTCATAGCAATGTGGTAATATATACCAACACAATATATGTCATAACGATGTGGTAATGTATACCAACACAATATATGTCATAGCAATGTGGTAATGTATAGCAACACAATATATGTCCTAACAATGTGGTATATACCAACACAATATATGTCATAGCAATGTGGTGATGTATTCAACCACAATGTATATCATAACAAGGTGGTATATACAAATACAATATATGCCATAACAATGTGGTAATGTATACCAACACAATGTAAGTCATAACAATGTGGTAATGTATACCACACAATATATATCATAGCAATGTGGTAATGTATTCAACCACAATGTATATCATAACAATGTGGTAATGTATACCAGCACAATGTATGTCATAGCAATGTGGTAATGTATACCAGCACAATATATATCATAACATTGTGGTAATGTATTCAACCTCAATGTATATAACAATGTGGTATATACAAATACAATATATATCATAATAATGTGGTAATGTATTCAACCACAATGTATATCATAACAATGTGGTATTTACAAATACAATATATGTCATAGTAATGTGGTAATGTATACCAACACAATGTATATTATAGCAATGTGGTCATGTTGGTACAAATATATGTCATAACAATGTTGTATATACCAACACAATATATATCATAGTAATGTGGTAATGTATACCAACACAATATATGTCATAGCAATGTGGTACACGTATACCAAGACAATCTATGTCATAGCAATGTGGTAATGTATACCAACACAATACTTGTCATAGCAATGTAGTACACATACACCAATACAATAAATCTCATAACAATGTGGTACATACCAACACAATGTATGTCATAACAATGTGGTACACGTATACCAACACAATATATGTCATAGCAATGTGGTAATGTATACCAACACAATATATGTCCTAACAATGTGGTATATACCAACACAATATATGTCCTAACAATGTGGTATATACCAACACAATATATGTCATAGCAATGTGGTACACGTATACCAACACAATATATGTTATAACAATGTGGTAATATATACAAACACAATATGTCATAACAATGTGGTACATGTATACCAACACAATATATGTATTAACAATGTGGTATATACCAACACAATATATATCATAGCAATGTGATAATATATACCAACACAATATATGTCATAGCAATGTGGTAATATATACCAACACAATGTATGTCATAACAATGTGGTATATACCAACACAATGTATGTCATAACAATGTGGTATATACCAATACAAAATATATATCATAACAATGTGGTAATATATACCAACACAATATATGTCAAAGCAATGTGGTAATGTATAGCAACACAATATATGTCATAACAATGTGGTAATGTATACCAACACAATATATAACAATGTGGTACACGTATAAAAACACAATATATATCATAACAATGTGGTAATATATACCAACACAATACATGTCATAGCAATGTGGTAATATATACCAACACAATATATGTCAAAGCAATGTGGTAATGTATAGCAACACAATGTAAGTCATAACAATGTGGTAATGTATACCACACAATATATATCATAGCAATGTGGTAATGTATTCAACCACAATGTATATCATAACAATGTGGTAATGTATACCAGCACAATGTATGTCATAGCAATGTGGTAATGTATACCAGCACAATATATATCATAACATTGTGGTAATGTATTCAACCTCAATGTATATAACAATGTGGTATATACAAATACAATATATAAAATAATAATGTGGTAATGTATTCAACCACAATGTATATCATAACAATGTGGTATTTACAAATACAATATATGTCATAGAATTGTGGTAATCTATACCACCACAATGTATGTTATAGCAATGTGGTCATGTTGGTACAAATATATGTCATAACAATGTTGTATATACCAACACAATATATATCATAGTAATGTGGTAATGTATACCAACACAATATATGTCATAGCAATGTGGTACACGTATACCAACACAATCTATGTCATAGCAATGTGGTAATATATACCAACACAATCTATGTCATAGCAATGTGGTAATATATACCAACACAATATTTGTCATAGCAATGTGGTACACGTACACCAACACAATATATCTCATAACAATGTGGTATATACCAACACAATGTATGTCATAACAATGTGGTACACGTATACCAACACAATATATGTCATAGCAATGTGGTAATGTATACCAACACAATATATGTCCTAACAATGTGGTATATACCAACACAATATATCTCCTAACAATGTGGTATATACCAACAAAATATATGTCATAGCAATGTGGTACACGTATACCAACACAATATTTGTTATAACAATGTGGTAATATATACAAACACAATATATGTCATAACAATGTGGTACATGTATACGAACACAATATATGTTATAACAATGTGGTATATACCAACACAATATATATCATAGCAATGTGGTAATGTATACCAACACAATATATGTAATAGCAATGTGGTAATATATACCAACACAATGTATGTCATAACAATGTGGCAAATACCAACACAATGTATGTCATAACAATGTGGTATATACCAATACAAAATATATGTCATAGCAATGTGGTAATATATACCAACACAAAATATATCATAGCAATGTGGTAATGTATACCAACACAATGTATGTCATAACAATGTGGTAATGTATACCAACACAATATATAACAATGTGGTACACGTATACCAACACAATGTATATCATAACAATGTGGTAATATATACCAACACAATAAATGTCATAGCAATGTGGTACACGTATATAAAACACAATGTATGTCATAGCAATGTGGTATATACCAACACAATATATGTCACAACAATATGGTACATGTTTACCAACACAATATATGTCATAGCAATGTTGTAATATATACCAACAAAATATATATCATAACAGAGTGGTATATACCAACACAATATGTATCATAACAATGTGGTAAATACCAACACAATATATGTCATAGCAATGTGGTACATGTATACCAACACAATATATGCCATAACAATGTGCTAATATATACCAACACAATATATGTCACAACAATGTGGTAATATATACCAACACAATATTTGTCATAGGAATGTGGTACACGAATACCAACACAACGTAGGTCACAACAATGTGGTATATACCAACACAATGTATGTCATAACAATGTCGTACACGTATAACAACACAATGTGTGACATAGCAATGTGGTAATGTATACCAACACAATATATGTCATAACAATGTGGTAATGTATACCAACACAATATATGTCATAGCAATGTGATACACGTATACCAACACAATGTATATAATTATAATAATAATAATAATAATAATAATAATGATAAAAATAAAAAAATAAATAATAATAATAATAATACCAACACAATATATATCATAACAGAGTGGTATATACCAACACAATATATATAATAGCAATGTGGTACACGTATACCAACACAATATATGTCATAACAATGTGGTATATACCAACACAATGTATGTCATAGCAAATGTGGTACACGTATACAAAAACACTGTATATCAAAGCAATGTGGTATAAACCAAAACAATATACGTCATAACAATGTGGTAATATATACCAACAAAATATATATCATAGCAATTGGTAATGTATACCAACGACCAATGTATGTCTTAACAATGTGGTTATGATTACCAACAGTAGGTATGGCAAACAAGGTGGTAATATGACCAAACACAATGGTATGTCATATCAATGTGGGAATGTATAACCAACACAATATATGTCATGAACAATGTGGTATATACCAACACTATATATGTCAAAACAATTGGTACTGTATACCTCAACAATATATGTCATTGCTTTGTGGTAATATATTTCCAACTCAATATTAATCATAATGTGTAGTATATACCAACACAATATATATAATAACAATGTGTATATTCCAACACAATTTATGTCATTTGCATTGTGGGTACTCGTATACCTACACAATATATTCATAGCAATGTGGTAAACGTATACAACACAAATTTATTTCATTAGCATTGTTGTAATGTTATACCAACACATTATTGTCATAACAATGTGGTACACGTATACCAAACACAGTATATTTCACAACAACAGGCTGTGGTAATATATCCAACACTATATATGTCATAGCAATGTGGGTACTCGTGTCCAACACAATATATGTCATAAACAATGTGTAATGTTATTACCAAACTATATATGTCTTATCAATGTGGTAAATATACCAACACAGATATGTCATTGCAATGTGGTTACACGTATACCAACACAATGTATATAATATAATATTATAATATATAATAATAATAATAATTATAATAATAAATAAAAAAAATGAAAATTAATAATAATAATAAATAATTAATGGAACTTAATTACCCGGCTATATCTTGCAAAGACAAATCAAAGCGCCTTGTGTAAAATATATAACAACACAATATATGTCATAACAATGTGGTAATGTATACCAACAGAATGTATGTCATAACAATGTGGTAATGTATACCAACACAATATATGTCATAACAATGTGGTATATACCAACACAAAATATATGTCAAAGCAATGTGGTACACGTATACAAAACGCAATGTATGTCATAACAATGTGGTATATACCAACACAATATATGTCACAACAATATGGTCCATGTATACCAACACAATATATGACATAGCAATGTGGTAATATATACCAACACAATATATATCATAACAGAGTGGTATATACCAACACAATATATATCATAACAATGTGGTATATACCAACACAATGTATGTCAACAATGTGGTACTGTATACCAACACAATGTATATCATTATAATGTGGTAATATATACAAAAACAAAATATATGTCATAGCAATGTGGTACACGTCTACCAACACAATATATGCCATAGCAATGTGGTAATATATACCAACACAATATATGTCATAACATTGTGGTACACGTATACCAACACAATGTATATCATAACAATGTGTATATACCAACACATTATATGTCATAGCAATGTGGTACACGTATACCAACACAATATATGTCATAACAATGTGGTATATACCAACACAATATATGTCATAACAATGTGGTACACGTATACCAACACAATATATGTCATAGCAATGTCGTAATATATACCAGCACAATATATGTCATAGCAATGTGGTACACGTATACCAACACAATATATGTCATAGCAATGTGGTATATACCAACACAATATATGTCCTAACAATGTGGTATATACCAACACAATATATATCATAGCAATGTGGTAATATATACCAACACAAAATATGTCATAGCAATGTGGTACACGTATACTAACACAATATATGTCATAGCAATGTGGTAATATATACCAACACAATATATGTCATAGCAATGTGATAATATATTCCCACACAATATATGTCTTAGCAATGTGGTAATATATTCTAACACAATATATGTCATAACAATTTGGTAATATATACCAAGACAATATATGTCATAGCATTGTGGTAACATATACCATGGCAATATAAGTCATAACAATGTGGTAATAAGTTTACCAATACACAATATAATGTCATCAGCAATGTGTGTACAGTTATACTAACACAAATATGTCATAGCAATGTGGTATAATTTTTACCAGCACAATATATTGTCCTAAACAATTGTGATTTTTACCAACCACAATATATGTCTCTAGCAATGTGGTTTATTACCAACACAATTATGTCATAGCATTGTGGGTAACATATACCATTGCAATATATGTCATAAGAATGTGCGCTATCACGTATACCAACACAATATATGTCATTGCAATGTGGTAAACATTATTTACCAAACAATATATGTCATAGGCAATGTGGTATATACAAACACATATATTTCACTAACTTGTGGTATATACCAAACAGAATTTTTATCATAGCAATGTGGTAATATATACCAACACAATATATGTCATAGCAATGTGGTACACGTATACTAACACAATATATGTCATAGAAATGTGGTAATATATACCAGCACAATATATGTCATAACAATGTGGTATATACCAACACAATATATGTCACAACAATATGGTACATGTATACCAACACAATATATGTCATAGCAAGGTGGGTAAAATATACACAAAACAATTTATATCATAACAGAGTGTATATTACCAACACAATATTATATCATAACAATTGTGTCATATACCAACACAAATATGTCATAGCATGGTGGGGTACTCGTATACCAACACGAATATATGTCCATAGCAATTGTGGTACACGTATACCAACTCTATTTATTTCTTATTTTTTTATAGCATTGTGGGATTGTATCCATCACATTATATGTCTTAACAATGTGGTACACGTATACCAACACAGTATATATCACAACAATGTGGTAATATATACCAACACAATATATGTCATAGCAATGTGGTACTCGTGTACCAACACAATATATGTCATAACAATGTGGTAATGTATTAAAACACTATATCATGTCATAATAATGTGGTAAATATATACCAACACAATATCTGTCATAGCAATGTGGTACACGTATACCAACACAATGTATATTATTAATATAATAATAATAATAATATAATAATAATAATAATAATAATAATAATAATAATAATAATAAAAATAAAAATAATAATAATAATAATAATAAATGGAACTTAATTACCGCTATATCTTGCAAAGACAAATCAAAGCGCCTTGTGTAAAATATATAACACACAATATATGTCATAACAATGTGGTAATGTATACCAACAGAATGTATGTCATAACAATGTGGTAATGTATACCAACACAATATATGTCATAACAATGTGGTATATACCAACACAAAATATATGTCAAAGCAATGTGGTACACGTATACAAAACGCAATGTATGTCATAACAATGTGGTATATACCAACACAATATATGTCACAACAATATGGTCCATGTATACCAACACAATATATGACATAGCAATGTGGTAATATATACCAACACAATATATATCATAACAGAGTGGTATATACCAACACAATATATATCATAACAATGTGGTATATACCAACACAATGTATGTCAACAATGTGGTACTGCATACCAACACAATGTATATAATTATAATGTGGTAATATATACAAAAACAAAATATATGTCATAGCAATGTGGTACACGTCTACCAACACAATATATGCCATAGCAATGTGGTAATATATACCAACACAATATATGTCATAACATTGTGGTACACGTATACCAACACAATGTATATCATAACAATGTGTATATACCAACACATTATATGTCATAGCAATGTGGTACACGTATACCAACACAATATATGTCATAACTATGTGGGTATATACTTCAAACAATATATGTCATAACAATGTGGTTACTCGTTATACCAACACAATATATGTTCATAGCAATGGCGTAATATATTACCAGCACAATATATGTCATAGCAATGTGGTACACGTATACCAACACAATTATATGTCATATGCAATGTGGTATTTACCAACACAATATTATGTCATACCATGTGGTATATACCAACACAATATTTTTCATAGAAAGGTGGTAATATTTATACCAAAACTTATATGTCATAGCAATGTGGACACGTATACTAACACAATATATGTCATAGCAATGTGGTAATATATACCAACACAATATATGTCATAGCAATGTGATAATATATTCCCACACAATATATGTCTTAGCAATGTGGTAATATATTCTAACACAATATATGTCATAACAATTTGGTAATATATACCAAGACAATATATGTCATAGCATTGTGGTAACATATACCAATTGCAATATATGTCATAACAATGTGGTACACGTATACCAACACAATATATGTCATAGCAATGTGGTACACGTATACTAACACAACATATGTCATAGCAATGTGGTAATATATACCAGCACAATATATGTCCTAACAATGTGGTATATACCAACACAATATATGTCTTAGCAATGTGGTAATATATACCAACACAATATATGTCATAGCATTGTGGTAACATATACCAATGCAATATATGTCATAAGAATGTGGTACACGTATACCAACACAATATATGTCATAGCAATGTGGTACACATATACCAACACAATATATGTCATAGCAATGTGGTATATACCAACACAATATATGTCCTAACAATGTTGGTATATACCAAAGAATATATATCATAAGCAATGTGGTAATATATACCAAACAATATAAGTATAGCATTGTGGTACAGTATACTAAACAATATATGTATTGAAATGTGGTAATAATATACCAGCATTATATATGTCATTACAAGTGGTATATACCTACCATATATGTCCAACAATATGGTACATGTATACCAACACTTTTATGTCATAGCAATGTGGTAAATATCTACCAACACAATATATATCATAACAGAGTAGTATATACCAACACAATATATATAATAACAATGTGGTATATACCAACACAATATATGTCATAGCATTGTGGTACTCGTATACCAACACAATATATGTCATAGCAATGTGGTACACGTATACCAACACAATTTATATTATAGCATTGTGGTAATGTATACCAACACATTATATGTCATAACAATGTGGTACACGTATACCAACACAGTATATATCACAACAATGTGGTAATATATACCAACACAATATATGTCATAGCAATGTGGTACTCGTGTACCAACACAATATATGTCATAACAATGTGGTAATGTATACCAACACAATATATGTCATAACAATGTGGTAATATATACCAACACAATATATGTCATAGCAATGTGGTACACGTATACCAACACAATGTATATAATAATAATAAATTTATTATAATAATAATAATAATATTAATAATAATTATTATATTACAATAATAATATAATTAATTAATAATAATATAATGGTACTTAATTACCGCTTTATTTGGCAAAGACAAATCAAAGCGCTTGTGTAAATATATAACAACGCAATATATGTCTTACAATGTGGTAATGTATACCACAGAATGTATGGAATAACAATGTGGTAATGTATACCAACACATTAATTTGTCATAAACAATTGTGGTATATACCTCACACAAAATATATGTCAAAGCTATGATGTACTCGCTATTACAAAACGCAATGTATTTCATAACTATTTGGTATATACAACAAATATATGTCACAACATTTGGTCCATGTATACCAACTCAATATATGACATCGCCAATGGTTGGGTAATATATACCAACACAATATATATCATAACAGAGTGGTATATACCAACACAATATATATCATAACAATGTGGTATATACCAACACAATGTATGTCAACAATGTGGTACTGCATACCAACACAATGTATATCATTATAATGTGGTAATATATACAAAAACAAAATATATGTCATAGCAATGTGGTACACGTCTACCAACACAATATATGCCATAGCAATGTGGTAATATATACCAACACAATATATGTCATAACATTGTGAGTACTGTATACCAACACAATGTTATATCATAACAATGTGTATATACAAACAATATATGTCTTAGCAAATGTGGGTTACTCGTTATAACCCGATACACATTTATATGTCATAAACAATGTGGTATATTACCAACACATATATGTCATAAACAATGTGGTACAAGTATACCAACACAATATATGTTAATTGCAATGTCGTTATCATATTCCAGCACAATATATGTCATAGCAATGTGGTACAGTATACCAACACATTATATGTCATAGCATTGTGGTATATACCACACAATATATGTCCTAACATGTGGTATATACAAACACAATTTATATCATTAGCAATGTTGTTAAATATACCATCACAAATGATATGGTCATAGCAAATGTGGTACACGTTATACTTACACAATATATGTCATAGCAATGTGGTAATATATTACCAACCAATATATGTCATTGCTATGTGGATAATATATTCCCTCCATATTGTCATAGCAATGTGGTAATATATTCTAACACAAATATATTTTCATAACAATTTGGTAATATATAACAAGACAATATATGTCATGGCATTGTGGTAACATATACCAATTGCTATATATTTCGATAACATGTGGTAAGTATACCAACAACAATTATATGTCATAGATGTGGTACAAGTACTAGATTATAACACAAATATTCATAGCAAGGTTGGTATTTTTTATACCAGCACAATATATGTCCTAACAATGTGGTATATACCAACACAATATATGTCTTAGCAATGTGGTAATATATACCAACACAATATATGTCATAGCATTGTGGTAACATATACCAATGCAATATATGTCATAAGAATGTGGTACACGTATACCAACACAATATATGTCATAGCAATGTGGTACACATATACCAACACAATATATGTCATAGCAATGTGGTATATACCAACACAATATATGTCCTAACAATGTGGTATATACCAACAGAATATATATCATAGCAATGTGGTAATATATACCAACACAATATATGTCATAGCAATGTGGTACACGTATACTAACACAATATATGTCATAGAAATGTGGTAATATATACCAGCACAATATATGTCATAGCAATGTGATAATATATTCCAACACAATATATGTCATAACAATTTGGTAATATATACCAAGACAATATGTCATAACAATGTGGTATATACCAACACAATATATGTCATAACAATGTGGTACACGTATACCAACACAATATGTCATAACAATGTGGTACACGTATAACAACACAGTATATATCATAACAATGTCGTATATACCAACACAATATATATCATGTCAATGTGGTATATACCAACACAATATATGTCATAACAATGTGGTACACGTATACCAACACAATATATGTCATAACAATGTGGTACACGTATACCAACACAATATATGTCATAACAATGTGGTAATATATACCAACACAATGTATGTCATAACAATGTGGTATACGTATACCAACACACTGTATGTCATTGCAATGTGATACATACTAACACAATAATAGTTTTAGCAATATGAATCTACAGCTTTCAAGAGTGGGGAGAAGGGAGGGGATCAGATAAAATCGAAACCCACATCGATTCTATGCTTAATAAGGAAACGAATAAATACATTTCAGTGGCTGATTACTCATACCAGATCTTAAAAAACAAAATGAGATATTAATCTTGGTCGCATACACACTCTCACTAATCGTGAACCTTTGAGCACCAGCTGAGGAAAGAAAAAATCCATCATTGTATAAAGAAACAAAGACTAAAATCTCTTTTCCAGGAACTGTGTAAGTAACACTCTCTCTCTCTCTCTGTCACACACACACACACACACACACACACACACACACACACACACACACACACACACACACACACACACACACACTCCATACCTGTTTGTAGACATGAGGCAATGTGTTTTGCTCAATCACAGCCTGCGACGCCCCTGTGTTGGAAATGTTGACCCCTCTTTCCATGTTGAACTGCAACAACAAACACACCCAGCTACTACCACCACACTGAGCTGTAAGCAGAAGCACACACTGGCTCACTGCCCCAGAGACAACACCCCAGTCTGGAAAATGAGGCTTTGATTCCTTTCTGCAGCCAGACTTTTCCCAATCCACCAGACCCCGAGTGCTGGTCTGGAAGCAAGTCTTTGAGATGAGATGAGATGACAGGAACGAGGTCTTGTGCACAGCTTACATCAAGAACCCACAGCTGGCTGCTCAACAAGAGAGGTAGGTGCCCATGGAAACATTCTGTATTAAACGGTGACACTCAAAGGGAGACAAACACATCCCTAGAGAGGACAAGAAGAAGAAAAAGGTGGCACTTCACTTGTGGCAACGTGCCTGACTTGACTCATCCCGAGGACAGTAGCCACATTTCACTCAGAAAAATCTTCAGCAACTGTAAATGGTATACATTTCAACACCATGCAATACATACCAACAAGAAATAGGCCACCAACAAGCGTATCAGCAACAAACATGCTAAGTTTCATTAACACTAAACTGGAGCAACATACATATCAATCTGTATACAAGTACATATCCTCTGTCAGACCTGCCTACCCCAGCAAATGAAAAAATAGTATTTAGAACAGCAAAAACAGTATTTGCAATCTCTCTTGTTCTAAATGTAATCTTTATAAACATTATTTATTTAATGGTTCCAATAGCTTTGATTCCTTGGCAGCACTTTGCTTTATGAAGTAGAGTGTGTTTTCAGAAAACGTGCCATCTTCAATAAAAAGAAGAAATGTGTGTGTGTGGTGTGTGTGTGTTGTGTGTGTGTGTGTGTGTGTGTGTGTGTGTGTGTGGAGTGAGGGTTATGGGTGTGTGTGTGTGTGTGTATGGGTGTGTGTATAGATGTGTGTGTATGAGTGTGTGTGTGTGTGTGTGTGTGTGTGTGTGTGTGTGTGTGTGTTGTGTGTGCGCGCATGCGTGCGTGCGTGTAAGTGAAGAGAAATATTTATTTATTCTTTTTTTTCGAGGATAATGGAATAAGCACTCATATGCTTTTTCATACTAGTCCCCGTGTGTATGCAGTTTTGTAAACTTGTCATCCATTCCCACTGGCACACAATGGCCTACTCTTCCGAAAAGCGGAACGGGTTTTAACGTGTGCGCAAGATGTTCTGCGTGCGTTCGCACACGGGACGGTGGGGGGAGGGTGGGGGAGAGAGAGAGAGAGAGAGAGAGAGAGAGTGTGTGTGTGTGTGTGTGTGTGTGTGTGTGTGTGTGTGTGTGTGTGTGTGTGAACTAACTCTAAGCATAAAGAAACAAGAAATTGATACAGGCACTAGTCCAAATATTCTAGATACAGCGCATGACCACGAAGGAAAACAACGACCCAAGCCATTCGAACATAGTCTTAAGAATCCTTCATTTCCGAGCTATCAAAGCTAAATGTCACAGATTTACTTGCTAAATTTGAGCAGAATGATGTCACTATTGACGAAATTCATGATGAGTTGACGTCAATGATTCTGACTGCGGCAGAATCTACTTTGGGTACAAAACCAGTTCGAAGGTTAAAACATAGTCGTCTACTTTGGGTACAAAACCAGTTCGAAGGTTAAAACATAGTCGTAAAAAGTCATCTAAAGTGTGGTTTGATGTAGAATGCTCTATAAAAAGACGTTTGTATCTGAAAAGTAAAGCTGTATGTAAAAGTAGACACACTCCAGAAACACTTTTCTCCTGAAAACAGCCAGTAAATAATATAAAAATACCATCAGAAAAGCATGTCGGAAAGCAAAGAAAAAATTGTGTCAAACACTTAATGGAAATGAAAAAAAAAGCAATACTAAAGATTTTTGGAAAGAAGTGAAAGAGCACTCTTTTGATGACTGTCCAGTTAGTTTATCTATTCTTTTTGAACATTTTAAAACATTAAGTGATGTAAATCCGGTCAGTCCTCAGTTTACAGACAATACTATTACCTTTGAATACCTTCCAGATTTCAGATCAGATTATCTTAACAGATCTATTACTGAACAAGAAGTAGAAACTGCCCATGATTTCATGAAATGATTTAATGAAATGTGGTAAGGCAGCAGGTATAGATGATGTTTATTCTGATTATGTCAAGAATAGCAAATCAGTGCTTAAAAAGTTGTACTGCAAACTGTTTAATAGAGTTTTGGATACTGGAAAGATACCAGATGTTTGGCCTTATAAAACCTATTATAAGGGGAAAGGAGACAAATACGAATGTGATAATCAAAGCGGTATAACATTGCTCATTTGTATTGGAAAACTTTTCACGTCTGTATTAAACATCAGGTTGTCAAAATTTCTTGAGACAAATAAGATACTTTTGGAAAATCAGGCAGGCTTCAGAAAGAATCACTCTACTTCAAATGAGCGTTTCATTTTAAAATGTCTTCTGGATATTTTATAAGTAACCCCCCCCCCCCCCCCCCCCCCCCCCCCCTCCGTTATACTGTGCTTTTGTTGATTATCAGAAGGCTTTTGATTCTGTATGGCGTAGTGTCTTATGGTATAAACTGTCAAAACAAAATGTAAATGGGAAAGCATTGAAAGTCATCATGAATATGTATGAATATGTAAAATCTTGTGTGAGCTGTGATGATGTCGGGATAGTCTCTGTGACGGCATCACCGCGGGAACTGATCACCAACAAACATTATTTTCATGGGCAGGTTCTTGCTGCCTGTAGGTCTGCTCCTCAGCAAAACACAAGAGAATTTTTAAAGTGCGCAAGCATGTGTGGCTGCATGTGTGAGTGTGTAGTTAAGCATAGGTGTAATGTTTGTATGTGCAAGTGTGCACAAAAGTGTGTGTGTGTGTTTGTGTGTGACTGTCTGTGCTCGCATTCCAGCATTCGTTTGTATGTGCATTTGCGCACGCATGTATGCGTATGTGCGTGTGTGCATACGTGTGTACGCACATGCGTGTGTGTGTATGTGTGCGCGCGCGCGCGATCGAGTGTGTAAGTGTTGTGTTGTTGTCTTTGATTTTACGTCTGTTCACTCTCAGTGATATTAGACGAGAAAAAAAAAATAAAAAGGGTGTATGAGAATTGAGGTGGTATGTATGTATGTGTGAAAATCAAAGTCAAAATAAGTTTCTAAATTTCCAGATGGTATAATAAATAAGCACAATACCCAAAGTCAGAATGCGGCTACCTTAACAATGGGAGACAAAACGGTGGCATACGCAAAAACTCTCACCGTTGCTGAACCTCGGAGCTCTAGCCGAAAAACAAACACAAAAAAAGACGAAAAGAAGAAATAGAACATTTGTGCATTTCATCTTTAAAAAAAATCATCTTAAAAACACAACAAAGCAACATCAAACACCACAAGGAATGAACACAACAAACAAACTCCCCTAGAGTTAACTTCAGTGCAGACTCTACTCTCCCCAAAAGTCCTTCGGATGAGACTTTAAACCGGGGTCCTCGTGTGCGAACGCACGCAGAACATCTTGCAGCACACATTAAATCCTGTTCCGCTTTTCGTAAGAGTAGGTCACTGTGTGCCTGTGGGAACAGATGATAGAATTTACAAAACCGCATACATACGGGGATTGGGTGTAAAGAAAAGCACATAAGTGCTTATTCCATTATCCTCGATATCAAAAAAGAATAAAAACTTTTAAAAAATTAAAAAATAAAATAATCAAAAGATAACCCACGCAACACAAACAAAACAACAGAAAAAGAAAGACAACAACAACAACAAACAAAGAGATAATGGAAAGAAACAAAATAATGCGTATCACATTACAACATCATACCACCGTGTCAATCTATTTCCTTTTTTTCTCCTGGTCCGTCCACTCTATTGCACACAGTTTTGTGTGTGTGTGTGTGTGTGTGTGTGTGTGTGTGGGGTGTGTGTGTGTGTGTGTGTGTGTGTGTGTGTGTGTGCGTGCGTGTCGTGCGTGTGTGTATGTGTGTTATGTGTGTGTGTATGTGTGTTTGTGTTTGTATGTGTGTGTTTGTGTGTGGTGTTTTGTGTGTGTGTGTGTGTGTGTATGTGTGTGTGCGTGCGTGTGTGCGTGTGCGTTTGTGTTTGTGTGTGTATGTGTGTGTTTGTGTGTGTTGTTGTTGTTGTTGTTGACTTCAATTTTACGTCTGTTCACTTTTAATGATATTAGACGGAAAAAACCCCAACAACAACAAAACCAAAACAAAAAAAACAACGGATGAGGTGGATGTGTTGTTTTTAAAAAAAATCTCGAAAATAAACTTGGCAATGCAACAGGAATTAAAAACAAACAAACAAACAAACAAAAAGTCATTAACGTTAATGTAACTATAACAAATGTCCTAGGGGACGTGACAAAGCCTTTAAATTTCAAATGCTATTTTAGTTTGGAAATATGCGGGTGGGGGAGTTTTCAAAAAAAAATGGGGATGAAAGGTTTTACACTCGGAGTAAAAAAAGTTTTTGGTTTTAATGTAATTCTCACCAAAAGACATTTACCTTTTTGCTAAATTTTGGTTTTCCCAAATTTGCATTTAGTTTCTTTCTTAGAAAAAAGAATTTAATTTCCTTGAGTAAAAAACTTTTTTAAAAACCGGGGATGGTTCACCATGAAAAATTTAGGGTATTGATTGCAGTTCTAGTTAAAATTTCTCTCATTTTTTGTGATTACTTCAGTGCCTTTTTCATGTTTTGTTTAGTAAGTATCCCCTTCTTGAAAGGTAAAGGCTGCAATTTATTGCACCCCGCCCATGATTTGCCCCCTTTTTGGGCAGTCTATCCCCCACCATTTGGAAAGCCCCCGTGGAGAAGGCCCCCAAAAAAATTCCACTTTTGCCTTTAGGTTAAAAAGATGTATGGGATGCTTAATCTCTAATATGTTTTCAAATTTTTTTGAAACATGGGGATTTTAAGCATAAAATACCGATTTAGAATCAACGAAAACAAGAATTTGAAAATAAAAACGGAAAATCAAAAATTTAATAAGCCCCATTAGTATTCCCAAAAGTTCGGTGTATATCGGTGAGTTTACCAAACAAATTTTTTTTTAAATTTTTAAGGGGTATAACAAAAGCAGAATGTTTTTGATTTCACTGATCCGTCTGATAAAATTTGAAAAATGGTCAAAATTTTAGATGAATGTGGGATGGACATCAGAGACCATTTTATTCAAATGTCATTTTTTTTTTAAATTAGAACCCTATATCAAAGTTGCTCATTATCTCCATGATGGGCAAGGAAAGATGCTTCTCGTGTGCCCGCTGTGTTGATTGACTTCAATTTTTGGGCCCAGTAGAACTTTGTACTTTGGGGAATTTAAAAAGAGGTATATATTTCGTCTTTTAGGAAAATTAAATTTTGATTTTACTTTATTTCTTTGAAAAAATTTTTTGTCGTTTTGTTTTAAGCAAATATTTAGACATGCCAGTTGACGGTAATCATCTAAAGGAATAGCCGCTTGTTATTTTTCCCCGGGTGAGGCGTTAAGGCAACCCAAGAGCAAGCCGTATGCTTTGCAGTCTTACTTTGTAACTTTTTAAGTAAAATTAGGAGCACTGAAAAAAAACCTTTTACCAA
The DNA here is from genome assembly GCA_028751875.1 of Rapana venosa. Taxonomy (NCBI): domain Eukaryota; kingdom Metazoa; phylum Mollusca; class Gastropoda; order Neogastropoda; family Muricidae; genus Rapana; species Rapana venosa. Next base: position 53,501,288 of record CM054154.1, on the reverse strand, counting down.
ACGATAATTTTAAAGAATAAAAGTGTAGTAAATATTTTAGTTTTTTGGTCTTGGCCCCCGAAAAATGTTCTTTCCCTTTAAAACGTTTAAAACCTTTTTTTTTTTAGTTAAATTCTCTTCGATATGTGCATTCCCAAATTGTTAGAAGTGGAATAACCCAAGAAATTTACGGTGTCTTATACCAATCATGTTGGCCCCCTTCTAAAGTGGTAGGTATTGGATTTGCCCTTGTTAAAAGACGTGTACGTTTTTTTTGTGGATAAAAGTAAATCCATTTTCGGCATAAATTTATCATGTTGTTAAGCTGGCTCTGTATAACCTTTTTTTAAAGTGTTTAAGCCTTTTGGGTGTTTTGTTTATAAAAAAAATTTTCCCCAAAATTTCTCTGCATATTGCCCCTAAGACGACCCTTTCCCTTTCAATTTCATGGGGAGATCTTAGCAAAACATTAAAAAGGAGGCGTATTAAGAACTTGGGGTAGTCCCATAGGGAAAAGATCTAAAACTAGAATATGATTTAGTACTCTAATGTTTCTTTATTAGTCAAAAAAAAAATTTTAAAATTAATTATAAAAATGCCAGAAAAACCCAGATCCTTTTGTTTCACAGCAACTTCATGGCCAAAAAGATTTTATACGCCCTTTTTTTATAAAAAATATAAAAATTTTTTTCTCGAAAAGAAAAAAAAAATTTTAAAATCCAATCTGTCTTTTCAAAAAACCCCTTGATTTGCCCGGGGAATTTTATTTTCTATCACAAAGTACATCGCCTTTTAAAGAAAAAAATTTCTCCATTAGTTGCCAGTGTGTGAGGTAAAAAGCAATTTGGGCCCTTACTATTTTTGTTTTTTGGGGGTTTTCCCCCTGTTTATAATAAAAATGAAATAGATTTTTTCCCAACACGGTTTAACCCCTTAAAAACCCAAAATTTATTGAACTTTTATGCATAGAAAAATAAAGTTTGGGGGTTTTGATGTTTTAGCACGTCATTAGAAACTGCATCAACCCGAAGATTTTTCTTAGTTGAAAAGCATAACATTCCAACTTTCTCAAAAATGGAGCATTAATGAATAAGTGTCGAAGGGAACTTTAAATCCCTCTGTTTTTTATTTTTTTTTGTTTTTTAGTTCTACATTTAATACAGTTTAAAGACATCATTTTGAAAAAATTGCAAAGCCTTGTTTTTAAATTTTTATGGGTTTTTGTTCCCGTTCCCACTGGACAAGTTGAAAAAAACCCCCCTTTTTTTTTATGAAATTTTTCCCCAAATTTTTAAAATTTTTATATTTAAATTTTGGGGGTTAAAAAAGCCCATAAATATTCTTTGCCACCAAAAGTTCTGAATTTTGTTTTTTTTCTTTTTTTAAATTTTTTTCTGAGATTTTAGTAAATTTTAAATTTGGCTTTATTTTTAATGTTTAAATGTTGTCAAAATTTTTTTTTTTTTTTTGTTTTAATTTTGGGGATAGTAAAATCAATAAGGTTCTATAAATCGGGGCAAAAAATTTTTTTTTCAAAAAACTTTTCATTTTTAAACCAAGTTTTAAAATTTTGCAATCATTTTTTTTTAAAAGTTAAATTTGGGGTATTTTTCTTTTCTGAGTTCACAGAAAGTGTTTCCACAAAAAGTTTGAATAATGGGCAGGTGATCATGCCGGGTTTTTTCATTATATGTTGACCACTCACACTCTGGAGCAATAAGGAGACAAAAAATGACAGATTAAGGTGATTTTTGGACAGCAATGTCTGGGATCTTGTGCATGCCCGTATTTAGCAAGATAGACAGGATAATATTTTTTTCTAAAATCGATTATGAGTATTTTTCTAAAATTTTTATCCCAGAAGGGAGCTTTTGTGCTTTTTAAAAATCTCCTGAAATAAACCCCCTTTTTCATTATCTTTAAGGTTTTTTTCCCCTAGTATTCGTTCTTTGGTCCCCGGGCAGATATAAGAACAGTTTTTTATTTTTAATTCTTTCCCAAAAATTCTGTGCTGGGGGGGGGGGGGGGGGGGGGAGGAAATGGGGGGGAAATTTGGAATTATTTGAATGTTTTGGGGGGAATTTTTTTAAGTTTGGGGGGGGAATTTTTTAATAGTAAGGATTTTGGGGAAAAAATTTTTTTTATTTTTTTTAAAAAATTTATAAAAATTTTAAAAAAATTTATTAAAAAAAAAAAAAAAAACATTTATATATAAAAAAAATTGTTTTTAAAATAAATAAATTAAAAAATTATATTTAAAAAAAAAAAAAAAAAAAAAAAAAATTTAAAAATAAAAAAAATTTGAAAAAAAATTTTTTAAAAATCGGTTAAATTTTGGGGGCACATGGATAATTAAAACCCCCTTTTTTTGTAGCCCAAAAAAAATATCCATACTGTGAAGGGGTTTAAATAAATTTCCCCGTGGGTTTTTTAAAATTTTAAAAAATTGGATAAATTTTTTTGGTTTAAAAGGGGCGGAGTTGGAAAGTAATCCCGTAAGACCTGGTTTTTGGAAGGAGGGGGAGGGAGTTTAAAATTTTGGGTATTTTTAAAACCAAAACCCCCCCCTTTTTTTTAAAAAACCTTCGGCGATTTTTAAAAAACTGACCCCCTTTGGGGAAATGGTCGAAATTTAAAAGGTTTTTGGTTTTTGTGAGAAAGAAATTTTTTTGTTAAAAAAAAAAATTAAACAGAAAAAACATTTTTTTTGAACACTTCCGGGGAAAAATTTGAATTAAAGGGAAGGGAATGGATTAAACATTTTTACATTCTGAAAATTTTTGGGGGCTTCCGTGGGGGTTTTTTTTAATCCCCTTGGAAAAAGCCTTTTTTTTCGGGCAAACCCCCGTTTTCCGATTAAACCCCCAATTTTTATGTTTTTTAACAGCATCAAAGCCATAGGAGTTACCTAGGCGCTTGCTGTTAATTCCATGCAGAATGGAGTCATTGACTATCACTACCGAAGGGAGACTCGAAGTTTCTTCCTTCAAAGTAGAATTTGATTTGATGTCATCATTCTTTTTCATCACTGGGGTCTTCTTTTGACGTAGGTTATCAGGCTTTCCTTTCTGATTTTTGAACATCTACTGACCTCTTTGGATTTTTGCCAGTGCCGGGTGAAGAGGGCAGTCCTTTTTCTGCTTGAGCGTACGTGGTGGCTGGCAGGGGGGGAGGAGCGTGGCGCAGAAGAACACTCGTCTGGGTTCCTCTGGTCACCATGCTGGAGGTTCTTGTCGCCCGTGATTGAGTATCGGAAGCGCTGCTGGTAACCAGAAGGCGTCCCTGGTCCGCCACGGTCCTCTCCAGAGCAGTGATTTTGTTGCTCAGAGACAAGACCATTTGTTTCAGTTCAGTGATGGAATGGCCTGGTAGATCTGGATCGTTATTAGTTGCTGCGTTGCCATTGGTGGAAGTATGGGGAAGAACGGCTGCTTTTTGGTTTGCGGTTTTGGCCGTAGCATCTCCTGTACTTTCTTGGTTAGCATTTTTACTTGATGTAGTAGTAGTTCTTCAGTTTAACGTCCTTCCACTAAATAGTGATATCAGACAGGAAAGTGTGTGTGTGTGTGCGCGTGTGCGTGTGTGTGCGTGCGCACGTGCTTGTGTGTGTGTGTTGGGGGGAGGGGTATGCATATAACTAATCAATCCTAATAAACAACTATTATGAAAAAAGCATAAACAAGAATTCTGGAAAAACAAAAATAAAAAACGAAGAAAAAACCAACAACAAAAACAAACAAAAAAACCCCCAACCAACCCCAGAAACATCAAACAGCAAAAATACCAGCTTTCCAATTCATATAACTTGAAGCTATCCTTATATCAGAGGAGTCTGAAAATAGGAGTATGGCTTAATGACAATACAATTTCTTTTCATTAATGGAATGTCTTTAAGAATTTGCTGCAAGCTACGACTGGGAAGGCAGGTAAGATGTTTTTCAGATCTCTGCATCGTAAAAGAATGTGATCATTGGCAAGATTTTCACCATAGATACATGTGCCCTTTTAAAAAAAAATTTTGTTCTAAAAGCATTGAGCTTAAAAACCCGTATATAAGAGATACAACATTTCTATATTCATGTAAATTACGATATTTGATCTTATCAAAAGATAATACATGGGCTACATCATCACTCCAGGAATAACCGGTACTTTGTAGTTTTTTTTTTAAAGTGTTTCCAACAGCATTTTGTAAACATGCTATAGCCCACATGGATGGATAGAGGAACACTTATGCTGAAAGACCCATCGATATGCTCAGCTCCACATTTTGCTTTTCTGTCAACTTTTTCATTAAAGTAAATACCACAGTGCGAGGGTATCCAGCAAAAGGTAACACCAGTGCCTCGTATCATCAGAAAATGAATTAGATGACTAATCTCAATTATGAAATCTTGTCTCACTTTTGAACTGAAGTTTCTCAGGGCAAGTAAGACTGACCTGGAATCAACACTAAGTTGGAATTATCACATTGATTATTTAAATACTAAGGCTCGGAAAAGTCTTAATCTTCTGAAAGTTATTAGTAAACAAGTGTGGGCTTATGATGTAGCTGTTTTAAAACATTTGGCATTATCTTTAGTACGTTCCAGACTCATTTATGGCCAGGAAGCATTTTTCAGTGCTCCAAAATATTTATTACAGAAAATGACCAAGACTAGACTGCAAGGCTTTTCGATTAGCTCTGGGGGTTCTTTTCATGCATCGTCCATGGGTACCTATAAGGAGATAGGAATTTTGCCATTAGACGAATATCGACAACGGGCTGTGGCTAAATATCTCTTACGTTGTTCAACACAAGAAAACCAATGTGGACAACGAAATTAGTTATAAGATCTGATGTCAACTTTCCAAAAAGAGCACATTCTATTCGCTCTGTAACCACAGCTAGAACCTATACTTCTCAATTATTTGATCAAGCAGATATAAATCCCACAAAAATAGCTAAATCGAAGATTCACTCCTCGCCTTGTCCCCCATGGGAACTTAAGAGCTAATTTTGACGTAAATTATTCCTCTTTAACTAAAAAAGGTAATGAAAATTTTCTTAGCACATCAGTAAAAGAATATATACAAACTGCATATCCAAATCATTAAAAAATCTACACAGATGGTTCCCTTTTGAACAACAATGAGGCGGGTGCAGCGTTTGTCATACCATCTTTGAAAGTAGAGAGATCATTTTATGTTGGAAAAAATCGATCTATTTTTTACAGCTGAATTGTCTGCTATTTTGATGGCTTTGTATTATCTTTTAGATTTTCCTAAAGACATATTTCAAATTACTTGATGTGTGTACATCAAAGTAACAGGAGGCTGCCCGTTGACGTCGAGTTTTTGTCATTTTCTATGTAATAACAAGCATTTGCACTAGGATGGATTTTAGTTGCTGCTTACTGTCGCCATGTTGTGACGTTTTGTGACGTAAGTGGTGTGTGCATGTGTGTGTGTTGCAACATGATAACGATGGTGCATCTTTCTTCGATCTATATACACGGGGTTGTGGAATATTTGAGAGTGCACCAGGAGAGAGGAGGAGGAGGAGGGGTAGACTCAGTGTATGTGTGTGTGTTGTGTGGGTGCGCTTATGTGTGTGTATTCCATCCATGGAAAGATATTCTGGTACAAATGCTGCACACTGATATTGATGATATCTTCAGTTTAACATCTATTCACATTAGGTGATTTTAGACGGGAAAAAGTAATCTAAACAAGAGAACGCAACAATAACAGAAAAGTGTCAGATAACAGTACTTAATAAAAACTAACTTTAACATTACAAAAACGGATTTATCGGACTTCTTATCAATCCTAACACAATGTCCTACAGTAACAATTGTTCGCCCAAAATATGATCCAGTGACAAACTTGGTACAGCAGGTAAAAATGCTTTTAAATGTCCACAATAAAAAATAACATGACTATTTGTAATCTTCTCCCCACACACAGAGTTTACGTCTTTCACGTATTTTGTCCTGAAAGCATTTAGTTTAAACATGTACATAAGGGATAACATATTTCTTCGATTATACCAACCACAGACTTTGTTAGAAATAAAAGCATTTCGAAAATCTATCACATTGCTTGAACAGCCATTATAAAGACAATAGTCAGAATCATATATTTTCTTTCTGAAATGCTTCCAGCAAGCGTTTTGTAGCAAGCTGTATCCCTCATGCAGAGATAAGGCAACGTTTATTTCACAAGAACTATTTTTATTTCTTGCTCCATATTTTGCAAGACTGTTAACTTTTTCATTAAAAAAAGATACCAGTGTGTGAGGGAACCCAACAGAAAGTAACAGTACTACCTCTTAAAATTAAAAAGTGTACCAGATGCCTGATTTCAATGATTAGGTCTTTTCTTACTTTAAAAGTAGATTTTTTTTTAAAGCATGTAAAACTGATTTAGAATCAACGCATATAAGTATATTGAATATGTCTTTAGAGAAGTCAAAAACATAGTACAGTGTCAACACTATTGCAGTTAGCTCGGCTGTAAATATAAATTTATTTATTTTTTATATTGATGGTATACCGTAACATGCTGTGATGATAATGCTGTTGATAACATGCTATTGCTGTTGATAACATGCTATTGCTGTTGATGAATGATCCCTTTTGGAGTTACGAAAGACAATGCATTTTGTGACCAGCCAGCTTATTTTGTTTGTGTGTGTGTGAGCTGTGTGTGTGTGTGGTTTGTGTGTGTGTGTGGTTTGTGTGAGGTGTGTGGTGTGTGTGTGTGTGGGGAGGGGGGGGGGGGGTGAGGTAGTGTGTGTGTGTGTGTGTGTGTGTATATGTGTGTGTGGGTGGGTGGGTGGATGTGTGGGTGGGTGTGGGTGTAGGTTTGTGGTGTGGGTGGGTGGGTGGATGTGTGGTGTGGGTGGGTGTGAGGTGTATGTCTGTGGGTGGATGTGTGTGGTGTGTGTGTGTGTGGGTGGGATGGTGGTGGTGTGGTGTGTGTTGTGGGTGTGTGTGTGTGGGTTTGTGTGTGTGGTGTGTGTGAGGTGTGTGTTTGTGGTGTGGTGTGTGTGTGTGGTGGTGGTGTGTGTTGTGTGTGGTGGTGGTGTGTGTGTGGGGGGTGTTTGTGTGGTGTGTGTGGTGTGTTGGTGTGTGGTGTGTGTGTGTGGTGTTTTGTGTGTGTGTGTTTTTTTGGGGGATGGCCGTGTTCCGACATTTGGAGAGGGGGTGCTTGGTGTGCTGGTTTTTCCCTGGCCACCCGGCGCTGGCCTGAGTAGCAGGATCTTTTGCGTGCACCCTAGGCTTTAGGTGTGGTCTGTGTGTGTGGTGTATGTGTGTGTGTGTGCGTGTGTGTGCGCGTGTGTGTGTGTGTGTGTGTGTGCGTGTGTGTGTGTGCGTGCGTGTGTGTGTGCGTGTGTGTGCGTGTGTGTGTGCGTGTTTGTGTCGTGTGTGTGTGTGCATGTGTGTGTGTGCGTTGTTGTGCGTGCGTGTGTGTGTGTGCATATGTGTGTGCGTGTGCATGTGTGTGCGTGTGTGCATGTGTGTGTGCGTGTGTGTGTGTGTGCATGTGTGTGTGTGTGTGCATGTGTGTGGTGTGTGTGCGTGTGTGTGTGTGTTTATTCTTTCATGTCGACGATAATGGAACATCACTTATGGGCTTTTTTTTTTTACATCCTGTCCACATGTGAATGCGGTTTTGTAAATTTTTGTCATCTATCCCCACCGGCACACAATGGCCTACTCTTACGAAAAGCAGAACAGGATTTAACGTGTGCGCAGGGTGTTCTGCATGCGTTCGCACACGGGGCCTCGTTTTATAGTCTCATTCGAAGAACATTTGGGGAGAGTGGAGTCTGCACCGATATGAACTCCAGGGGAAAGTATCCCCTTGAATGGGAATCGAACCCGGGTCATCAGATTGCGAACGCAATGTTCTAACTACTAGGCTATCCCGTCCCCGTGTGTGTGTATATGTGTGTGCGCGCGGGCGGGCGGGGTGTGTTTGTGCACGGGGGAGGAGGGGGGGGGGGTCTGCATTTGGGATTGACGCAATATACCCTATAGGCATGGGGTGACCAGGTGTTAAAATGTGTGTAGCATTATTGAATATGTTGCACTATTGAAGGTGTGTTGCATTTTTGAATGTGATTTGCATTATCGAATGTGTGCTGCATTATCGAATGTGTGTTGCATTATTGAAGGTGTGTTACATTATTGAAGGTGTGTTGCTTTATTGAAGGTGTTTACATTATTGAAGGTGTGTTGCATTATTGAAGGCTTATTGCATATTTGAATTGTTGTTGTTGGTTGGGTTTTTTTAATGTGTTGCATAATTGAAGGTGTGTTGCATTATTGAATGTGTATTGCATTATTGAAGGTGTGTTTGCATTATTGAAGGTGTGTTGCTTATTGGGAAAGGGGTGTTGCATTATTGAAGGTGTGTTGCATTATTGAAGGTGTGTTGCATTATTGAAGGTGTGTGTTGCATTATTGAAGTTGTTGTTGCATTATTGAAGGTGTTACATTATTGAAGGTGTGTTACATTATTGAAGGTGTGTTGCATTATTGAAGGTGTGTTGGATTATTGAAGGGGTGTTGTATTATTGAAGGCGTGCTGCTTGGGTCAGTTTGTCTAAGATTGCACGGTCCAGAAAATTAGAACAGATTGGGGAGAGGTGAAAAGGAAGGGGAAAAATACATGCGTAGATGTGATAATATGGATCATCGTTGTGTGTATTGATGTGCATAATGTTCTATGCTGATGTACCAGGTTTTTTGTGACTGGTTACAGGGTAGTGTGCGTGCAGACACACATGTGTGCCACGTAACCTTGATAAGAAAAAAAAGAGAAAAACACACCTTTTTATCACTATAGTCAATGCAAATCAGCCTTACATTTGTACATTTAGAGATGTGAGTTGAAATTATGCCAGTATGCCAAACATTCGTTTTTGAAAAATTCTTATTAGTCAAGATCAGTCTTCATGATTGTGATAATGATGATGACAGTGATGATGATGACGGTGAGCATATCCAGTTTCGCTAATTGCCGCTACTAGTTTTGTGTGTGTGTGTAAGTGTGTGTGTGTGTGTGTGTTGTGTGTGTGTGTGTGTGTGTGGTGTGTGTGTGTGTGTGTGTGTTGTGTGTGTGAGAGAGAGAGAGGAGAGAGAGAGAGAGAGAGAGAGAGAGAGAGAGAGAGAGAGAGAATGACAATGACAATGACAAATAATTTTAATGTTATAGTCTTTGGGCCATTCACATGGGGGAAGGGGGATCGAAAGCTCGATAATTACATACACAACGAACAATTTACATTCACAGGATTTCGCGAATGGAAGTCCGATCGCGGGGGAACGTTCATAGACATATTACAACAATAACATCGACTGTCACTGTCATCACTGCTGAAGAGGAAGTGAAGCTTGTCAAAGTCGTGTCTCTATCGGTGTGGCCACGATGTCTGCTGTTTTCCGGGTGGTGTAGATAGGTTTCCATGTTCGCCATTTGCCGGACTGAGTCTGTCTTCTCTTGAACTAAAGCTGGTGTTCATTCTACGCATGTCCCTTTGTATCTCTTGAATACACTCAACTATTTGCCTGCATTGGTCACTAGACAGTTGGTTGGTTTGCTTTGACTTGCTGACTGACGACGTATCTTCCACATCACAACCTCTCCCTGTCACTGTCTCGTTTTCTTCTGCCATAGCTTCATCTGCTGTGTGTTCTGTCAGTGTCTGTGACATTGCCAGTGTCTCTTCAGAATAATCTTCTGTTTGTTCACTCCAGTCATCACCCTTCTCTCCATCATCACCATCATTTACACGCACATCCATGTGTTGTGTCTTTACTAGCAAGGAATTCTCGCCTCATGCACTGTATCACGGGACTGGTTGGTCTTCTGTGCTGCACGTGCACATTCCGCCACACATGGAGCTGTGTTGTATGTGTCAGTGGCATAAAAAGTGTCATGTGCAGTGGCATTCTGTGTTGTATAGTACAGACTGAGTAGCATGGGAAGAAAGAGGCCTGAGGGAGGTGAAGATGAACTTGCCTGCATTCGTTCCTCTGTCCTGGATGTCTTGTGCACCTCCGCCCTCCCTGGCAACTTGCGCTGGACCCTTCCTACCTGACACTGCACAGTCAGTTGGAGTGTGTGCAACTGGTTGGCCAGTTGGTGTCAGTCGCAATACAATAACAGTTTGATCGTCCCTTGAATGACGTTAAATACATTTCCTGCAAAGAGGTGTTAAAAAACACACTCTAAGCGCGAAGGCAATCCTGTCACTGGCATATTGAACGTCTTTTATACAAAAAAACACCAAGATTACTCACTGCTTTTCAAAATTCCTTCCTGCTGGTAGCCAAGCAAGGGAAGCCACTCCGTGTGTGTGTGTGTGTGTGTGTGTGTGTGTGTGTGTGTGTGTGTGTGTTGTGTGTGTGTGTGTGTGTGAGAGAGAGAGAGAGAGAGAGAGAGAGAGAGAGAGAGAGAGTGAGTGGGTAGAGAGTGGGGCAGAGAGAGGGAGGGGCAGAGAGAGGGGGAGACACAGACAGACAGTGTGAGTGCACATACTCATGCATTTACAGCTGGCCCTGAAACTGTCCACTTGAGTGAGTTAGGTGCAAGGACTTTAAAAAAAAAACACACACGCGCATACATACACACGCACACACAAACACGCCACACTCACGTTTATACACATACATATACACACATACCCATACACACATGCATATCCACATATTCAAACACACACACGTACGCGCGCGCACACACACACACACACAAACACACATACACACGCACTCATACATACACACACGTATACGCTCGAACGCATGCGCACGTACGTACACACACACGCTCGCACGCACAACACACACACACACACACACACACACACGACACACACACACACACACACACACACACACACACACACACACACACTGGTCATCCAAGCAAGAATCGAACTGCGTCCACTATTACATGCATCACATCAAGTCCGGCACTGATTCGATCTTTCATTTTCTCGCGGAAAACAGGGCACCACAGAGTCAGCTTGTGATAGACAAAGGATTCCTCATTGGTCATCAGCCTGGTGTTTCTTTTCACAAACCAAAACAAATCTGGGGGTGTGTCATCAGCAGTCCATTGAAAACGAAAAACAAGATCGTCAGTTTCACAAACCATCGTGTCTGGATACCGTTTACTACTGAACACCTTACTAAAGTCTTGGTTCCTATGCCTGTCCCTTAGCTTCCTCTGCAAAGATCTATCAGTCAGTTTAGCCACATAGTTCTTGATGACGTCGGCACTAGTTCCAACTTGCTGACCTTTTGCCAGAGGATCGTCACAGTCCGTGGTTTCCGTTATAAACACAGGGGCAAGGTCAATGTCACGTTGCACGCCAGCATGCTTTTTGTTCTCGGACTCTTTGACAGCACTTGGTGAATGACGGATTTCACGTGCACATTCTTGCGGCAGTGTGTTGCTGGCAGAAGGAGGGGGGGGGGGGGGGGGGGGGGGGGGGGGGGTTTGTCAGTGTGTAACACAGCACAGCTTGATGGAGGTGTGGGCACAAATAAAACTGTTGAATGTTCTTGTGGCATCACACTTTCACTTGCCTCCTGTTCTTCTTGCCTCTATGCTGTCCTCCTCTCCTCTGTCCTTCTCCTGTCTCTGTCAGTCTGACTGGCAGGCTTCCTGCAGTAGCTGTGGGAGGTGACAGGGGTGTGTTGTTGCGCCATGTTGCTTTTGCTGGCTGGACTGGCTTTCAGTCGTAATACAACGACTGTGCTGTCGCCACTTCCTTTTTTTTTTCCCAAGAAGTGAGGTGCTGTTCTTGGAGCAGGGCATCCAAAGTGACTTCCAACGTTGTGGGAAGACCGACAACGGGCATGGTGTTGGATTAATTAAGTATTTTTGACAAATTACTTCACAGCAAAATAATTTTCCTGCCTACCTTCAAGGGAGATCACCCACATTCCCATGAGAGAGAACCCTATTTTGTTGTTTTTCTCTGTGTGGGAAGGAAAAGTATGTCCATGTGGCAATATCTATCAACACAGCTTGTGCAGGGTTCCATCTGTGTGTGTGTGTGCGCGCGCGCGCGCGTGCGTGCGTGCGTGCGTGTGTGTGTGTGTGTGTGTGTGTGTGAGAGAGAGAGAGAGAGAGAGAGGGGGGGGGGAAGAGAGATTGTGTGTGTGTGTGTGTGTGTGTGTGTGTGTGTGTGTGTGTGTGTGTGTGTGTGTGTGTGTGTGTGTGTGTGTGTGTGTTAGTGTGTGCGTGAGCATGCATGTGATGTAGGTGCAGGGATGCATGTTAGGGAGTGGAGGAGTGTGTATATGTGACCTGCTTGCATACTTCATGGTGCACATTTTCCACTTCACCAGTTTTTGATCAGTGGGAGTTTCTTGTTTGCCTGTTTGTTTTTTCTGGTGATGAATGCTTGTGCTTGTGGAAATATTGCTGGAGATACTATGTAACCCAGATTCGCTTGCAATAGTCAAGCGAATTGGATTTTTTTTCTTCTTTTCTTCAAATAGTTTTTGTTGTTCTTGCTCTTTGTTTTGAATTGAAGACTTCTCAAAATGTTTGTATATCATGCTTTCATTGGATGTATTTTGTATGTGTTGCTATTCTCCGCAAATGTTCTTTTTTTTGCTCTTTTTTTCTCGAGGGGTTGGATCATTGTAGCATTTTTAACACAGGTTGGCCTGTTAATGTGAATAATATAGTGGGTTGCATTAATATAACTATAGATTTTACAAAACTAAATGGATAGTTCAGTGTTAATTGTATCATTAAAGTGTCAGGGCCTTAGTAACAGTCAGAAAAGAAGAGATGTATTCCATCATTTGAAAAATGAAAAGCATTCCATATTTTTCTTGCAGGACACTCACTTTGAAGAAAGGACGGAGCGTTACATCCTTTCGGAGTGGGGATATTTAGCCTATTTTTCCAGCCATGCTTCTAATGCTTGGGGGGTAGCCATCCTTTCTAATAATAATTTCGAGTTTAAAGTAAAGCATGTTGTTAAAGGTAAGGGAGGAAACAGTATCATGGTTAAAGCTGAAATTGAAGGAAACGACTTTCTCTTTGTTAATATCTATGGCCAAATAGAGATGATCCTGAATTTTATAATATCTAGACAGAAAAAATAAAAATGCAAGTTTCTAAAAACATTATTATAGGTGGGGATTTCAATTTGGTGCTCAATCCAGCAAAGGATTACTATAACTACAGAAATATCAATAATCCTAGAGCTCAGAATGTAGTGGAAAAATATGATAAATGAATTTGACTTAAATGATATCTGGAGAGATTTAAATCAGGATTGTCCTAGATACACATGGAGAAGAAATAACCCATTGCAGCAGGCTAGACTTGATTTTTTTCTGATTTCAGATGAAGTTGTCTCTTTTGTTAGAGATGCAGATATTGAGTTTAGATACAGGATAGACCATTCGATGATTATGTTACATTTGAAGTTTAGCGATAATTCTAAACGTAATACCTTCTGGAAATTCAATTTGTCTTTGTTGAGAGACAAATCATATCTAGACGAAATTAACAAAGAGATTAAAACTGTTATAGAAGATTACGTAGCAAGTCCATACGCAAGAGAAACATTAGACACTATCCCTATATCTTAGCTGCAACTCACAATTTTCTTAAAACTCCCTTAGAAGCATATTCAATAATTTGAATTTGGCATTTGATATTGCAAAAGGTCTCTGGCATAGTCCTATAGGACATTTCTTTTCATGATTAGACTACTTTTCCCCCCTCGCATTTTTCAGTAGGGCCTCTACAACCACCTCAATTATCATACACCCCTTGTATATATATATATTTCTTTCTCGTCTAATATCACTTAGAGTGAACAGACGTAAAATCGAAGACAACAACAACAACAACAACAATCACAATCCCTGACGACTTGTTCCTTGACTAATGAAAATTAGATCACCCATTATGAAAAAAAAGAAAAACGAATGAAGAAGAATCTAAAATAATGTAAGACATACAGCAACTTGAAAACAAGGAAAGTAAAAATGAGGAAGATGTCAGGAGTAGAGATTCAAAGAAAGAACAGTTGAAAAATATCAGGGGGAAAAGAATACAGGGGGGGGGGGGGGGCTTTTAAGATCGAGAGCAAGATGGATAGCTGAAGGAGACAAAAGTGACGAGTTATTTCTGTAATTTAGAAAAAAGACACTTTGTGAATAAAAACATGGCTACACTAACTGATAGGCATGGTAATACATGGTAACACTCAAAAAGATATTTTGCATGAAGTTAAAAGTTTTTATGAACGGTGATATAAACACTCTAAGGTAGAGCATTGTCAGATAAATGATCTGGTACCACGTATTCCACAACTAGATGTTGAAGAAGGAAACGATTTGGAAGGGGAAATTAAGTTACAAGAAGCAGCTTTGGCGCTAAAGAATATGAAAAACAATAAAAGTCCAGGAACAGATGGGTTCACTGCTGAGTTCTTTAAGAGCTTTTGGGGTAAAACTGGTAGTTTTGTAGTAAGAGCATTAAATGCTGGATATAAAAAGGGAGAACTAACTTGTGTTCAAAGGCAAGGCATAATCATTTGCATACCTAAGTGAGACAAACCAAGAAACTTGATAAAGAACTGGAGACCGATATCTTTGTTTAACATTGTCTATAAAACTGGATCATCATGCATAGCTAACCGATTGAAAAATGTATTACCTAAACTTATTAATGAAGATTCTATCTATCTATCTATCTATCTATCTATCTATCTATCTATCTATCTATCTATCTATCTATCTATCTATCTATCTATCTATCTATCTATCTATCTATATATCTATCTATCTATCTATCTATCTATCTGTCTGTCTGTCCCGTAGTCTCACGACTGTGGGGGCACCCTCAAAGACTCAGCAACCAGTTCCCTCCATTCCTCTCTCTGTTCTGCCTTTATCAGGGTTTTGTTGAGTTCTAGGCCTGTCCATTCGCTGATATTATCCTCCCAGCTCTTCCTTGGTCTGCCTCTTCCTCCTTGGACAGTGCCTTGTAAAACTGTCTTTGCAAGTCCTTTGGATCTTGTGACATGCCCATACCATTTAAGTTTACGCTTTTTCACGATCGTTAGAAGGTTCTCATAGGGTCCAATGGTTTGCTGGATTCTGTTATGCACGCTTTCGTTGCTTATGTGGTCTTTGTAGGAGATGCCAAGAAGTCTCCAAAAGCATCTCATCTCCACCGCCTGTACTCTTCTCTCCAAATCTGCAGTCAGGGTCCATGATTCACAGGCATACAGAAATATGGATATGACAAGGGAGCGCATTAGTCTGATCTTGGAGATAAGTGAGATATTTTTTATCTCTCCAGATGGTGTTTAGTTTTGACAAAGCTGTTATTGTCTGTGCAGTCCTGCATACTACTTCTGGCTTGGATCCCTGGTCTGATACAATGGCTCCCAGGTACTTGAAGCTTTGAACTGTTTCCAGCTTCTGGTCATTAACCCTGATATCAGTGCCAATGCCGTTGGTGTTATTAGTCATCAGTTTGGTCTTCTCTGCACTGATTTCCATGCCGTATGTTTTGGAGGCCTTATTAAAGTGTTCTGTTAGGCTGGCAAGCTCTTTTTCTGATCCTGCTATTCCATCAATGTCATCTGCGAAGCGGAGGTTTGTGATCGTTCTGCCACCAATGCTGACTGATCCTTCATGATGTTCCAGTGCATCAACCATGATTCTCTCAAGGAAGATGTTGAAAAGAGTGGGTGAGAGTAGACAGCCCTGCCTTACTCCAACTGTTGAAGATTAAGCTGGTTTAATAAGGATATATATATATATATATATATATATATATATATATATATCGGTGACAATATCCGACTTATTTACGATTCAATAGCTTACTTAGAAAAACATCTTTTACCTGGACTTTTGTTGAGCATTGATTTTGAAAAAGCATTTGCCTCAATTAGTGGGGATTTCATGTTTAAAGTACTTAAGGCATTTGGTTTTCAACATGGAGTTTGTAAATGGATAGAAATATTTTACAGCGATATCAAATCTTGTGTTTTAGTCAATGGTCAAGTCTCTGGGTGGTTTGATATAGAACGAGGACAAGGTGATCCACTGTTTCCATATATATTTGTCCTATGTGCAGAAATACTGGCAACAATGATTCGTGAAAATGAAGACATACGTGGACTAACTATTGACAATATTGAATACAAGGTTTCTCAGTACGCAGATGATACTGAAATTCTTTTAGCAGGTGACAACAAATCGTTCCAAACTTGCATTGAAATGATAAATTTATTTGGTTGTAAGTCAGGGTTAAATATGAATCATGAGAAAACATGTGTAACTTGGTTAGGGAGCAAAAAAACCCTCTGCAATTCGTTTTATGGGCCATTTAGGTATGGAATGGAATCCACCGAAATTAAAAATCCTGGGAATCTGGTTTAGAAATGACCCAAAAAACTGTTCACACTTGAATTTCTCAGAAAAACTAGAAGAAGTCAAGCATTTGTTCAAAATATGGGTTAAAAGACAACTAACACCAATAGGCAGGATAGCAGTACTAAAGTCACTCATTTTGTCAAAACTAATTCACTTATGGATGCTGCTACCTAATCCGCCAGACGATTTTGTTCATACCTTGCAAAGCTACTGCTATAAATTTGTTTGGAACTACAAAAGAGATGAAATAAGTAGAAAAGTATCACACAAAAGTATCAAAAATGGAGGTCTTGAATTACCAGAATTGAAAATATTAGCACAATCTTTGAAACTGACATGGCTGAAAAAACTCCAGAAAACAAATCATAGGTGGCAGGCTATTGCAAGTTACAACTTTCCACTGATCAACAATATTTCAAAATATGGACCAGAGATCATCTGAAAATTTTGTAAATCTAATGCATTTTGGACAGATGTATTCTGTGCTTAGGAAGAATTCTTTTACAAAGTTAACTCTAGTGATTCTTTCGAACTGTTAGCAGAACCAGTTTTTTTCAATAAAAGAATACAGACAGGAAACAAGTGTATTGCTACTAAAATATGGATTGATAAAGGCATTCATTGCATAGGAAACTTTTTACTTGAAACTGCAATCTTATGTCATATGAACAGTTTAGACTTAGATATTATGTGAACATTGATTTTGTTACTTTCACTGGTTATAGTTCAGCAATATCAGAATATATCAGAAAAACAAAGGTTGCAAAACAAGACAATATTTGCTCAAATATATCTGCCTGTTTCAGGAAGCTGAACAGTGTACTGAAAGGGTCCAAACCCTTTTATGAGGAGCTCATTAGCAACAAACATCACCCAAAAAGTTGTATCAAGTGGGATGAAAAACTGAATGTTGAAAATAATTGAAAAAATATTTTTTGTATGTTCACAAAATTTCTGACGTTAAAATGAAATGGCTCCAACTTAGGATAATTCACAGGTGTCTTGGGACCAACATTGTGCTGAAAGAGATGGGTGTGACTGACAGTGACTTATGCAATTTTTGCAATATAGCAGTAGGCAGTATTAGACATATGTTTTGGCAGTGCACAGTTATTCAGAGTTTTTGGCAGGCACTTACTGAAGTAATAAATGAAAAATGTGACAATGTGTTCAATCTCAATATAACAGAGTGTCTGGCTATACTCGGATGTGACAGAAATATAAGTATTGATGATTTTTTTTTAAATTCTGCTACTGGCCAAACAATACATCTATCATTGTAAATGAATAGTAATAGACCTGTACTTCATGTATTCCTCAAAAGATACAGATATCTTACTGAGGAATATATTTCTCGTAAGAACTTCACACATTACAAGTTCATTATTAGATGGATTCCATATCAACCTCTGCTTGATAACAGTAGTCAAAACAGTCAGCATTTGTGAAAATCAATGCTGTCTAGGATCCTTCCAGTGGAGGCCTTTTGTTGAAAAAAAAAATTGACACTAGTACGAAATGTGTTAAAACACAGACAAACCTGATTCTGTTTTAGTGCACAGAATGTATAGCAACCAATCATGTCATGCCTGCATTGAGCTTTGTGCCCATTTGGGACCTCTCGGTCAGTCTGTCTGCCTGTCAGGCTGTGCCTCTTTCTCTCTGTCTTTGTATGCCTACCTGATAGTTCTCTCTCTCTCTCTCTCTCATCTCTTCTTCTCTCTCTCCTCTCTCTCTCTCTCTCTCTCTCTCTCTCTCTCTCGCTCTCCCTTGCTTGGGACAGCAGAAAAAAGAAAACTGCAGCTAATTGATATATCTTTTCAATATAACGCTACTTTGTTTTTCATATTTGTGGAATATGATTTCCATTGGCTAAATTGCCTTATTTGAATATGAGGGTCGGGTGGTAGATTTGTCCTACACTGTTGCTGATTTGTAGGTAACATGACACTGGTGTGTGTGTGTGTGTGTGTGTGTGTGTGTGTGTGTGTGTGTTGTGTGTGTGTGTGTGTGTGTGTGTGCAAACTTGTGATAATTAATGTATGATAACATTTAGTGCATTCGGATGAATATAGTTATTGGAGATGCCTTTTCCTCTTTCGGTTTTCATTATTTTCTTGTTGCAAAAAACATATTGTTTAAATTGTGTTTATACTGTGCTCCTTGCCAAAAAGACTGTATTGTTAATGGCAATAAATTAGTTTCGGTGTTCAGTGTTCTCTCTCTCTCTCTCTCTCTCTCTCTCTTCTCTCTCTCTCTCTCTCTCTCTCTCTCTCTCTCTCTCTCTCTCTCCTCTCTCTATTTCTCTCTCTCTCAAATATGTTTATATGTTTCGTATCTTTATAACTGTGCAATGTAAAAAAAAAAC
Source organism: Rapana venosa (assembly GCA_028751875.1). Classification (NCBI taxonomy): domain Eukaryota; kingdom Metazoa; phylum Mollusca; class Gastropoda; order Neogastropoda; family Muricidae; genus Rapana; species Rapana venosa. Next base: position 53,482,514 of record CM054154.1, on the reverse strand, counting down.
CTGAATAAAAAAGATAAAATAAAAATCTTGAGTGTTTTTTTTAATCAAGGATGGAACCTGTTCAGAATATTTCAAGAGTTTTACTGGTGTTCGTCAAGGGTATAGCCTTTCTCCTGTTTTCTTTTCCATGTTTCTGAATGATTTGGAGCAATATTTGATAGAAAGAAATTGTTTGTCATTGAATATTCAACTTTCATCTTATGGAAAAATGTTAATCAGCTATTCCATTCTCCAGTACAAAGAGAGAGTTACAAGATGCTTTAGGCAATTTATATGCTTACTGTTCTCAGTGGAAACTTATTGTAATCCAATGATAACAAAAATAATGATAATCGGCCGCAATAGATCTTGTAACATGTTTATGTATGGCGGAAAAGCGTTGGAAGTTGTCAGTTTTAAATATTTAGGAATTAACTTCAGTAAGAGTGGCACTTTTGCAAAATGCAAATAAAATGCTTATGATAAAGCTACTAAAGTTATGTTTAGTTTGATAAGGACTGCACGACAAAAAGAACTACCTATACAGGTGACACTAGATTTATTTGATAAAACCCATTGTACCTGTTTCTTGTATGAATGTGAAATTTGAGGATATGAAAACCTAGCAATAATTGATAAGTTTCAGTTAAGATTTTTAAAGTATATTTTTTGTTTAAAGTGTACATCTTCAACTTGGCTAGTGTATGGAGAAACAGGCAGATATCCTTTATCTATTTTGGTCTCTGGTCGATTGGTTCGTTTCTGGATGCAGCTGCTTGACGTCCAGTCTGAAAAGCTATCCTCAAATGTTTATCAGATGATGAAAGATTTACATGACAAATCTTTGATTCAATCACCATGGCTAAATTAGATACAAAATATTTAAGTACAAAGCGAATTTGACTGTTTCTGGGAGAGACAGTTTGTTCAAGCATCAATTCTACAAGTTCACATATCAAAGCCTTCTTAAAAGAAAATGTTGTTAATGAATGGAGAACCCAGCTATGGAATAATAGTAAATGCATTTATCATATAAAACTATAAGATCGATTTTGTATAGGAAAATACATAACTTGTCTACCAGATGTAGTTGTTTACTCTCTCATGAAGTTTTGTTGTAGCTATAATAATAATAATAATAATACATGGAATTTATATACCGCTATATCTTGCAACAAAACAAATCAAAGCGCTTTCATTCATCCTACTCATTCACACGCAGGTACACGCACCCCCCTCCCCCCCCCCCCCCCTCCCCCCCCACACCCCCCCCCACCCACACACACATACACACAAAGGTGGATCGGTGGTCTAGAGGTAACGCGCCTGTCTAGAAAGCGAAAAGTCCGGGTTCGTATCCCGTCTGGGCCCGAAACTTTTCCCCCATCCATTAGACCATGAGTGGTGGTCTGGGCGCTAGTCTTTCGGATGAGACGATAAACCGAGGTCCCGTGTGTTACAGAAAATTATGCAGCGCACGAAAAAGAACCCACGGCAACAAGAGAGTTGTCCCTGGCAAAATTCTTAGAAAAAAGCCACTCTGATAGGGAAAGAAATACAGTTGCAGACAAAAAAAAAAAAAAAAAAGGGGTGGCGCTGCTCTTGTGGCGATGTGTTCTCCCCGGGGAGAGCAGCCCGAATTTCACGCAGAGAAATCTCGTGACTTAAAGTGGTATAAATAAATAAATAAATAAATAAAGGTTTACTCTCTGGCAGGGTGATGGGGTTGTGGCTGTTGAGGGCAGGGACAAAAATGAAATGGAACAAGAGGGGAGAATCTTAGCTTTGAAATAAATGTGTCTTGAGGCCGGATTTAAAAGCGTCATAAGAAGGCTTTTGGCGAAGGGAGAGAAGGAGGTCATTCCAGATCAATGGACCAGAAACAGAGAAAGAGCACAGCCAACAGTGCATTGGTTAAATCTAGGTATTCTTAAGCACAAGGTATCTGCAGCAGAGCGTTGGGAAGAGAAGGAGCGTACAGGTGAAGACATTCACAGAGGTAGGAAGGTGCTGTTTTATGAATGCATTTGTAACAGAGGATACAGATCTTATAGTTTACTCTCTGTGGCACAGGCAACCAGTGGAGAGATTGCAAGAGAGGAGTAATGTGCTCAGATTTGTTCTTTCTGAGGACTAGGCGAGCTGCAGAGTTTTGTATACGTTGAAAGGAGTGGATAGAAGATGCTGGCAGACCAGCCAGAAGAGAATTGCAATAGTCCAGACGAGAAAGAATGAGAGACACGACTAGTTGTGATGCTGCATCAGTGGACAGGTACTTTCGAACTGCACTGATGCGCCATAATTGATAGTAGCACGACTGGCAGGTTTTGGTGGTGAATTTTTGAATGGAGAGTGTTTTCTACGACCCGCAGATATTTCACAGCAGTGGATAGAGGGACAGACGTATTGCCGAATTATATTGAAGCTGTTGTGATGGAAGAGAGCTTGTATTTGATCCCTACAAGCATGGCTTCGGTTTTATCTGCATTTAGCTGTAACGTGCTCTGTATCATCCAATTTTGGATATCTTGAAGGCAATAGGACATATTAATCAAGAGAGAGGGCAGATTTTTAGGAGTATCACTGCTAAGAATTTGAGAGTCATCTGCATAAATATGAAAAATGAAGCTGTCACAAGCTTTCTATTGAGGTTGGGCGTTTTCATAATATACCAAAGGAAGAAAGAGTGTGTTCAAAATGCATTATGCATGTTTTAGGGGATGACTTTCATTTCATCATGGAATGTCCCGACTTAATAAATTTACGACAAGATTTCATTTCCTGACATTTTCTTCAACCCATGTCCAGTTACATTTTTTGTAGGCAAAAGAAATGCATATCTCGAAAAGTTCTCCTGTCTCTTCTTGGAATTTCACTTGTTTTTCACAAGTGTAGATTGTGCCTTTTAAAGAAATTTGTATACTTTAAAAATAGTCTTGAGTCTTTAATACTGTTGGCTTGTCATTTTGCGATGAGCTCTTGCTTTGCAGTTCCTGTTAGCGTTGATATTGTTTTGGGGTATATTGCTGTTGGGTTTATTCTCCTGTTGACTTTTATGTAATTCTCCATACCCCAAAAGGGGTGAAAGGAATTAAATCTAGAATGGTGTGTGTGTGTGTGTGTGTGTGTGTGTGTGTGTGTGTGTGTGTGTGTGTGTGTGTGTGTGTGTGTGTGTGTGTGTGTTTGATTTTTCTCTGTTTACTTAAGTGATATTAGACGAAGGAGGGTGGGGGGATAATGAGATGAGGGCTTTAAGAAAAAGATATGCCTATTGGTATTCATGTACATTAAAAGACTGATTACAAACCAAATAAACAGTATGTTGCAAACACATGGCCAAAAAAACCCCGCAAAAATAACAGAAGCACAAAACAAGTGAAGAATACTCTAAAATTGGAAAATAAGCAATCGTAAACTACCTGTAAAGGCTGCTGTGAATAAAGCAAAATGTAAATCGCGACAGTAATGGTGTTGTCATGATTTCACAGTCACACTTTTTAAAAAAAAGAGAATATGGAATTGATCAGAGAAAATGCTACAAAACAAAAATTTCTGGATTGGTTTTAAAAACTTGGCGACACTATCTTGAAATGGTGAAGGAACTTTTTTAAACGAATTGAAAATAACATGAACAATGGAAAGTTTTTGACTGCATATGTGTTTTTTTTTTTGTCAATTTTCTCGAAAAAATTTAAGTAATCTGTGGATTAAGAAACAATCTTTTCTTGTAAGGTTTTCCCGAAAGCGTAGGTAAAAAAATTTTTCTAAATATCCAGAATTGAAAAAGTATCGGGGGATAAAAAACCCTCCCCCTGTTTTTTTTATGTTCCAGAAAACTTTCGAAGCAAAGATAATCTTCTAAGGAAAGAGGAATCCCTCAAACATTTTGAAAGAAAAATGATTTGCTCCCTTTTTGGTTTTTTATTCCTTTTCATTGAAGTTATACCCAGTATAAACCCGCGAAAGAAAAAACCCGAATCCTCAGAATAAAAAAATATCCCCAAAAATTAATTTAAGTAAAAAGACTCTGCTATCAGCCGAGAGGTTAGAAGCCTGTACTGCAGATTTAAAATAAAAACAAACAAAATTGAAAACGTATTGGGGGAATCAACAGAAAGTAAAAAAGGCATAAAAATTTCAGTGGGGTTCAGCATAAAGGGGAAAAATTTTTTGCCGATTGGGGATTTTTCAATCAAAAAAGGGAATGATGTGTGCCCTGTACTTATTTTCAAGAAGGGACCCTGTCAGTGTATTTTAAAGAGAAGGTATGAGTTTTCTATTGTTTTATTTAAAAGGATGGTTGATATAAAACTATTTTGATATCAATCAATCAATCAATATCAATAAATTTAAACTATCCCCTTTTGGACAAGGTTTAAAGAGGTGTGGATTTTGCCCTTTTCGAATTAATACTTGCTCTTTGGGAATGGAAGTTAAAAGGGCCAAAAGTTCAAGAGAAGATATTTTTAGCTCATTGGGAAAATCGTCAGGGTTAAATTTAAAATAACGATGTCCCCCTTTCCCTGACAAAGTGTTTGACCCCGGTGTGTGTGTGTGTGTGTGTGTGTGTGTGTGTTTTTGTTTTTTGTGTTTGGTGTGTGTGTGTGTGTGTTGTGGTGTGTTTTGTTATGTGTGGGTTTTGCGTGTGTGTGTGTGAGGGTGAGTGAGTGTGTGGTGGTTGTGCGTGGTGGTTGTGGGGCGCGCGCGCGTGCGCGAGCGGGGCGGGGGGGCCTTTTGAAAAAATGGTTTTTGACTATCGTAATTTTTATTTATGATTGGTTTCCAGCTTCAGTTTTTTATTTTTTTAAATATTAATTGTTTGTTATTTGGGTTATGATGGTAAGAATAGATTTAATGCAGGCACTTTATTTTTTTCAAGATATTTTCTTATTATTATTATTATTTTTAATAATAATAAATTTCCCCATGTAATACTGTTTTTTAATGTTTTCTTTTAAGATATACTTTGAAAAAGGCTAAATTACGATAATCCTCTGAGGCAGTACTCCATTTTTTGGTTGTTTTCCCGAAAAAGTGATGAATGGGAACTCCAAAAGCAAGCCCGGGAAAATTACAATCAAGTTTGAAATTTTGTTCAATGTATTTGGGGGCACTAAAGAATAAATTTTTGACCCTATGTTATTTTAGGACGAAACCTGATAATGATAAATATTTTTAGCCCTTTTCTTTGTGCCCTATTTGCTTACTAATTTCCTTTATTTTAGACTTCTTCTTGCTTGTTCAAGATATTTAAAGTTACAATGTCTGTTTAATTTTAAAAATTTGATACCCAGAAATTTACCAAAGATTAAATCCCTAAATTTTTCCAATCTTTAAAACAGGAAAATTTAGGAGGATCAGACCATCATTAAAAAGCACAACCTGTTTCTTTTCTGTGGAAAAAACCTAACCCTTTTTCCCCCATATGCTTATAATTTTATCAGCTAAGTTATAAACTTTTAAATGTTTATATGTTTTTAGGTGTTTCTTTTTTATTGTTACCTTTTTCCCCAAAAAAGGTAATCGGCATTTTGAAAAAAAAATTTGTCAATA
>CM054154.1:53455773-53476482 GCA_028751875.1 Rapana venosa | reverse complement strand
CTTCTTCTTTTCTTCTTCTTCTTCTTTTCTTTTTTTCTTCTTTTTCTTCTTCTTCTTCTACTTTTGCTTCTTGCATTCTTTTTGCTTCTTTACTTTTCTTTTTCCCTCATGCTTCTTTGCAGTCATTCTGAATTTTTTGGACTTTTTGAGTTTTAGCTTTTACAAAATGCTTACATTGTCGGGGAATGTGTTTTACCTACACTGTTCGGTATGACCCATCGTTATCTTTTAACTTTTCCCTTTTTATATAAGCTCGATATGTTTAGAGTTTTTGTACCGACACTTCAAGCTTGTTACCATTTAATAACCTAATTTTTTTCTTTTTTTGGCTGTCACAAAAAAATGTTGGGTTTTTTTCATCCATAAACTAAATAAAACCTTTTTTTTCGGGCCCCGACAAATGGACAAAAATAAAGTTGACACCAGTGGATTGTGCGGTTTTGTTTGTTTTTTTTTTTTTTAAATGATGCGAGGTTCATTTCTCTCTGGGTGGTCACTGTAATTTTTTTTTGAATTTCTGGGCTTCTAAAAAAAACAACATTTTTTTCTTTTTTAGGATAAAATGTGCACCCCCTTTTGGGTCCCAAAGCTGATGTTGCTGAAGGGAAAGGGTAAACCCCCCCCCTGTCCCTTCCCCACCCCCCCCCCCCCCGCCCCCTCCCCCCCACGTCCCCCTCCCCCCCCCCTCCCCCCCCCCCCCCCCCCCCCCCCCCTACCCCCCCCCCTCTCCAAACCCCATCCGTGCTCTCCTTTTTTGAAAATGGATGCAGGAATTTCCTCTTTTCTTGCTTGTTTTTGTTTCGTGTGGGTTTTTTTGTGTGTGTGTTTTTTGTTGGTTTTGTTTCGTTTTTTTTTTTCTTTTTTTTTTCCCTGTCTTGCTTGCTTGCTTTCTTTGTGTTTTGTCTGCTCATCGCATTCCAACCCCTTCCCCCCCCCAACCCCCCCCCCCCCCCCCCGACCCCCCCCCCTACCCTTCCTTTATTCCCCGCCCCCCTCTCTTTTAAAACTGTGCAGTGGTAGTGAAAACCCCCTGCAATTGTGTTTGGTGGCTAAAACTCCCCCCCCCCCCCCCCCCCCCCCCCCCCCCCCCCCCCCCCCCCCCCCGGCAGTTTTGTAAATTTTGTCACCCTTTTCCCACCGGCATTAATTCTTTTTCTTCTCAAGGGTTGGAGCATTTTTTTTGCATGTTTGCAAGATGTACGCGGCCCAGCGCAGGCGGGGGTTAGCCCCTTTGGGGTTAGGTGGAAGGTCGGGGTTTTGTTCCCATAAAGTCATAGGGTTTTTTTCGGATCCGGGGGCTCCTCCCCCGAGTGAGTGTGCGTGGGCTAGTGGGAAGGGGACCACACAGTCGAGTTTCATCCATTTAAAAACGGATGCGAGTTTGGGTTTTGTAAATTACTACCAAACACTGCGGGTTCTGCACCCTTTTGGGGCCCCGGGGACGCGGGGGATTATTATTTGTAAGCGTAGAGTACAACCCTACAAATAGCTAAAAGCTATGCACTCCCACAGCAGCGCATTACGTCATCGTCATGTTATTGTATCATGAAATAAACAAAAAACCCTTGTTTTTCGGGGGTCCAGTTGCGGGGTCTCATGGTGACCTCAGATTCGGTTTCCCCATACATTCTGTGCCTGGGCGAGTTTGGTAAAAGTTTTTGGGGGTTGGAGGTTCACGGGGGAGGGTTTTTGGGAATGGACGTTGGGGTGGTTTGCCCCCTCGGGGGGGCAACCATTTGTCTGGCTCCGGGGATGGCTAATTCTGTCTTTTAATGGGGGCTTTTGGGTGGTGCCCGCGTATGTTGCAGAACAGGCCCCATGAACACCCCCAAAGTGCCCCAGCAGCAGTGCAGGGCCCCTCTGGTGGCGGCCCACGGCGGCCTTTAGTGATGGGCCCCTGTGGACTTTCCGCCCCCTGAGGATGAGACATAACAAATTGGGTAGGCTTGGGGGGGAGATTGGAATGGCGGCGTGGGAACAGCAAAAGGGGGGGCTCACAAAGTGAGGCAGCAAAAAAAAAGAAAAGAAAAAAATGTACGCGTGCGTTCGTTCACCAGGGCCTCAGTTTACTAGCTCATCCTCGAAGGACTTCCGGGGGAGTGATTCAGCAAAATTTTTTAAACCGGTAAAAAAATGCCCTTTAAAAGGGGCTTTTCTCTCGTAGGGCTCGACCCTGGGTAAAGGGGGAGGGGTAGTTAGGGGTCAGAACTTTCGCGGGGCAATTGACGCCCGGGGTTCGATCCCGTTAAAGGGGGATTTTTCCCCCCGGATTTAACTAGTGCAGACACCATTCCCCCCAAATCTTTCGGAGAGACTATAAACCGAGGCCCGTGTGCAAACGCCGCAAATCTTGGACCGTTAAACCCGTTGCTTTTCGTAGAGTGGCCATTGTGTGCCGGGGGAACGGATGACAACATTTAAAAAACCCGCATACAACGGGGATGGATGGAAAAAAAAAAGGCCCATAAGTGCTTATTCCTTTTCCCTCGATATAAAGAATAAACAAATTTAAAAGCCCAAATCCTGATGAAGGTAGTACCCGAGGTTCGGGGCTCCCAAACGTCATGCATGAAGGGGTTCCAAGAAAAGGGGTTTTGAGCCATGAGGCTGGAATGCCCCCCCCTCTAGGCCACATTGACGATTCCCTGCTGATGGGTATCCCACCCAAAAGGGCTGTCACATTTTTCCTTTTATTCCCCGCGCACGCGCACACCACACACCACCACAACACACTTGTCTTTTACTAAAGTGATCAGACGTTAAAGAAGACTCAGACTCTCTCTTTCTCTCTTCTCTTTTTTCTCTTTTCTCTCTCTCTCTCCCCTCTCTCTTTTCTCTCTTTTCTCTCTCTCTCTTCTTCTCTCTCTCTCTCTCTCTCACGCACAACAAGTACGCTCAAAACAATCATTGCCACACACACACGTACACCAAAATGACACCGCGCGCCAAGGAAGGAAGGGGGCAGGAGGGTTCAGAGTTTGTGCCAGAAAGTAAACCGTGGGGTTTTGGGTTCGATTCCGCTCGCCCTTTTTTCCCCAGTTTGACAAAAAACGATTTGAATTCAAATCCTTCGGATGAGACTAAAAACCCCATGCCCCGTGTCCCAACAATGCAGAACATTTGCGACAGGTTTAAACCCCTGTTCCCTTTTTCAAAAGATTTGGGGCCCATTGGTGCCGGTGGGAACAGTGACAACATTTAAAAAACCGATACACACGGGACTAATGTAAAAAAAAAAAAAAAAAAAGCACACGAGTGCTTTTTTCCCATTACCCTCGATTAATAAAGTCATCTGAGCGCTTTGTTTTTTGCTTTAAAAGATTCAGCGCATTAAATTCCATACTTATTATTTAATAAAATTATTATTCGATCGCGAGCGCGCAGCAATAAAAGTAGCGAAACACAAACTCTTAGTCACACAAAAACACTTTTTTTCTTCTTTCCTTTTTAAATATATGTAATAAAAAAGACGAAAAAGGGGTAAAGACGAAACACCCACACCACACACACACAACAACACACACAACAACACACACAACAAAATGTTATTAAATATATTATATTATATATATTATATTATATATATATTTATATATATATATTAATATAATATTTTTAATTAGCAATATAGTGAGGAAAAAAGGAGGTCACCAGTTAAAACGTCTTCCCACATAAAAAGGTTTTTTTTGTCGAAGATTCGAAAAAACCCAACAAACACCCATCTAAGAAAAAACTTTAAAGGGCAGCTTTTGGGGAATTTTAAAGTAAGGCCCATGCTTTGGGCCGACCTGACTCGGTTTCTTTCAGGGGGCCCCGGTGTGATTGAACCTCACTCTCATCTGTGGTACCTAACGCAAGACACTTTCTATAAATTAAAGTGTTCTATTATCCCCCGGAATAAATACTCTTAAAAAATATTTTATATATATATATATATATATTATATATATATTGTGTTTGTGTGTGTGGGGTTTTCCCTCAGGTGTTTTGTTTTGGTGGTTTTTTCTTGCTTGGAGGGCGGGTGTAATTAACCAAAAAAAAAGTTATTGTTTGTCTGTTGTCTGTCTGTTTTGTCTCTCTCTCTCTCTCTCTCTCTCCTCTCTCTCTCCTCCTCTCTCTCCCTCTCTCTCCTCTCTCCTCTCTCTTCTCCACACACAACACACACACACCACCACCACCACTCACCCCTTCCCCCACCCACCCCCCCCCCCCACTTTTCCCTTCCCACCCCACCCCCCCCCCCCCCCACACACACACACACACCACTCCACTCCTAGCCCCCCCCTCTCTTCCCCTCTTCTAAAGGAAAAATCCCAAAAAACAAAACCAAAACACACAAAAAAATGTTTTCCCCGGGAGGGCAGCTTGAAAACACTGGGGTATAGGAATAAAATTTGTACAGACCCAAATTTTCTTGCCAACCCGGGGACAGGGACACATTTTCAGCCGTTCTTTTCCCTTTTGCAATAAAAACCCCGCGGGCTTTTTTTTTTATGCAGTGTTGGGGGGGGGGGGGGGGGGGGGAGGGAGGGGAGGGGGGTACACCCTTGTCTCCTCCCTTTCCCCCCCCCTCCCCTCCTCCCTTAGCCCCCCCCCCCCCCCCCCCACCCCATCCCCTTTCCCGAGCCCCCATCCCCCTTTCCTTTCCTGTATACTTTTGTTGGCGAGGGGGGGGACCATAATCAAATTAACGAGTCCTTTGTCCAGGTTTTGGGGGGGGGGGGGGGGGGGGGACAGTTTTAAAGTCTTAAAATGTGGAGGTTTTTTTGGGCTTTAATAACAAAAAAGTTTAATACAATTTATAGAGCGCTTTGATTTGTTTCTTTTCAAAATTCGCGCAATAAATTCCCTTAGACTTCATTTTTTATGAATGAATGAATAAATGAAAGAATAATCAATAGTCAGTTGGTGTCAATTTTTAAACATCAATTTAAAATAATCAATAAATGAAAAATTAAGAAGAAGAAAAAAGAAGAAGAAGAATTGGGAAAATATGGCGTATATCTTGAGAGGAAATCAAAGCGCTTGCAATAACTCATTTTTACACAGCATGCACTAAAAATTAAGTAAAAAATATAAGAAAAGAAAGCTAGTAACAATGAAAATGATAAAAATTGTAATGAAAATGATATAATAATAAATAAAAATAATCAATCAATCAAATCAACGTGAAGCCTCAGTCAACCAATTTAAAAACCCGCATCAATGCACTGTTTCTGATGGAGGGGGTTGGGGAAATTAGAAATTTAAAACCAGAGGTGGGGTGATTGTTTAACGTTTTTTGTTGTTGTTTTTGTTTTTGTTGGGGGGGGGGGTATGTTTTTTTGTTTGCTGAAGATGAACTGTTGTTTTTCTTTGTCTATCTGCCTGTGGTTTGTGTGTGGGTGGTGGGTGTGTTGGTGTGGTGGGGTGTGTCAACGCCACAACCCCCCGCGGCACACGCACGGCGCACCTTTTGTTTTTGTTGTCTGTCTGTCTCTCTCTATCTTGTTTGTTGTTGGTCCTGTCTGGTCTGTCTGTCTGTTGAGTTCTGCTGTGTCTGTTGTCTGATTTGTCTGTGTCTGTCTTTTGCTCTTTGTTTTTAAAAGTTTATTGAAAAGGGGTGTGTATGTAGCGAAGTGTACGTGCGTAGAAGTTTAAGTGTACTTTTTTGCTTGTAGTGTGCCAGTGCAGTTAGGGGGTATATGTGGTGTGTAAAGTGCAAGCGGTAGTGTGTGGTGTAGTGTAGTGCACATATTGTATGTAGGTATTGCATCATTGCATTGTATGTTTGTGGGTGGGTGAGTGCAGTTGGGGGGTGTAGGCAGTGTATGATTTTTGTAGTGTAGCGAGCGTACTGATTTTTAGCACAGGGGATTGTGAGTGGAAGTCTAAGTGTATAAAAATTTTTTGAACCGTTTTGATTTACTGTATCGTGTTGCATTTTACAGGCTTGTACTGTTTTGTATTGCCTTTTCTACTATATTCAATTCCCCGGGATTTGCATGCCATAAAAACAGGCTATTCTCCCCAAGGAAGTGCCCCCACCATTTAATAATAAAAAAAAAAAACCCCAAATCCTGTCGCATGTGTTTTTTTTCTAAAAGTGGCCCTTTTTCTTTTCTTTTCTTTTTTGGCAAAGAAAATGCATGAATTGTGTCCCCCCATGTCGAGAAACCCCAGGGTTATCCTCTGTCCTTCCCAAAGTCAAAAGCCCAGAAAATCGAGTCAGACGAGGGCCGATCCGCAGTTCTGCTTTCAGCTGATGCAGAACTGCCATGCCCACGATCCTACCACTGCAGGTGTGTGCTGCTGCATTCCTTTATTTATGTGGGTCTTAAAGGAGATGGCCTGTCAAGGGTTTTCTTTAGCTTTGCTGGTTGACCGTTTTTATTTTCGGGTTTTACTCTTATTTGTTCCCGTAAAAATTTCTTGCAAGTGACCCACTTTGTGTTATTTTTTATTTTTATTTTTTAAAATTTTAAATCACGGGATTTTTGCGTGAAATTCGGGTGCTCTTGGGGGGAGACGTGCCCCAAGAGCAGCGCCACCCTTTTTTTTTTTTTTTTTTTGGGGGGGGGGGGGGGGGGTTTCAACTGTGTTTCCCTACAAGTGACTTTTTTCTCATCTGTTTAGGAATAAAATCTTTTTTTGCCTGGTTCTTTATGTGCGCTAAATCTTGGTAAACACGGGACCTCGATTTTATCTTACCCGTGTTTTTGTGGTGTGTGTGTGTGTGGTGTGCGTGCTTGCGTGCGCGCGCGCGCGGCCCCCGGGGTGACGTGTGGCCAGGCAACGTTTTGAAGAGTTTTTTTAAAGCGTCAACTGTTTCAAGGAAATCGTAAATAAATTCTAACAAAAAAAGAGAAGAAGCGGTAGCGGGGGTATTTCGTCCCTGTAAAAAGTGTCTGGTTGGGGGCAATGAAATTATTAATACCCCCAGTGATTTAAACGAAAGGGTACACACCCCCAAACATTGGTGGAGAGACCTAGGGGGTCACTTTTTCTCATGCTTTAAAATCTCTCTCTTTCTGTTGTCATCTACCAGCCTTCTGTCCCCTCGTCTGGGTTTTCTGTCTACTGACTGTTTGTTTGTTAACTGCTATCTTCTGTCTGTTTCTGTCTGTTGTCTGTCTGTCGCTGTCTGTTGTCTGACTGTCTGTTTGTCTTTTTGCTGTTGTCTGTCTATCTGTTCCTGTTTCTGTCTTTATTTATTTCATAATATTATGCTTGGGTTTTTTTGGCTAAAGGTCTTTTTATTCTTTTCGAGGATAATGATTAAGCCTCAATACTTTTTTTTTGGCTTTTAAAAAAAAACTTAGTCCCCCTGTGCATCGTTTTGTTAAATTGTCATCCCTTTCCCCCGCAACAATGGGCCACTCATCGTAGAGTGAAACGGGGTTTTCGTGGTGCAAGGTTTTCTGCGTTTGTTTTACACAGTACCTCTGTTTATAGTCTCCCCCTGAGGTTTAAAATGTTGTGTGGGCATGCGGCGTGTGTATGTTTTGTTGGTTGTGTTGTGTGTTGTGTGTGTTGTGTGTGTGTTGTGTGGTTGTGGTGTGAGTGTGTGTTTTTATGGTGTGTGTCCCTGCATTGTGTGGGGTGTGTGTGTGTTGTGGCGTGTGCTGTGTGTGTACCTACGCGTGGTGCGTGGTGTGTTGGTGTGTGGTGCGTGCGCGCGCCCCTGCGTGGTGGTGCGTGTGTATGTGTGGTGAGCGTGGTGTTGTGCATTCGGTGTCCCACATACTGCGTATGCGCGCACGCGCGCGTGCGCGGTGTGTGGAGTGTGTGTGTACATGTGCGTGTGTCGGGCATACATGCGGTGGTGCTGGTGTGACTCCGATTTTTTTTTTGCATTATTTATTTATTATTTTACTTTTATTTTTAATTTTTTTATTATGGCATTCTTATTGCCTACTATTTTATTTCTTGCATTATTTTCGCGCGCGCCGTGGGTGGTGTGTTGTGGGGTGTGTGTGGTTTTGGGGGGCGCGCGCGCGCGTGTGTGTTGCGTGTGTATGTGTGTGTATGAGATCTGCGTGTGTGTGCTGCAATGTCCGTGCACCGTGGTGTAGCCTTTTGTGTGTGTGGTGGGTGAGTGTGTGGTACAGTGTTGTGTCCGTGCTCATGTGTGTGTGGTATGTGTGTGAGTGTGTACCTATGCACGCGCGCGCGGTGTTGTGTGTGCACGCGCGGTGGTGTCGTGGTATGGTTTGGGGCATGCGTGGTTGTGATATGGGGGTGTCCGTGATATTTTTTTTTTTTTTTTATTTAATTCTTTTATACGGGATATGGAATAGCACTATGTGTTTTTTTTTTTTACATCCATCCCGAGTGTATGCGGTTTTTGTATTTTTTTCATCGTTCCCACACACACAAGGCCCATCTTACGAAAAGCGGAACAATTTTCGTGGGCAAAAAAGTTCTGCGCGCGTTGTACCGGGGGGCCTCGGTTTATGTCTCATACGAAGACTTTTGGGGGAGAGTGGAGTCGCATGATGTTAATCCAGGGAAAGTCCCCCTTGAACGGGGAAAGAACCCGGGTGGTCAGATTGCGAGCGCAATGTTCTAACCACTAGGCTATACTAGGCTAGGTTGTGCTCTACGCCTAGTATAACAATATATCCCAGCGTTAACCGGGCCCGAGAGATACAGATACCTGCAGTATTGGTCAGGTAATTTGAGCAACACTCTTAACCTCGCATCCGTAAAAGTGGATGAAGCTCGACTGTGTGGTCCCAGTTTTCCCACTGAGCCCACAGCACACTCACTGTGGGTAGAAATCGGCCGGAGTCCGAAAAATCCCTATGAGTCTTGTAGAGCTCGAACCCGAGGCCTTCCACTCCGTAATCCAAAGTGCAAACCACGCGCCATGGCTGCTGGTAATCCACCCCAATCTGACTGTTTATAGTCCTGTCAGCCTCAGAGGCCACATCAGGGGTGGGGGGGGGGGGGGGGGGGGGGGGGGGGGGGGGGGGGGGGGGTTGACTGTCGAAAGTCTTTTTATTTCTGTTGTTTGGCTAGAGCTCCGAGGTTCACCAATGGTGAGAAGTTTGCGTATGCGGTGAAAGTCTTGAAACAGACAGCAAGCTGCCTTGTGAGCCTGGCTTTGACAAAGAGAGGGACGACAGCCACGATGGTGTTGGTTATTGAGGATAAACAGTGTTGCTGCTGTAAACGTGGAACTGGAAACAGTCAACTTCTGCCTATACCTAAAAGAAACGAAACGCACATTGCATGCATTGTGTGTGTGTGTGCTTGTGTGTGTGTGTGTGTGTGTGTTAGTTATCAACACCCATATAACACTTCTTCTTCTTCTTCAAGTGTCCGGTCTGGTCCTGCAGACATCGACGATCATGGCTCTCCATTCTTCCCTGTTCTCGGTCCCTCTCATGAGCTCATTGTTAGTGCCCTCTTTATTCGTTGCGAATTTGTTTAAGCTGTCTGTGAATTTTGTGCGTTGTCTTCCTCTGCTCTTGTTTCCACAGATTTTGCCACTCCATAACAGTTTCTCTAGTCCGTCAGCCTGATTATATGGCCGAAAAATTTGAGCTGTCTTTCTCTGATGGTGTTGAGAAGGGATCTCTTGTACCCAGCCATTTCCATTACTTCTGCATTAGTTTTTCTTTTGTCCATGAGATTTTCATGATTCTCCGGATGAACCACATTTCCACTGCTTCTAGTCGCTGTTCTGTGTCTTTGGCTAGGTCCAGCACTCACATCCGTACAGAAGAATGGACCATACGTAGGCTCTCAAAACATGGATCTTTGTCTTGAGGCTTATCTTACTGTTGGTAAAAATGCATTTCATGTTGTTAAAAGTTGCCTTAGATTGACCGATTCTCTTCTTGATTTCTGTGTCACACTTGCCGTCCGGGGTGATAGTACAACCAAGGTATTTAAAAGGTGTTTACTTGTCTGATTCTCTCTCCTTTACAGGCTATGTTGCATTGTGGTATAACAGGTTTTTTCGAGATCACCATGCATTCTGTCTTCTTTGCATTGAGCTGTAATCCTTTCTTTTCGCTTTCGTCTGTTACTGTTGTTAAAATCTTTTGCAGTTTTTCTTCCAGAGTCGGCGATAAGGACTGTGTCTATCTGCATATCTCAGGTTGTTGATGTTGTGGCCACCTACACTAATTCCCTCATGATTCTCAATATTTCGTAGAATTATTTCACTATATACATTAAATAAATCAGGCGAGAACACGCAGCCCTGCCTCACACCCCTGCAGATTGGTCTATATTGACTGATGTTATTGTCGACTCTAATGGCTGCCTCCTGTTCCCAATATATGTTTCTGAGGACTCGAAGATCTTTCCCGTCGATGTATAGCCCTGCCAGAATATCAAACAAGTCGGAGTGTCGTACTTTGTCGAACGCTTTTGAGTAGTCAATGAAGCAGAGGTACAGGTCTTTCTGGACCTCGATGGATCTTTCCATGAGAGTTTTCAATGCGAAAGATTGCATTTCTGGTGCCTTTGTCTGCCATGAATCCAAATTGCGTTTCTGATATTTCTGGGAGTATTTTATTTCTCATTCTCTTCATGAGTATTCGTAAAAGAACTTTGGTGAGGTGACTCATCAGGCTGATTATACGATGTTGGTCACATTCAGCTGTACCCATTTTCTTAGGGATCGCAATGTAGATGGACTTCTATCATATCTGTCGGAATCTCTCCTGTGTCCATATATATTGTTTTAGTAAGTTTTGTGACCGCCTTAATTCCCACTTCATCAGGGCTGTTATCAATTCAGATGGGATATCATCAGGTCCTGGCGCCTTACCACTTTTCATCTTGCTGAGTGCATGTCTCACTTCGTCTTCCATGATTATGTGGCCATCTTCGTTGCTAATATGAGGAGGTGGACCTCTGTCGTCGTGGTATAACTCTTCGATGTATTCTGCCCACCTGTTAAGAATATCTTCTTTTTCCATGAGTATATCTCCATCTCTCGACTTTATACAACCTGCCTATAACACTATTCACCTTAATTAACCACTAAGGATACAAATACGCATTAGCAGTTCTGCATATGAGCTGAGTTTTATTAGTTTGTTTGTTTGGTTGGTTGGTTGGTTGGGTGATTGGTTTGTTTTGGGGGTTTTTTTTTTTGTTTTGTTGTTGTTGGGTTTTTTGTTTGTGGTTGTTGTTGTGGGGTGTTTTTTGTGTTTCTTTGGGGGGGGGGGATCATTGCGTGTTCCCCAGCTCAAACATCTTGAAGATGCTGCAGTGCCCATTTACTTTTAGTTAGGAGAGTGGAGAGATACCTATGATATATATATATATATATATATATATATATATATATATATTATATATATATATATATATATATATATCCCATATTATATATATATATATATATATATATATTATATATATATATTATGTGTGTGTGTGTGTGTGTGTGTGTGTGTGTGTCATCGGACACATGCATGCACACACACGCACGCATCTCATACACACACTCGGTCGTCAGAGGAATAAACACCAGCCATGGACTACCAATGACATCTTGGACCTCTGCGATACAAGAAGAGCACTGAAACCAACCAGGTCTTCCAACCCTAAAGAATACCGGGAGGCCAACAATCTTGTGAAGAAGTCAATGTTAAAGGCCAGAGAGAAGTGGATCAGTGATCAATGTGATGAGATCGAAAAAAGCATGAAAGTGGGCAACAGTAAAAAGGCATACGACACCCTGAAGAAACTCACAAAACCACTTCAAACCAAATCATCAGTCATTGAAGACAGCTCCGGACACCTCCTCACAGAAAGCTCAGCTGCATTGAACAGGTGGTCTGAGTATTGTCAAGAATTGTAACACTAACCCATATAACAACCTGACAAGAGCATAATAGAAGAGAAAGCAGCAACATCAAGAGCACCCTCGCCATTACCTATACTGAGGGAAGAAGTGAAAGAAGCCATCCGCAGTTTACCAGTAGAAAAGTCTCCAGGAGCAGACAACATACCAGCAGAGCTGCTCAAGCATGGTGGCGAAACAGTCATCACACATGTTACAGCTATCTGTCAGAAGATTTGGGAGACAAAACAGTGACCAACAGAATGGACACAATCACTCATAATACCCCTGCCCAAGAAGGGGAATTTATGCCAATGCCCAAACTATAGAACAATCAGCCTCATCAGCCACGCCAGCAAGATCATGCTCAAAGTTATTTTGAATCGACTCAAGAAGGAGGCAAAATAACACCTTGCTGAGGAACAAGCTGGGTTCAGGGCAGGCAGGAGCACAATCGAACAGATTTTTAACTGCCACACTCTGATGGAAAAACAGCTTCAACATCAGAGAGACCTGTTCCACAACTTCATCGACTTCAAAAAGGCTTTCGACAGAGTGTGGCACGAAGGCCTGTGGCAGGTCCTCAGAATGTTTGGCATTGAAGAAGGACTAGTGCAAACCATTCAAGCACTATACAACACCGCAAGCAGTGCAGTCCTTCTGAACAATCAGGTCGGAGACTACTTCAAAACCACAGTTGGGGTCCGACAAGGATGCCTGTTATCTCCAGTCCTGTTTAATCTGTTCTTGGAAAACATTATGAGAGAGACCCTCCATGACTTCCACTCTACCATCTTTATTGGCGGCAGACCCCTCAACAACTTGCGGTTTGCCGATGACATTGACCTCATGGGCGAAAGTAACACAGAGCTGCAAGATCTTACGACCAGACTTGAGAACAGAGCTGGAGCATATGGGATGGAGGTGAGCTCCGAGAAAAGTAAAGTACTTGTGAACAGCACGAGCAACGCCACTGCTAAAATTTACATGAACGGCCAACAACTGGAGGAGGTAGACGCTTTTAAATACCTTGGCGCTACACTCACAAAGGACGGGCGATCAACGACAGAAATCAAAGTCAAAATAGCCATGGCAACCCATCTTCCATGACAAAACTCACCACCATATGGAAAAGTAAAGAGATCAGTTTCCCAATCAAACTAAAGCTCTACAAAGCCCTAATTTCAGACTATCCTGCTGTGCGGAAGTAAAATTGGACATTGACTGCTGAAACAGCAAAGCTAATCCAGCCCATTTGAAACAAAATTCCATAAAAAACTGCGGGGCATTCCTGGAGAGAACGAAAGACCAATGAATTTTGTCAAGAGTAAAATTTAACACGGCTGGCAGGTCCACAGGAACCCCTTCTCACCATCGTCAAGAAGAAAAAGCTGACATGGTTCGGCCACGTCACCCGCCACAACACTCTGCCAAAAACAGTACTGCAGGGAACACTGGAAGGTGGCAGAAAGAGGGGAAGACAGAACAAGTCATGGATGGACAACATCAGAAAATGGACAAGGACGAATGACTCTGCACTACTGCGCAGAGGCCGAGACCGAGATGGATGGGGGAGGCTTACCACGGCATCGTCTTTCGTGTTCCCCACGACCGCCAAGGTCACGGGTCTGATGATGATGATGATGATGTGTGTGTGTGTATTCGATCTTGGACAAAATTCAAAAGTTGAAACTGGTTACCTGCACTTGTTTTTCCTAAACTATATTTCTCAAGTATAAAATTTTATATTATATATATATATATATATATATAATATATAATATATATATATATATATATATTATATGTTGTTGTTGTTCATCCATCGGGATCGATGATGACCATCTATTCATCCTAGGATTGGGAGGGTCCATTTCTGTGGGTGCGAAGATGACTTATTTGGCCAATTCGCACTTGAAAAGTTCTTGAGCAGTATGGACAGGGTATAGTGACTGCTTTTGGAGTCTTGGAGGCTCTATCTTTCCTGTCTTGCCTGCGTTGTCAGCTGTCGCAATTCTGTTTGCTTCGTGGGCCTTGGCATCACTGCGTACAGCTGCTCGCCTGTGGCCTCTCCATTGCGCCTGCTCCCATGAGTTTTGTCAATGTTGAAGGCTTTCAGTGGGGCTTTCAGAGTGTCCTTGAAGCGTTTCCTTCTGGCCTCCCGGGGAGCGCTTTCCATGCTGAAGTTCTCCAAACAGAAGTTTCTTGGGGAGCCGATGGTCTGGCATGCGAATACATGGCCTGCCCAGCGAAGCTGGGTCTGCATCAGGATGGTGTAGATGTTGGGTGGGGTTTGCTCTAGTGAGCACCCTCAGTGTCTGGGATCTTGCCCTTTGCCACTTGATCCCCAAACAGTTTTCTCAAACAGGTAGTGTGGAAGTGGTCAGCTTTTTAGCATGGCTTCTGGTAAGACTGTCCTTTACTCTGAGCCATAGAGCAGGGGTGGTGAGCACTTCCGCTTTGTAGACCTTGATCTTGGTTTCTGTTGAATGCCTCCTGTCCTACACATTTTTCCCGGAGTCTGAAAAAGGGCAGCGCTTGTTTTTGGCGAGTCTGGTGTTGACCTCTCATCAATGGCTACTGTGGCGGGATAGGGAAACTGCTAAGATAAGTAAATTTGTCCATGCTTTGAGTCTACGTCCATTTAGGGAGATGTTTGGTTTAACGTGGGGTTTCCCCAGGGGATGGTTGGTGCATTACCTCAGCTTCTTGGTACTGATTGTCAACCCAAAGTTGTCGCAAGCATCAGAAAACTTGTCACACTGTCTTGAATGTCGGCTTCAGAAAGCAGCAATGAGGGCGCAATCATCAGCAAACAGGAAGTCGTTGATGATATCTGTTGTGACCTTGGTTTTTGCTTGAAGCCCCCTGAATTAAAGAGTGATCCATCATACCTGTACCTGATGCTGACACCAACATCCAAAATCTCTGAACGCATCTGACAGCATTTGCCGAAAAATGAGGCTAAACAGGGTGGGAGCAAGTTTTCAGCCTGTTTCACTCCGTTGGTGATGGGAAGGGTTCGATGCCTCTCCGTTGTTTGTACTCTGGGCAGCATACCATCAGGGAACTGACGTACGATGGCGATGAATTTTCTGGGCACCCGTACTTCGCCATGATTCTCCATAGACTCTCTCTGCAACAGTATCGAAGGCCCTTTGGTTTCAGACCCAACAAAGATGGAGTAGAGGTCAGTGTTTTGTTCCTGACATTTCTCTTGAGCTGCCTGGCAGCAAACACCATGTCGATAGCCCCGCGATCTTTCCGGAAGCCACATTGACTCTCTGGAAGAAGGTCTTGCTCAAGGTGGACTATGAGCCGGTTCAGCAGTACTCTGGCCAGGACCTTGCCTGCATGGACAGCAGGGATATTCCTCGGTGGTTGTCACCAGGCATGGCGGTTTCCTTTTTTCTTGTTTTGAATGTATGATAGAGGCATTTTTGAAGTCTTGCAAAAAGTGTCTCATGCTGCCATACAACTTGGAAGAGCTCATGAAATTTTCATCTGTGCTCTGCCACCCCCTTTTGTAGATCTCAGCTGGGATTGGTCTGCGCCGGATGTTTTTACCATGGAAGCAGGCGAATTGCTTTCTGGATCTCCTCAAAGGTTGGTATGGCACTCATCGTTTCGACCACTGGAACTTGTGGGAGGCGGTTAATAGCTTCATCGTTGATGGAGGAAGGACGGTTTAGAACATTGTCAAAATGTTCAGCCCATCTCTCAAGGATCTTGTCTTTGTCAGTGATGAGAGTAGACCCATCTGCACTGAGGAGAGGTGGTGATCTTGATGTGGTGGGACCATAGATCTCAGTGAGTCCATCATAGAAGTTTCTGTCATTCCTGTCAGCATATCCTTGGATTTCATTTTGCTTTATTGCTGATCCAGGAGTCTTGCATCTGACGCAAACTTTAGCTGGATGGCGCTACGCTTGTTCCTCAGTGCATCTTTCTTTGCTGTTGATGTTTGGGTCATCAAGGTGGGCTTTATAGGCACAGCGCTTGTCTTTTCCCAAAAACTGTGTGATCTCTTCACAGTTCTCTTCAAACCAGTCCCTATGTCGCCTGGAAGATAGGCCGAGGCCTCCATAGCTGTGTTATTAACCGATCTCACGGAGTGTTCCCCATGCTGATTCCACGTTTTGGCTATCCAGCACAAAGAGCCTAGGCGTTCCTCCAAAGCGGCAGCAAGAGACCGCTTGACTGTGTCGTTCTTCATCTTGTTGACATTCAGGCGTTTAGGTGGGTTTCACGCCTGGTGGCCGTCTCCTGGGTGGACACGCAACCTGAGCTTAGAGACGATGAGACGGTGGTCTGTCCAGCATTCTGCTCCACACATGGCCTTTGTGACACGAACATCTGCCTGTCCCTCTTCCTGGTGATGACATAGTCAATAAATGCCAGTGCCTAGAGCGGGGAGCATCCATGATGTCCTGTTACGTGAGGGAGGTTGAAAGTTGTGTTTGTGATCAGTAGGTCATGCTCCACGCAAGTCTGGAGGAGCAGTAGGCCGTTGCTATTGCAGTTGCCAACTTCATGCTTTCCAAGCACACCTTCCCACGCGGTACTGTCACAGCCTACTCTCCATTGAAGTCACCAAGGATGATGAGCTTGTCTGTGTTGGGAACAGAGGCAATAACAGCATTCAAGTCTTCATAAAACTTGTCCTTGATGTCCTCTGGATTTGTCATGGTGGGAGCCTAAGCACTGACAAGGGTAGCAAAATTCTTCCCATGAGATAAGGGGAGTCTCATCGTCATAAGTCTATCATTCATTCCTTTTGGGGGGCCAGCCAGCTTGCCAACAAGCGTTGTTCTTACTGCAAAGCCAACTCCAGCCTCACGTCTCTCTTCAGGCCCCCGTCCCCCACCCAAAAGAAGGGTAGCCTGTGCCTGTTCGCATAGTTCGCCCTCGCCTGCTAGCCTGGTCTCATAAGGGCAGCAATATCGATGTTGTTAAACTGGCGAATTCACTTGCGATGAGTGCGGTTCGTCTCTGGGGTCTTTTGCTTCGTTCCTGTCGAGAATGTTCGCACATTCCAACTAGCAAGGTTCAGACACTGTATCCTATTCTTTTTTCTTGATTTGTTCCCCTATGTTTCGACCCCATGAGCAGGGTCCCCGCCAGCCGCGGTAAGCTAGCTAGGGGGATGTGGGCAGGCAATGTTTAGGGCACCTTTTCTAGCCCCTTCCTCATGCTAAAGAGGTGAGCAGTACATTCCTGAAGAGGGCTGCTCAGTCGCTCAGACGGCTGCCAAAACCTACCGCTGCTGCATTCAGTAGGTAGCGACCCTAATAGCCTGATCCGCCTGTGTGCAGGGTTGCAACTACGACTGCCAGTGTACCCACACCTGTCGCTTCGCCGCTTGCCTGTCGCTACAGGGCTTTTGATGATGGATGATGGATGAATGATGAGTTGCACGATGACTTTGTTTTAAGTGAAGAAGAGTTGCGCGACGTCGACCTCACTCTCTCGTCCGAGACCACCTATGTCCGTGGCAAGAATTTACTCAAGACGACTGGTGATGGAACCCGGGTGCAGTGGATGCCCCAAATTATCTTTAGTGCCTCAACTTGCCCTGTGCGCTCCACGCGCAGTGCTGTAACCGCCTTTCTCTCCATGAACCAATTTAGGTTTCCTCCGCAGCGTCCGCCGGTGTCCAGACTTTGCATACCTGAGGTAGGCAAGCCCTCCTTTCCCAACTGCCCTAGTGGCATGCAGCTAGACAGTCTTAAGGCAAGTACAGCCAAGTGAAGCCCATCCCTCTCCTGACTGGTTTTTTGGGTCGGGGTTGGCTCCCCCACATGGAACAGGTAGTACTGGTTTACATGGTTACTGGTAGCAGGAGAAACACCCTGACCTGAAATATATATATATATATATATATATATATATATATATATAAATATATTAATATATATATATATATATATATATATATATATATATATATATAACACATACCTAATTTGACTTGTGTGTGTATGCGTGTGTGCACGCACGCGTGTTTATTGTTTAATTACTATTTATTTATTCCTTTGGTCAGGTCAGTTAGAGAAGTTCTCTGTTACTGCTACTGGTATCCATGTAACCCAGTACAACCTGTCGCATGTGGGGGAGGAAACCCCAATAGAAAAAAACCAAAACATATGGAGACTTGGAGAGGAGATTGGCGCCACCAAGGAATATCCTAAGCCCACAGAAAAGACATGAAAGACAAATGCAAAGCCAATATGATACCGGATCGGTCGAGGCCCGGGTTACCAACGACCCCGCTTTCCATTGATCAACACCAGGGTGGAAGTGACAAGTCAGCTACTGGAGTTAAAACATTACTTAAGCTCCCTAGAGAACAGATCACCATTGGTACATGGAACGTCCGTACACTCTATCAGTGCGTAAAATCAAAGAACTAGAGTATGAGCTTAGCCGCTATAAATGGGACATTATTGGACTAGGAGAAGTGAGATGGACAGGATTTGGTGAGACAATGACTGAAGAAGGCAACAAGATCTGGTACAGTGGTCAAGAGAAACATCACCAACATGGAGTGGCATTTATTGTCAGAAAGGAAGTAGTGGGGTGCATTATCAGCTGTACACCGGCTTCCAGCAGGATTATCAGCATCCGGGTGTCGGCCAAGCCCATGAACATCACCATCATACAAATCTATGCACCATCATCTGACCATGCAGATGAAGAAGTAGAAGAATTTTACGAAGATCTTGAAGAGACCATTATGAAGATACCCAAGAAAGACATCATCATCATTCAAGGGGATTTTAACACCAAAGTAGGTCCTGACTCTTACACCAATGGGCCGGAACAGTCGTCAGTTTGGAACTGGAGAGACCAACGACAGGGGACTACGTCTGCTGGAGTTTGCCTGCACCCACAGACTTACCATTGCCAATACCCTCTATCCCCACAAGCAGTCAAGGAGGACAACTGGCATGCGCCAAACGGCAAGATCTATAACCAAATAGATTTTATCTTAACACCACGGCGCTTCAAATCCAGCATCAACAGAGCCAGATCAAGAACCTATCTTGGAGCTGACATAGGCAGCGACCACGACCTTGTGCTGCTGGTATTTAAAATGAAACTTAAGAAAAACAAACAGCCTGCAAACCCACGTATCAAATTTGACGTGGACAAACTGAAAGATCCAGATGTTGAGGAGATCTTCCAAGGTAAGCTTGGCGGACGTTTTGCGGCATTAACCATCCTGGACAATGACATCAATGACCTCACCAACAACTTTAATGAGGCAGTCCGAGAAACAGCAGAGGAGGTACTCGGTCGTCAGAGGAATAAACACCAGCCATGAACTTCCAATGACATCTTGGACCTCTGCGATACAAGAAGAGCACTGAAACCAACCAGGTCTCCAACCCTAAAGAATACCGGGAGGCCAACAATCTTGTGAAGAAGTCAATGTTAAAGGCCAGAGAGAAGTGGATCAGTGATCAATGTGATGAGATCGAAAAATGCATGAAAGTGGGCAACAGTAAAAAGGCATACGACACCCTGAAGAAACTCACAAAACCACTTCAAGCCAAATCATCAGGCATTGAAGACAGCTCCGGAAACCTCCTCACAGAAAGCTCAGCTGCATTGAACAGGTGGTCTGAGTATTGTCAAGAACTATACAACTACCCAATCCAACCAGACAAGAGCATAATAGAAGAGAAAGCAGCAACATCAAGAGTACCCTCGCCATTACCTATACTGAGGGAAGAAGTGGAAGCAGTTTACCAGTAGGAAAGTCCCCAGGAGCAGACAACATACCAGCAGAGCTGCTCAAGCATGGTGGCAAACAGTCATCACACATGTTACAGCTATCTGTCAGAAGATTTGGGAGACAAAACAGTGACCAACAGAATGGACACAATCACTCATCATACCCCTGCCCAAGAAGGAGAATTTATGCCAATGCCCAAACTATAGAACAATCAGCCTCATCAGCTACGCCAGCAAGATCATGCTCAAAGTTATTTTGAATCGATTCAAGAAGGAGGTAGAACACCTTGCAGAGGAACAAGCTGGGTTCGGGGCAGGCAGGAGCACAATCGAACAGATTTTTAACTGCCACATTCTGATGGAAAAACAGCTTCAACATCAGAGAGACCTGTTCCACAACTTCATCGACTTCAAGAAGGCTTTCGACAGAGTGTGGCACGAAGGCCTGTGGCAGGTCCTCAGAATGTTTGGCATTGAAGAAGGACTAGTGCAAACCATTCAAGCACTATACAACACCGCAAGCAGTGCAGTCCTTCTGAACAATCAGGTCGGAGACTACTTCAAAACCACAGTTGGGATCCGACAAGGATGCCTGTTATCTCCAGTCCTGTTTAATCTGTTCTTGATGTGTAGTTTTGTATTGTGAGTTGTACAGTGTTCTGTTGTAAAGATGTGTCGCATACCTCTCCATCCCCCCCCCCCTCCCTCCCGCGTGGGTCTCAATATATCAAGCCGTGTTGTGTTGTGTTGCGTTTTTGTGATGTATTGTGCTTTGCTGTAATGTGTTGTGTTGTATTGACTTGTATTGTTGGTATGTGCAGTCTACTGATCCAAAACTATATAAAAAGAATTCTTAGGGGTTACCAGTAATTGTAGTGCGCTGTGATGTGTAGTGTTGTGCTAGCTTGCTTGCTTACTTGCTTCTTGTTGTTGTTGTTGTTGTTGTTTGTTGTTGTTGTTGTTCTTCTTCTTCTTCTTCTTCTTCTTCTTCTCCTTCGCAATTTATTTTTTTCGCATTTCTTCTTCTTCGCATTTCTTCCTCTTCGCAATTCTTCTTCTTTTTCCTTCGCAATTCTTCTCTTCTTCTTCTTCTTCTTTCTTTTCTTTTTCTTCTTTCTTCTTCTTCTTTTTGTTTTTTTTCTTTTTTCTTTCTTCTTTTCTTCTTTTTTTTTTCTTCT
>CM054154.1:53452593-53455273 GCA_028751875.1 Rapana venosa | reverse complement strand
TTCTTTTATGTGCGCTAAATAATTATGTGTAACACACGGCACCTCGGTTTATCGTCTCATCCGAAAGACTAGCACCCAGACCACCACTCATGGTCTAATGGATGGGGGAAATGTTTCGGGCCCAAACGGGATTCGAACCATCGCACACTTCCGACCCGGATTTTTCGCTTTTTAAGCAGGCGCGTTAATTCTAGACCACCGATCCACTCAGAGCACTCGCTTTCCCCTAGCCAAGGTTAAGCAGCATCGAGCGTGGTTACCACTTGGATGAGTTACCGTTTGTGCGCTTTGGCTTCAGTACAGTCCCACAGTTCACCCAGCTGTAAATGGACACCTGCCTCAGAAAAAACACAAAAAGGGAGAGAAAAACCACACTTCACACACAAAAAGGGGTTCAATAATGGTGAGATTTTTATGTATTCCATCGTACCCCCTATCCCCACCACAACCACTTAGGTAGCTGCATTCTGACTTCAAGAATGATTTCTGAACAGGAGACCCGTGTTCATGCGGTGTTTTTATTTGTGTTTTTTTTTAATTTTTGTCATCGGTTCACAAAATGACCTACTCTTTTGAAAGGCGGAACGGGGTTTTAACGTATGCTCAAAATGTTCTGCGTGCGTTCGCGCACAGGGCCTCGTTTTATAGTCTCATCCGAAGGACTTCGACATTCAGTTCAATTTTCTCGTCAAACCTGGTGGAAAGGGCAAGGCTGGGAATCGAACCCAGAATAAGCGGGTTTACTTGTTAGGCAGGCACGCGTTTCAACCGCCCTGCCACATTCGTGCCTGGATTAAAATGCAATGCAATGTAATGCAATGCAATACAATACAATGCAACACAATACAATGCAATGCAATATAATACAATAATGAAAAACACAATACAACACAACATAATGCAATGCAATATAATACAATACTTAAAAACACAATACAACACTACACAATACAATAAAGGCAATGCAGTAAAATATAATGCAATAGAAGACAATATAATGCAATACAATACAGTATAATACAACACAGTACAATACAATACATTACAATTCAATGCAATAAAATTCAATAATAATATCAGTACCTGCACTTATTTTCTTCCGCTACTATTTCTGCGCACTCGTTTCCCCCCAGCCAAGGTTAAGCAGCATCGAGCGTGGTTACCACTTGGGTGGGTGACTGTTTGCGCGCCTTGGCTTCAGTACAGTCCCCCAGTTCACCAGCTGTAAATGGATACCTGCCCTCTTTAGGGTCAGGGAAGGTAAAGCAGCGAGGCAGAGGAGATGGGCGCCGCCTTCAATATGCTGGCCCCTTGAGAAGTGAGGTATCTGATGCCTCACTCCCCTACGACCACACAGGTTATGGGAACACCTTTACCTTTTTACTTTTTCTGCATGAATAATATTAACAATAGCAATACAATACAAAACTAGACAGCACACACAGTCACATCACACCCACCTGAAGATTCTGCAAGCAACGGGAGCGGGCAGCGTGTAGGGAAAACTCAAATCAAAAATGTCGAAAGGCACACAGAGACTGGCGCTGGTCAAATCCAACACAGCCAGCGCCATGATGAAAAAGCTGCCGGCAGTCTTGCGAAAGCGCGTGCGGTACACGTGCAGTACACACACGTTTCCTGAAATGCCGAACCCTGCCAGAAAGACCAGAAAGGTGATGATGGGGATGTTGAAGAGTCGATGTTCGGCTTCCAACTCCTTCAGTATGGCCGTCACGTTGTCGTCTGCTTCTTCTCTGGCGACGTACAGATCACGTGCTTGTGAGGCAGACACTGAGGATGGGGGTTTGAGAGCTTGGGGAGGATGCCTGCTCATGGTGTGCGACCCGTTGCCGTGGGGCTGAGTGACTTCATTTGACCAGGCCAAGCATGTTTTACTGGTGATCAATCTTGACGCCTTTACTTCATCTTACCTTTGACAAAGTCACACGTATTAATATTGAGGTACCATCTTCATCTGACAGTTGACAAAGTCACACGTATTAATATTGAGGTACCATCTTCATCTGACATTTGACAAAGTCACACGTATTAATCAACATTAATGAACTAATTTCATCTTACATTTGACGAACTCAGTCATATTAATCAATATTGACGGACTAACTTCATCCTACGTTTGACAACGTCACATAATAACGATCAATATTTATGGATTATCTTCATCTTACATTTGACAAAGTCAAGCATTAGTCAGTGTTGATGCGCTAACTTCATTTGACAAAGTCACACATATCAATCAATCTTAATGCACCATCTTCATCTTACATTTGACAAAGTCTCGCATAGTCTTCAATGTTGTTGCTTTAAACTCATTTGACACACTCACAAATAACTATTCTTCGATACTGTTGCATTGACTTCAGTAATTGACAAAGTCAAACGAAAGTATTCTTTAACATAATTTTTCGTCATTTTCTTTTCTTCCTTTTCTTCGTCGAACGTTCAGACAACAACAACCATGAGCGAACATACGTTACGTTGATCAGTTTCTTTTCCATTCATTGTCCCCACACAAGTGTTTTTGTCGATGTTTGATTGCACACGGTTAAGATCACTCCAATGTCACAGTTTTGTTATTCTATAAGCTGGTTTGGTTGATATAAATTTGTGCTGACATTCAAAATGGCGAATGATGCGACCAATCACATTCTCGTAGTCT
>CM054154.1:53427593-53447593 GCA_028751875.1 Rapana venosa | reverse complement strand
CTTGGCGGTCGTGGAGGAGACACGAAAGACGATGCCGTGGTAAGCCTCCTCCATCCATCTCGGTCCTCGGCTCTGCGCAGTAGTGCCGAGTCATTCATCCTGGTCCATTCTCTGATGTTGTCCATCCATGACTTTTTCTGTCTTCCCCTCTTTCTGCCACCTTCCAGTGTTCCCTGCAGTACTGTTTTTGGCAGTGTTGTGGCGGGTGACGTGGCCGAACCATGTCAGCTTTTTCTTCTTGACGATGGTGAGAAGGGGTTCCTGTGGACCTGCCAGCCGTGTTATTTGACTCTTGACAAATTCATTGGTCTTTCGTTCTCTCCAGGATATGCCCAGCAGTTTTCTATGGAATTTTGTTTCAAATGACTGGATTCGCTTTGCTTTTTCAACAGTCAATGTCCATGTTTCACTTCCGTACAGCAGGATAGTCTGAATTAGGGCTTTGTAGAGCTTAAGTTTGATTTGGAAACTGATCTCTTTACTTTTCCATATGGTGGTGAGTTTTGTTATGGAAGATGTTGCCATGGCTAGTCTGACTTTGATTTCTGTCGTCGATCGCCCGTCCTTTGTGAGTGTAGCGCCAAGGTATTTAAAAGCGTCTACCTCCTCCAGTTGTTGGCCGTTCATGTAAATTTTAGCAGTGGCGTTGCTCGTGCTGTTCACAAGTACTTTACTTTTCTCGGAGCTCACCTCCATCCCATATGCTCCAGCTCTGTTCTCAAGTCTGGTCGTAAGATCTTGCAGCTCTGTGTTACTTCCGCCCATGAGGTCAATGTCATCGGCAAACCGCAAGTTGTTGAGGGGTCTGCCGCCAATGGAGATGGTAGAGTGGAAGTCATGGAGGGTCTCTCTCATAATGTTTTCCAAGAACAGATTAAACAGGACTGGAGATAACAGGCATCCTTGTCGGACCCCAACTGTGGTTTTGAAGTAGTCTCCGACCTGATTGTTCAGAAGGACTGCACTGCTTGCGGTGTTGTATAGTGCTTGAATGGTTTGCACTAGTCCTTCTTCAATGCCAAACATTCTGAGGACCTGCCACAGGCCTTCGTGCCATACTCTGTCGAAAGCCTTCTTGAAGTCGATGAAGTTGTGGAACAGGTCTCTCTGATGTTGAAGCTGTTTTTCCATCAGAATGTGGCAGTTAAAAATCTGTTCGATTGTGCTCCTGCCTGCCCTGAACCCAGCTTGTTCCTCTGCAAGGTGTTCTACCTCCTTCTTAAGTCGATTCAAAATAACTTTGAGCATGATCTTGCTGGCGTGGCTGATGAGGCTGATTGTTCTATAGTTTTGGAATTGGCGTAAATTCCCCTTCTTGGGCAGGGGTATGATGAGTGATTGTGTCCATTCTGTTGGCCACTGTTTTGTCTCCCAAATCTTCTGACAGATAGCTGTAACATGTGTGATGACTGTTTCGCCACCATGCTTGAGCAGCTCTGCTGGTATGTTGTCTGCTCCTGGGGACTTTCCTACTGGTAAACTGCGGATGGCTTCTTCCACTTCTTCCCTCAGTATAGGTAATGGCGAGGGTACTCTTGATGCTGCTGCTTCCTCTTCTATTATGCTCTTGTCTGGTTGGATTGGGTAGTCGTATAGTTCTTGACAATACTCAGACCACCTGTTCAATGCAGCTGAGCTTTCTGTGAGGAGGTTTCCGGAGCTGTCTTCAATGCCTGATGATTTGGCTTGAAGTGGTTTTGTGAGTTTCTTCAGGGTGTCGTATGCCTTTTTACTGTTGCCCACTTTCATGCTTATTTCGATCTCATCACATTGATCACTGATCCACTTCTCTCTGGCCTTTAACATTGACTTCTTCACAAGATTGTTGGCCTCCCGGTATTCTTTAGGGTTGGAAGACCTGGTTGGTTTCAGTGCTCTTCTTGTATCGCAGAGGTCCAAGATGTCATTGGAAGTCCATGGCTGGTGTTTATTCCTCTGACGACCGAGTACCTCCTCTGCTGTTTCTCGGACTGCCTCATTAAAGTTGTTGGTGAGGTCATTGATGTCATTGTCCAGGAGAGTTAATGCCGCAAAACGTCCGCCAAGCTTAGCTTGGAAGATCTCCTCAACATCTGGATCTTTCAGTTTGTCCACGTCAAATTTGATACGTGGGTTTGCAGGCTGTTTGTTTTTCTTAAGTTTCATTTTAAATACCAGCAGCACAAGGTTGTGGTCGCTGCCTATGTCAGCTCCAAGGTAGGTTCTTGATCTGGCTCTGTTGATGCTGGATTTGAAGCGCCGTGGTGTTAAGATAAAATCTATTTGGTTATAGATCTTGCCGTTTGGCGCATGCCAGTTGTCCTCCTTGACTGCTTGTGGGGATAGAGGGTATTGGCAATGGTAAGTCTGTGGGTGCAGGCAAACTCCAGCAGACGTAGTCCCCTGTCGTTGGTCTCTCCAGTTCCAAACTGACCGACTGTTCCGGCCCATTGGTTGTAAGAGTCAGGACCTACTTTGGTGTTAAATCCCTTGAATGATGATGATGTCTTTCTTGGGTATCTTCATAATGGCTTCTTCAAAGTCTTCGTAAAATTCTTCTACTTCTTCATCTGCATGGTCAGATGATGGTGCATAGATTTGTATGATGGTGATGTTCATGGGCTTGGCCGACACCCGGATGCTGATAATCCTGCTGGAAGCGGTGTACAGCTGATAATGCACCCACTACTTCTTTCTGACAATAAATGCCACTCCATGTTGGTGATGTTTCTCTTGACCACGTACCCGATCTTGTTGCCTTCTTCAGTCATTGTTTACCAAATCCTGTCCATCTCACTTCTCCTAGTCCAATAATGTCCCATTTATAGCGGCTAAGCTCATACTCTAGTTCTTTGATTTTTACGCACTGATAGAGTGTACGGACGTTCCATGTACCAATGGTGATCTGTTCTCTAGGGAGCTTAAGTAATGTTTTAACTCCAGTAGCTGACTTGCCACTTCCACCTGGTATTGATCAATGGAAAGCGGGGTCGTTGGTAACCGGGCCCTCGACCGATCCGGTATCATATTGGCTTTGCATTTGTCTTTCAAGCTTTTTGTGGGCTTAGGATATTCCTTGGTGGCGCCAATTCCTCTCCAAGTCTCCTTTATGTTTTGGGTTTTTTTTCTATTGGGGTTTCCTCCCCCACATGCGACAGGTTGTACGGGGTTACATGGATCCCAGTAGCAGTAACAGAGAACTTCTCTAACTGCCCCTGACCAAAGGAATAAATAAATAGTAATTAAACAATAAACACGCGTGCGTGCACACACACATACACACACAAGTCAAATTAGGTTTATGTGTTATATATATATATATATAAAATTTATAATTATATATTATATATATATAAAATATAAAAAAAATTTTTTTATATATTATATATTAATTAATATATTTTTATATATATATATAATATTCGGGTTCAGGGTGTTTCTCCTGCTACCAGTAACCATGTAAACCAGTATTTTAACCTTTTCCATGTGGGGAGCCAACCCCGACCCAAAAACCCAGTCAGGAGAGGGATGGGCTTCAACTTGGCTGTACTTGCCTTAAGCTGTCTCGCCCCAGCCACTAGGCATTTGGGGAAGGAGGCTTGCCTACCTGGGTATGCAAAGTCTGGCCACCGGCGGACGCTGCGGGGGAAAACCTAAATGGTTCAATGGAGAAAAGGCGGTTACAGCACTGCGCTTGTGGAGCGCACAGGGCAAGTTGAGGCCCACTTAAAGATAACTTGGGCATCCACTGCATCCGGTTCCATCACCAGTCGTCTTGAGTCATTCTTGCCATGGACATAGGTGGTCTCGACGAGAGAGTGAGGTGACGTCGCGCAACTCTTCTTCACTTAAAACAAAGTCATCGTTGAAACCCCATCATTCATCCATCATCCATCATCAAAAGCCCTGTGGCGACAGGCAAGCGGCGAAGCGACGGTGTGGGTTACACGGGCCCGTCGTAGTTGAAACCCTGCACACAGGCGGATCAGGCTATTAGGGTCACTACCTCCCTGAATGCAGCAGCGGTAGGTTCGGCAGCCGTCTGAGCGACTGAGCAGCCCTCTTCAGGAATGTATGCTCACCTCTTTAGCATGGGGAAATGGGGCTAGAAAAGGTGCCCTAAACATTGCCTGCCCCACATCCCCCTGGCTAGCTTACCGCGGCTGGCGGGGACCTGCTCATGTGGTCGAAACTAGGAATAAATCAAGAAAAAAGAATAGGATACAGTTTCTAAACCCTTGCTATTTTGGAATGTGCGAACATTCTCGACAGGAACGAGAGCACAAGACCCCAGAGACGAACCGCACTATCGCAAGTGAACTCGCCAGATACAACATCGATATTGCTGCCCTTAGTGAGACCAGGCTAGCAGGCGAGGGCGAACTATGCGAACGAGGCACAGGCTACACCTTCTTTTGGTGTGGACGTGGGCCTGAAGAGAGACGTGAGGCTGGAGTTGGCTTTGCAGTAAGAACAACGCTTGTTGGCAAGCTGGCTGGACCCCCAAAAGGAATGAATGATAGACTTATGACGATGAGACTCTCCTTATCTCATGGGAAGAATTTTGCTACCCTTGTCAGTGCTTAGGCTCCCACCATGACAAATCCAGAGGACATCAAGGACAAGTTTTATGAAGACTTGAATGCTGTTATTGCCTCTGTTCCCAACACAGACAAGCTCATCATCCTTGGTGACTTCAATGGAGAGTAGGCTGTGACAGTACCGCGTGGGAAAGGGTTTGTGTTTGGGAAAGCATGAAGTTGGCAACTGAAATAGCAACGGCCTACTGCTCCTCCAGACTTGCGTGGACCCTGACCTACTGACCACAACACAACTTTCAACCTCCCTACACGTAACAGGCCCATCATGATGCACCCCCGCTCTAGGCACTGGCTCTTATTGACTATGTCATCACCAGGAAGAGGGACAGGCAGGATGTTCGTGTCACAAAGGCCATTTTGTGGAGCAGAATGCTGGACAGAACCACCGTCTCATCGTCTCTAAGCTCAGGTTGGTGTCCAGCCCAGGAGACGGCCACAAGGCGTGAACCCACCTAAACGCCTGAATGTCAACAAGATGAAGAACGACACAGTCAAGCGGTCTCTTGCTGCCGCCTTGGAGGAACACCTAGAGCTCATTGTGCTGGATAGCCAAAACGTGGAATCAGCATGGGGAACACTCCGTGAGATCGTGAAATAACACAGCTATGGAGTGCCTCGGCCCTATTCCAGGCGACATAGGGACTGGGTTGAAGAGAACTGTGAAGAGATCACACATTTATTGGAAGACAAGCGCTGTGCCTATAAACCCCACCTTGATGACAACATCAACAGCAAAGAAAGATGCACTGAGGAACAAGGTAGCACCTTCCAGCTAAGCTGCGTCAGATGCAAGACTCCTGGATCAGCAATAAAGCAGATGAAATCCAAGGATATGCTGACAGGAATGACATGAAGAACTTCTATGATGGACTCACTGAGATCTATGGTCCCACCACATCAAGATCACCACCTTTCCTCAGTGCAGATGGGTCTACTCTCATCACTGACAAAGACAAGATCCTTGAGAGATGGGCTAAACATTTTTACAATGTTCTAAACCGTCCTTCCCCCATCAACGATGAAGCTATTAACCGCCCCCACAAGTTCCAGTGGTCGAAACGATGAGTGCCATACCAACCTTTGAGGAGACCCAGAAAGCAATTCGCTGCTGTCCAGTGGTAAAGCATCCGGCGCAGATTCAATCCCAGCTGAGATTACAAAGGGGGTGGAGAGCACAGACTGAAAATTTCATGAGCTCTTCCAAGTCGTATGGCAGCATGAGACACTTCCGCAAGACTTCAAAAATGCCTCTATCATACATTCATACAAGAACAAAGGAAAAACCGCCATGCCTGTGACAACCACGAGGAATACCCCTGCTGTCCATCGCAGGC
Organism: Rapana venosa; assembly: GCA_028751875.1. Taxonomy (NCBI): domain Eukaryota; kingdom Metazoa; phylum Mollusca; class Gastropoda; order Neogastropoda; family Muricidae; genus Rapana; species Rapana venosa. The sequence goes on along the minus strand of CM054154.1, from coordinate 53,441,679 downwards.
AAGGTCCTGGCCAGAGTACTGTGAACCGGTCATAGTCCACCTTGAGCAAGACCTTCTTCCAGAGAGTCAAGGGGCTTCCGGAAGATCGCGGGACTATCGACATGGTGTTTGCTGCAGGCAGCTCCAAAAAAGTGTAAAGGAAAAACACTGACCTCTACCCCACCTTTGTTGATCTGACCAAGGCCTTCGATATTGTTAGCAGAGAGGGTCTATGGAGAATCATGGCGAAGTACGGCTGCCAAAAAAATTCATCCCCATCGTACGTCAGTTCCATGATGGTTGCTGGCCAGAGTACAAGACAACGGAGAGGCATCTGAACCCTTCCCAGTCCCCAACGGAGTAAAGCAGGGCTGTGTTCTTGCTCCCACCCTGTTCAGCCTCATGTTTTCGGCAATGCTGTCAGATGCGTTCAGAGATTCGGATGTTGGTGTCAGCATCGGTACAGGTATGATGGATCCTCTTCAATCTCAGGAGGCTTCAAGCAAAAACCAAGGTCACAACAGATATCTCAACGACTTCCTGTTTTGTGATGATTGCGCCCTCATTGCTGTTTTCTGAAGCCGACATGCAAGACAGTGTTGACAAGTTCTCTGATGCTTGCGACAACTTTGGGTTGACAATCAGTACCAAGAAGACTGAGGTAATGCACCAACCATCCCAGGGAAGCCCTACCGTTAACCAAACATCTCCCTAAATGGACGTAGACTCAAAGCAAGTGGACAAATTTACTTATCTTGGCAGTAACCCTCTCCCGCACAGTAGCCATTGATGATGAGGTCAACACCAGACTCCCCAAAAGCAAGCGCTGCCTTTGGCAGACCCCGGGAAGAATGTGTAGGACAGGAGAGGCATCTCAACAAAAAACCAAGATCAAGGTCTACAAAGCGGAAGTGCCCCACCACCCTGCTCTATGGCTCAGAGTCATGGACGTCTACCAACGCCATGCTAAAAAGCTGAAACCACTTCCACACTACCTGTTTGAGAAAACTGTTTGGCATCAAGTGGCAGGACAAGATCCCAGACACTGAGGTGCTCATAGAGAAAAACCTTCCCAACATCTACACCATCCTGATGCAGACCAGCTTCGCTGGGCAGGCCATTTAGTTCGCATGCCAGACCATCGGCTCCCAAGAAACTTCGTTTGGAGAACTTCAGCATGGAAAGCGCTCCCAGGGAGGCAAGAAAAAAACGCTTCAAGGACACTCTGAAAGCCTCACTGAAAGCCTTCAACATTGAGATAAACTCATGGGAGCAGGCAGCAATGGAGAGGCCACAGTGGCGAGCAGCTGTACGCAGTGATCCCAAAGGGGCCCACGAAGCAAACAGAATTGCGACAGCTGAAAACGCAGGCAAGACAGGAAGATAGAGCCTCCAAGACTCCAAAAGCAGTCACTATTTCCCTGGTCCATACTGCTCAAGAACTTTTCAATTTGCGGATTGGCCAAATAGTCATCTTCGCACCACACAGAAATGGACCCCTCCCAATCCTAGGATGAATAGATGGTCATCATCGATCCCGATGGACGAACAACAACAAAAACTATATATATATATATATATATATATATTATATATATATATTATATATATATATATATATATATATATTTATAATATAAAATTTGAGAAATATGGAGGAAAAACAAGTGCAGGTAACCAGTTTCAACTTTAAATTTTTTGTCCAAGATCAAATACACACACACATCATCTTTCATCATCAGACCCGTGACCTTGGCGGTCGTGGGGGAGAAACGAAAGACGATGCCGTGGTAAGCCTCTCCATCCTCTCGGTCCTCGGCTTGCCCCAGTAGTGCAGAGTCATTCGTCCTTGTCCATTTTCTTATGTTGTCCATCCATGACTTGTTCTGTCTTCCTTTCTTTCTGCCACCTTCCAGTGTTCCCTCCCAGTACTGTTTTTTGGAAAGGTGTTTGGCGGGTGACGTGGCCGAACCATGTCAGCTTTTTTTTCTTGACGTGGTGAGAAGGGGTTCCTGTGGCCCGCCAGGCCGTGTTATTTGACTCTTGACAAATTCATTGGTCTTTCGTTCTCTCCGGGATTTTGCCCAGCAGTTTTCTATGGAATTTTGTTTCAAATGACTGGATTCGCTTTGCTTTTTCAGCAGTCAATGTCCAGGTTTCACTTCCGTACAGCAGGATAGTCTGAATTAGGGCTTTGTAGAGCTTTAGTTTGATTTGGAAACTGATCTCTTTACTTTTCCATATGGTGGTGAGTTTTGTCATGGAAGATGTTGCCATGGCTATTCTGACTTTGATTTCTGTCGTCGATCGCCCGTCCTTTGTGAGTGTAGCGCCAAGGGGCCGTTCATGTAAATTTTAGCAGTGGCGTTGCTCGTGCTTTTTCACAAAGTACTTTACTTTTCTCGGACCCTCACCTCCACCCCATATGCTCCAGCTCTGTTCTCAAGTCTGGTCGTAAGATCTTGCAGTTTGTGTTACTTCCGCCCATGAGGTCAATGTCATCGGCAAACCGCAAGTTGTTGAGGGGTCTGCCCAATGGAGATGGTAGAGGGGAAAAGTCATGGAGGGTCTCTCTCATAATGTTTTCAAGAACAGTTAAACAGGAAACTGGAGATACCAGGCACCCTTTTGTCGGGACCCCAACGTGGTTTTGAAGTTAGTTCCGACCTGATTGTTCAGAAGGACTGCACTGCTTGCGGTGTTGTATAGTGCTTGAATGGTTTGCGTTTAGTCCTTCTTCAATGCCAAACATTCTGAGGACCTGCCACAGGCCCTTCGTGCCACACTCTGTCGAAAGCCTTCTTGTAGTCGATGAAGTTTGGAAACAGGTCTCTCTGATGTTGAAGCTGTTTTTCCTCAGAATGTGGCATTTAAAAAATCTGTTCGTTTGGTGCCCCTGCCTGCCCTGAACCCCAGCTTGTTCCTCAGCAAGGTGTTCTCTGCCTCCTTCTTGAGTCGATTCAAAATAACTTTGAGCATGATCTTGCTGGCGTGGCTGATGAGGCTGATTGTTCTATAGTTTGGGGCCCATTGGCATAAATTCCCCTTCTTGGGCAGGGGTATTATGAGTGATTGTGTCCATTCTGTTGGCCACTGTTTTGTCTCCCAAATCTTCTGACAGATAGCTGTAACATGTGTGATGACTGTTTCGCCACCATGCTTGACAGCTCTGCTGGTATGTTGTCTGCTCCTGGGACTTTCCTATGGTAAATTTGCGGATGGCTTCTTCCACTTCTTCCCTCGTATAGGAAATGGCGAGGGGTTTGTCTTGATGTTGCTGCCTTCTCTTCTTTTATGCTCTTGTCAGGTTGTATTGGGTAGTTGTACAATTCTTGACAATACTCAGACAACCTTTCAATGCAGCTGAGCTTTCTGTGAGGAGGTTTCCGGAGCTGTCTTCAATGACTGATGATTGGTTTGAAGTGGTTTTGTGAGTTTCTTCAGGGTGTCGTATGCCTTTTTTACTGTTGCCCACTTTCATGCTTTTTCGATCTCATCACATTGATCACTGATCCACTTCTCTCGGGCCCCTTTAACATTGACTTCTTCACAAGATTGTTGGCCTCCCGGTATTCTTTAGGTTGGAAGCCCTGGTTGGTTTCAGTGCTCTTCTTGTATCGCAGAGGTCCAAGATGTCATTGGTAGTCCATGGCTGGTGTTTATTCCTTCTGACGACCGAGTGTGTGTATGAGATGCTTTGCGTGTGTGTGCATGCATGTGTCCGATGACACACCCCACAACACACATAATATTATATATATATTATATATATATATATATATTTTATATATATAATTATATAATATATTATATTAATATTTATATAATATGGGGATATATATATATATATACTATATATCATAGGTATCTTCCACTCTCCTAACTAAAAGTAAATGGGCACTGCAGCATCTTAAAGATGTTTGAGCTGGGGAACACGCAAATGCCCCCCCCCCAAAAAAACAAAAAAAAAAAACACCCCAACAACAACCACAAACAAAACCCAACAACAACCCAAAACAAAACCAAAAAAAACCCCAAAACAAACCAATCACCAACCAACCAACCAACCAAACAAACAAACTAATAAAACTCAGCTCATATGCAGAACTGCTAATGCGTATTTGTATCCTTAGTGGTTAATTAAGGTGAATAGTGTTATATGGGTGTTGATAACTAACACATACACACACACACCACACACACACACACACACACAAGCACACACACACACAATGCATGCAATGTGCGTTTTGTTTCTTTTAGGTATAGGCAGAAGTTGACTGTTTCCAGTTCCACGTTTACAGCAGCAACACTGTTTATCCTCAATAACCAACACCATCGTGGCTGTCGTCCCTCTCTTTGTCAAAGCCAGGCTCACAAGGCAGCTTGCTGTCTGTTTCAAGACTTTCACCGCATACGCAAACTTCTCACCATTGGTGAACCTCGGAGCTCTAGCCAAACAACAGAAATAAAAAGACTTTCGACAGTCAACCCCCCCCCCACCCCTGATGTGGCCTCTGAGGCTGACAGGACTATAAACAGTCAGATTGGGGTGGATTACCAGCAGCCATGGCGCGTGGTTTGCACTTTGGATTACGGAGTGGAAGGCCTCGGGTTCGAGCTCTACAAGACTCATAGGGATTTTTCGGACTCCGGCCGATTTCTACCCACAGTGAGTGTGCTGTGGGCTCAGTGGGAAAACTGGGACCACACAGTCGAGCTTCATCCACTTTTACGGATGCGAGGTTAAGAGTGTTGCTCAAATTACCTGACCAATACTGCAGGTATCTGTATCTCTCGGGCCCGGTTAACGCTGGGATATAAATTATTGTTATACTAGGCGTAGAGCACAACCTAGCCTAGTATAGCCTAGTGGTTAGAACATTGCGCTCGCAATCTGACGACCCGGGTTCGATTCCCGTTCAAGGGGAGACTTTCCCCTGGAGTTAACATCAGTGCAGACTCCACTCTCCCCAAAAGTCCTTCGTATGAGACTATAAACCGAGGCCCCGTGTACGAACGCGCGCAGAACATTTGTGCACACGTTAAATCCTGTTCCGCTTTTCGTAAGAGTAGGCCATTGTGTGCTGGTGGGAACTGATGACAAATTTACAAAACCGCATACACACGGGGACTGGATGTAAAAAAGCACATAAGTGCTTATTCCATTATCCTCGATATAAAAGAATTAAATAAAATAAAAAATAAAAATATACACGGACACACGCATACTCACACACGCACGCATGCTCACACACATACACACGCACACACACGCGCGCGTGCACACACACACACGCGCGCGCGCGTGCATAGGTACACACATCAGCACACATACACACACACACATGTATGCACGGACACACAACATGTACACCACACACTCACTCACACACACAAAACACACAGGCGAGCGCGCGTGCGCGCATACGCACGTGTGCACGGACATATGCATGCACCCCACACGCACGCATCTCATACACACACATACACACGCACCCACACGCGCGCGCGCGCGCAAAACACACCACCACCGCGCGCGCGCGCAATAATGCAAGAAATAATAATACGTAGGCAATAATGCAATGCCATAATAATAAATTATAAATAAATAAGTAAAAAAATAAATAATAATGCAATAAATAATGCGGAGGTACACACACACGCACACACACGCATGTATGCCCGGACACACGCACATGTACACACACACTCGCACACACAGACACAGACACACAAACACACGCGCGCACGCGCGCGTGCGCGCATACGCACGTATGTACGGACACACGAATGCACACACCCCGCACGCTCACACACACAAACACACGCACACACGCGCGGGCGCGCGCACCACCACACACACCCACACACGCACGCACGCACCGGTAGGTACACACACACGCACACGACACACACACACACACAACGTATGACGGACACACAACATACATGTACACACACTCACACACACAGACACACACACACACACACACACACACAAACATACACACGCGCGCATGCACGCACACACACATATATATCCTTCGGGTGAGACTATAAACAGAGGTACTGTGTAGAAACGAATGCAGAACACCTTGCAATCACGTTAAAACCTGTTTCACTCTACAGAGAGTAGGCCATTGTATGCAGTGGGAACGGATGACAAGTTAACAAAAACTGTATGCACATGGGGGACTAAGTATTTTTTTAAGCCAAAAAAAAGTATATGAGTGCTTAATCATTATCCTCGAAAAAATAATAAAAAGACTCTTTAGCCAAAAACATCCAAGACATAATATTATGAAGATAAATAAAGACAGAAACAGGCAGACAGATAGACAGACAGTCAGACAGACAAACAGACAGTCAGACAGACAGACAGACAGACAGACGACAGTCAGACAGACAGACAGACAGAGAGAAACAGACAGACAGATAGACAGTTAGACAAACAAACAGTCAGATAGACAGATAACCAGACAGACGGACAGACAGGCTGGTAGATAGACAGACAGAAAGAGAGAGATCTTAAGCATGAGAATAAGTGACCCCCTGAGGTGCTCTCCAACCAAGTGTTGTGGTGTGTACCCTCTTCGTTTAAATCACTGTGGGTATTAATAATTCATTGCCACCAACACAGACATCTTTACGAGTGACTGAAATACCCACCGCTATCCGCTTCTTCTTCTTCTTCTTCTTCTTTTGTTAGAATTTATGTACAGTATTTCGCTATGAAACAGTCTGACGCTTTAAAATAACTCTTCAAACGTGTGCCTGTGCGCACACGTGCACGCGCGCGCGCGCGCACCGCACGCACACACACACAACACACACACACACACACGGGTGAGACGATAAAATCGAGGTCCCGTGTGTTACACAAGTATTTAGCGCACATAAAAGAACCCATGGCAACAAAAGAGTTATTCCTGGAAACATGATGTAGAAAAAGTCACTCTGGTAGGGAAACACAGTTGCAGACCCCCCCAAGAAAAGGGTGGCGCTGCTCTTGTGGCGACGTGCTCTCCCCGGAGAGAGCAGCCCGAATTTCACGCAGAGAAATCTGCCGTGACTTAAAAGTAATATAAATAAATAAACACAAAGTGGGTACACTTGCAAGCATATTTTACAGGATACAAATAGAGAGTGAAACGAGGAATAAAGAACGGTGCAACCAGCACTAGAGCTAAAGCAAACCCTTAGACAGGCCTATCTCCTTATAATGACCCACATAAATGAAGGAATGCAGCAGCACACACCAGTGCAGTGGGTAGGATCTGTGGGCTATGGCAGTTCTGCATCGAGCTAGAAAGCGAGAACTGCGGGATCGGCCCTCGTCTGAGCTCGACCTTCTGGGCGTTTGACTTTGGGTAGGACGAGAGGATAAGCCTGAGGTTCTCGACATGTGGGACACATATTCAGTGCACTTTAGCTTTGGCCAAAAAAGAAAAGAAAAGAAAAAGCCACTCTCATAGGAACAGAAACACATGCAGACAGGATTTGGGGTTTTTCTTTTTATTATTAAATGGGTGGGGGCACTTTCCTTGGGGAGAATAGCCTGAATTTATGGCATGCAAATCCACAGGGATTGAATATAGTATGCAAGGCAATACAAAACAGTACAATGCCATGTATAATGCAACACGATACAGTTCAATACAAAACAGTGCAATACAATTTATTACACTTAGACTTCGCTACTCTACAATACCCTGTGCTACACTACAGTACGCTACGCTACACTACAATATCATACACTGCACTACACACCACTACACTGCACTACACCACACCACACTACACTACAATGCAATGCATGCAATACCCTACACTACAATATAGTGCACTACACTACACCACTACACTACACTGCATTGCACTATACTACACCACACTATACCGCGCTACACTGCACTGGTCTACACTACAATGCAATAAAGTACACTTCACTGCTCTACGCCACGCTACACTTCGCTACACTACACTACACTACTCTACAATAAACGTTAAAAACAAAGAGACAGACAGACAGACACAGACAGAGACTCAGACAGACAGACACAGACACTCAGACAGACAGACAGACACAGACAGAGACTCAGACAGACAAACAGAGATGAGAGAGACAGACAGACACACAAAAACAGAAAGTGTGCGCACGTGCGTGTGCGCGCGCGTGTGTGTGCGCGTATGCACACACACACACACACACACACACACACACACACACACACACAGGCAGATAGACAAAGACAAACAGACAGTTCATCTATCAGACAAACAAGGGAAACATACCCCCCCCCCCCCAACAACAACAACAACAACAACAACAAACGGTTAAACAATCACCACAGCCCTAGGCTTCAATTCTAATCTTCCCACTCTCCCTCCATCATGAAACAGTGCATTGATTGACTGGTTGATTAATTGGTTGACTGATGGCTTCACGATTGATTGATTGATTGATTGATTATTATTATTATTTACTATTATTATCATTATTCATTACAATTGTTATCATTTATCATTGTTACTAGCTTATCTTATCTTATCTTATATTAATTACATTAATTGTTACTGGTTGCATGACTGTGTAAGAATGAATTGAGTGCAAGCGCTTTGATTTGCCTCTGCAAGATATAGCGCCATATAAATTCCAATTCTTCTTCTTCTTCTTAATATTATCATTTATTGATTAGTTGTTTAATGGATTGATTAACAGATTGACTGACCGACTGATTGATTGATTGATTCATTCATTCATTTATTCATTCATTCATCTATAAATAGTATTCATCGTTTTGTCTATTGAAGACCAGAAGCCTCCTACACTCTTACAGACATTAAACTGTCCCCTCCCCCCTCCCTCCCCAACCTGGGACAAAGGACTCGTTAAGTTTGATTGATGTGTCCCGCCGCCTCGCCAACAAAAGTATCACAAGAAAGGAAGGGGATGGTTGGCTGCAGGAAGGGATGGGGGTGGGGGGCGGCTACAGGGAGGAGGGCGAGGGGGCGGAAGGGGGGAGAGCAGAGGCTGTACCCTCCCTCCCCCTCCTCCCCCCCCCCCCCCCCCCCCCCCCCCCCCCCCCCCCCCCCCCCCCACACACACACTGCTAAAAAAAAAAAGTCCAGCGGGAGTTTTTATTGCAAAGGACATAGAACAGGCTGTAAAATGTGTCTCCTGTCCTGGTCTGGTCAAGAAAGATTTGGGTCTGTACAAGTTTTTATTCCTATACCCTAGGTGTTTTCAAGCTGCCCTCTCCCGGAAACACATTTTGTGTGTGTTTTGGTTTTGTTTGTGGCATTCTTTCCTTTTAGAAGAGGAGGAAGAGAGGGTGGGGGCTAGGAGTGTGTGTGTGTTTGGGGTGTGTGTGTGTTAGAGGGAAGAAGTGGGGGAGGGGTGGGGGTGGGGTGAAGGAGTGAGTTTTGTGGTGTGTGTGTGTGTGTGTGTGTGTGTGAGAGAGAGAGAGAGAGAGAGAGAGAGAGAGAGAGAGAGAGACAAGGGCAATGACAAATTTTTTATTTCGAGGTAATGAATAAGCACTCATGTTTTTTTTTTAATCCAGTCCCGCCCGTAGGGATACACTCTAATAAAACCCAAACACTTATGAGAGAGGAGAGAGAGAGAGAGAGAGAGAGAGAGAGAGAGAGAGAGATGAAAGAGAGTATTTAGAGAGAGAGAGAGAGAGAGAGAGAGACAAGACAGACAGACGACAGACCAAACAATAACATTTTTTTAGGTTAATAGTACACCCACCCTCCAAAACAAAAAAAAACCACAAACAAACAACCACTGAGGAAAAACCCAAAACACACAACCCCCACAACAAACTATATATAATTAATATATATAATTTTATTTAGAGTATTTATTCTGGGGCTATAATAGACCTTACATTTATAGAAAGTGTTTGCTGTTAGGTACACGATGATGAGTGAGGTTTCAATCACAGCCGGGAACTCTGAAGAGAAATCAGTCAGGTCAGGCAAAGGCATTTTGGTCATTACTTTAATATTCCCCAAATGCTGCTTCAAGTTTTTATTTAGAGTGGATGTTTGTTTGGGTTTTTTCGATCTTTGACAAAATCGCTTTTTATGTTGAGACGAGGTTGTAACTGGGACTGCACTTTTTTTTTCCGCACTATTTGCCCCAATAATATATATATATATATATATATATATAATTTATATATATAATTTATATTATAATATATTTATATATAAGTTGGTGGTGTGTTTGTGTTGTGTGTGTGGTGTTTTTTTTTTTCTTTTTTTTACATTTACTCTTTTCATTATCAAGTGATATTAGCAACAGGGACAAAAGAGAAAAGCGATGTTTGTGTGTACTAAGAGTTGTGTTTCGCTATTTTATTCGGGGCGCGCTCGCGCTACGTAATTAAAAATAATTATAATATAATAATGTATGGATTTTATAAAGCGCGAATTGTAAAGCAAAATCAAAGCGCTCAGAAGACTGTTTATTATCGAGGTAATGGAATAACATTCATGTGCTTTTTCTTCCCTTTTTTTTACATCTAGGTTTCCGTGGTATGCGTGTTTTAAATTTGTCATCTGTTTCCACCGGGAACAATGGCCTTTCTCTTGAAAAGCGGAAAAGGATTAACCTGTGCGCAAGATGTTCTGCATGTGTGGCACAGGGGCAAGGGTTAAAAGTCACCCAAGAACGACATTCCCCAAATCGATGTTTTTGTAAATGGGAAAAAGGGCGGAGGCTGGAATCGGAACCAGAACCTCGGTTTTTACCTGCGGCAGGCAAACGTCTGAACCATCTGCACCTTCCTTCCCGTGCGCGCGCGCATGTGTACATGTGTGTGTAGGTGTGTGGTTGCACATGCATGTGTTTGAGCTTTCTTGTGTTTTTGGTGAGAGAGGGGGAGTGGGGGGGGGGATAGAGAGAGGGTGGAGAGAAAGAGAGATGATGAGGAGAGAGAAAGAGAAGAGGGAGAGAGAGAGAGAGGGAGTGATGTCTCAATTTAACGTCTGGTTCACTCTTAGTAATAGACAATGTGTGTGTGGTTGTGTGTGTGTGCGCGGGCAATAAATAGAAGTCATATCTTCATGCCCTTTCAGCAGGAATCTGTCATGTGGCCTGGAGAGGGGTGGGCATATCCGCCTCAACGGCCTCAAAACCTCTTGCCTGGAAGCCCTTCTCCTCAGCATGACGTTATTGGGAGGCCCCGAGAGCCCGGGTACTAGCCTTACACTAGGATTTGGGCTTTTAACATTTGTCTTATTCTTTTAACGAGGGTAAATGGAATAAGCACTTATGGCCCTTTTTTTTTACATCAGTCCCCTGTGTTATCGGTTTTGTAATGTTGTCATCCTTTCCCACCGGCACCAATGGCCTACTCTTACGAAAAGCGGAAACAGGATTTTAACGTGTGCGCAAGATGTCCTGGCGTGCGTTCGCGCACAGGACCCCCGTTTATAGTCTCACCGAAAGACTTTCGGGGAGAGTGGTGTCTGCACTATGTAACCAGGGGAAAAATATCCCCTTAACGGATCGAACCCCCGCGTCAGATTTGCCAGCCGCAAGTTCTGACCACTAGACTATCCGTCCCTTGAGCCAGCCTCGAGCACTAACCGAGAGAAACGCCCGTTCAAGGGGGATTTTTACCTGGAGTTTAAAAGGGGACGAGGGGAGGGTGTACTTTCATTCGCAACAGTCCAGTCTTTTGTATCGCCAAGAGGGAGTGCACATTTGATTACTAAAAAAAAGAAAAAAATGTTGTTTTTTTTAGAAGCACGTAATTTTCAAAAAACATTTCACGTGAGCCAGCCCTCAGAGAGAATGAACACTCGCCGTCATTAAAAAAAAGCAACAAAACCGAACAAGCACACTGTGTCAACTTATTTTTGTCCAATAGGCGTGCGAACCCAAAAGGTTCAGTTTAGTCATGGACTGTAAAAAAACCCCCATTATTTTGTGACAGCCAACAGTCAAGGATATATGGGTTATGTAAATGGTAACAAAGCTTGAAGTGTACCGGTCAAAAATACTTAAACATATCGAGCTTTATTAAACGGTAACATGCTTTAAAAACATAACGATAGGATAATAATCGAACAGTGTAGGTAAAAAGCAGCAGTATCCTCCGACAATTAAGCATTTTGTAACAGGCAAAAAACTCAAATGTCAAAAAATTCAGAAGATGCAAGAAGACAAAGAGAAGAAAAAAGCCAAAGAAAAATGCAAAAAAATCAAAAAGAATGCAAGAAGCAAAAGTAGAAAAGAAGAATGCAAAGAGAAGAAAAAGAAGAAGGAAGAAGAAGAAAGAGAGAAGAGAAGAGGGAGCAGGAGGGGGAGGAAAAGATGAAGGGAAATGATACCAAGTATAAGGGAATTACCCAAAAAATACAATACAGTTCTAACCCATACTTACACGCCAATCACATGAGGAAATTTGATGGGAAAAAAAAAAAATTTGAAAAAAACTGAAAAGGGATCCAACAGTAAGTAACCCATGTCAAGAATGATACAACAAAAAAGCAACAACAACAAAAGCCTTTCAGTAACTGAAGCAGAGTAAAAAACCAACAACTGTAAAAGAGACAGCATAAACCATCACATGGCTGGATTTCCAATGATTCAAAAATAAAGGGTATTACAGCGCACATCACCAATGTATATAGAAACACTGTTCTTTTAAAATGTGTCAATATTCAACATGTATGCTGTGCCAACGTGAGTCAGGATCTGGGCTTTGCCATTATACTGCACTTGAGTCGTGAACAAAAAACAATTCAACCAACGTAAAAACAAAAGAAAGCAAAGGTTACTGAAGCAAAACACCAAAAAAAGCCAGAAAATAGATCACTCAAGTAAGAGAAACTAGCATATTCACTCAAAAGAATCACATAAACAAAGAAAATTAACTCTAATGAACAAGCAGCAACTAAAACTCATATAGTAATATAACAAAACAAGCAAAAAATTAAATCAAGTGAAAATTTTCACTGAGGGTAGAGAGGGGGGGGGGGGGGGAACCCACCAACACCACCAAAGCAGCCACCAAACAAAACGCAAAAAGCAAACTATGAGATTATACATCACATCAAAACAACAAAATATTGAATTAACTCCGTAAAAATGATCCTTTTCACTATATGTACTACCACATAATATATTATAAGATATCCAAAAAATATTATTTTTGATATAACAATGAGGAAAGGGGGGGGGGGGGGGGGGGGGGGGGGGGGAGAAGGGATGGGAGTGGAGGCAAGGAAGGAGGAGGGAGGGGGTGGGGGGAGTAGGAGGAGGAGGAGGGGATAGAGGTGCAACAGACTATGCAGATCAGGCTTATCTGCCCTGAGTTTCATATGAAGTTAAGACAAAACTCCTGGACATGAACTTGACCAGATTACGGAATGAACCAACTACATCATCACCACCATCATCAATCCCTTGACTCAACACATGGTCTATAGAGGGAGAGGAGGGACATGTTTGTCAACAGGTTTTTCCCTAAGCCCGTCTGCCTCAGTGGGTATATTTATCTTTTTTCTGTAGCATTGCCACACCACGTCAAGGTCCGTCATCCATTCCTTGAGAGTCTCCATTCAGCTCTTCTTCTGTCTGCCCTTGGGCCTTCCCCCTTCCCCCCACCCCCTCTCCCTAATGGCCCACCTCAACCTCCACTTTAAGAGTCCTTTGCAGAATAGTCTCAACAAAAAAGTTGTGATGACAATCATGTGACCAAACCAAACCACACCAAACCAAACCATGTGAGCATGAACAACACTCAAACAATTCTCAGCTCAAGCCAAACAGGATTTAAAAAAAAAGAGAAAGTTTAAAGCTGCAAAGGACAACAAAGTGGTCATCAATGGGTTTTTAAAAAAAACATGAAAAAAAGTAAGTGATAGAAAAGCTGAATGTCCTGTTGTTTATAGCTCCACCAACTTCACTAGCCATATCAGGGCTGTCACCTTATTCACTTTTTAGCTACTCCAATTTGCCTGTCACCTTATTCACTTTTTAGCTACTCCAATTTGCCTCAGACCAAAAGCTTTGTCAGTTATTAATGTCGGCTTTGCCAAGGCCTACACTAAAATGTTATGTTGTAAAATGTTGTGTTGA
>CM054154.1:53415093-53422593 GCA_028751875.1 Rapana venosa | reverse complement strand
GGTCCTGTCAGCATAAAATGAATGGCATCCCCACTTTCTGAAATATCATGCTAGGAATTTCCTCGTTTCTATCCCTCACTTTGTTTCTGCCTAGTTCTTTTTCTTCCTGTCACCTCCTTTTTGTCTATTTTCTGCCTTCTTGGTCCTTTCTGCCTTTTTTTTATATATCCAGGATGACCTAAAAGATAACAATTCCTTCCCACGACAAAGTCTGATGGGCTGGGCCTGACTTGTCAGGTGCTTAATGGCAGCGCAACGCATTTTTGCTTCTGACAGACAACAACAGCTTCCGCCTCAGCGTTCGACTAAGAAGAACAAACTGTGACCAAACACAAATGTAAGAGGTGACAGTCCTTTCTTTTCCTCACCCGACTGATCTGTCCATCACTATTTCCTCAAAAGGAATTTGATGAACAGCCGTGAAAACTCATACTTTACGGCTGGTCAGATGAACACTGCACACCTTACGGGAGACTTTCTTCATGATACGATTGTGCACTGTCACAAAAACAAATCCACACCAACGGATCTACACCACTGTCAATATAAAAAAACCACCAGAAGACCTGACGACACATGCTTTACAGCCGGTGAGATGACCACTGCACACCTGGTGGGAGACTTCAGATTTTCATGATATACGTACTGCCACAAAACCAAATCCAGGCCAGGGGATATGCCCCCAATGCCAAGGGATGTGCCCCAATGTCAATATCAAACAATCCCCAGGCTGCCAGGGTCTTGCCGTCATCATCAGCAGCCGTCAGTGGCATGACTGGGTGTGAGTGTGTCCCATTGCTGCAGAGCCAGACAGACAGCAAAACTGGCTCCAGGTGGTCCTCACGGCTCTGTGATGGAAACGACAGCTACTGCAGCCAGACCACTGGCTCCAGGTGGTCCACACGGCTCTGTGATGGAAACGACAGCTACTGCAGCCAGACAGACAGCAAAACTGGCTCCAGGTGGTCCACACGGCTCTGTGATGGAAACGACAGCTACTGCAGCCAGACAGACAGCAAAACTGGCTCCAGGTGGTCCACACAGCTCTGTGATGGAAACGACAGCTACTGCAGCCAGACAGACAGCAAAACTGGCTCCAGGTGGTCCACAGCTTGTGATTGAAAAGACAGCTACTGCAGCCAGACAGACAGCAAAACTGGCTCCAAGTGGTCCACACGGCTCTGTGATGGAAACGACAGCTACTGCAGCCAGACAGACAGCAAAACTGGCTCCAGGTGGTCCACACGGCTCTGTGATGCCAATAATGATCACCAAACTCTGCCAGTGCCTTGTTCTTTACATACATCAACTAAGTGAAGTAAATCTTTCTGTTAATTTATTTCTCAGAGTGCTGATATTTTCCCATCACTAAATAAAAAAAATATTAAAAAAAAGATAAACGAGAGAGAGCAAAAAAGCAATAATTCAAATCTTCTTTCGACTATGTACAACACTGCACCGGCAAGTGGTGTGACTGATTTTGAACAACAACTTTTCTTTCGTGTTACTCCTCCTCCTCCTCCTCACCCATCACACTGCGTTTTTCATCTTGAAATTCTCTCTCCAATCATTCCGTTTTCAGTGAACGAAGCCGTCTTTGTGTTTTCAAGCTGTACGTTATAAGCAATAATTAGCCACAAGGTTAAATTCAGTACAGGAGGAAAAGTATTGACAAAACACTTAAAAGAACAAAACTTAAAAAAAAAAGATTCAGAGTATGTCAGGATCACATTTTCACTTCGTAACATTGAGTTTTCTCAAAAACTTGTGCAATTGCCCCCCCGTTACCAAACAATTCACAGTGGTTCATCCCATCATGATTGTATAAAAGACAAGTTAACTTGCTATTGGAAAATAATTTCAAAAAACTTCTAAAAAGGATTGCACATTACCCAAATTCTCACAGGGGCAATATATCTTCATAAATTAAGTCTTGCTAGTTAGAGAGTGTGTGTGTGTGTGTGTGTGTGTGTGTGTGCGTGCGTGCGTGCGTGCATGCGTGCGTGCGTGCGCGGGTGTGTGTGTGTGTGTGTGTGTGTGTTTACAGGCTTAAGTCTGTACTTCTGCACTTATGTGTGGGACTTTGTGTATCTGTGCATGCACATGTGATGTGCATAAAGTGCATGTGTCTTAGTGTATACACATAAGTCATACTATGAACTTATATGAGCATATATATTATATACTTGTACATATCACAAGCTGAAGCATACTACACTCTTGTATGTCCTCTGACTTAGTCAAATTGGACACACACACACACACACACTCACGTTGTTTACGTTTTTTATTCTATGTCTACATATATCAATTTTTTACTTTTGTGTAATTTGTATGTCTTATCATTGTTTAGTTGGGGTTTTTTATTTATTAGTCTAAGCATGCATATATATTTTATCATTATTATCTTCTTCTTTCTTTGTGGATAGATGGTTTGATGAAAAAAAGCAACTGCACTGATTCTTCAATGTACCATCTGAAAATAAAAGTTTGACTTTGACTCTGACTCTCTCTCTCACACACGCACTCACGCACGCATGCATGCACGCGTGCGCACACTCACACACACACAATTATTTCTCTCCCTCTCTCTCAATCAAATTAATCCCTCATTACAAACACCAAGTTCCGTATACAAGTTGAAAATTTCAAACGCCTTACAGCTAAACTTTTCAGATCCAATCTTGGTGTCGATATGTCAAGGTTTGTAAAAGTCAACAGGACACCCCTCATTTACCCCTACCCCCAAAAAGGCGGTTTCTTCATAGAGAAATAATCAAGAAAACAACATCGAAGCTCTAAAACAGTGACTGCAGAAGTGTTCTCTCCATGCTGACTCCAACTCACATAAATACTGAGATTTTGCTGAAGGGTGTGCGCATCATGTGCAAAAGTGTGTTTCAACCGATCATGAGAAACATAACATCCTCGAAATAAAAGAAAAACAGAATAATAAAAACAGCAATATTGTCTGTTTATGCACAGTTACAAACAACGATGCCTTTCAAATCTCAGATTTCGGAAAGCGCCTTTCCATCCCGAGTACTGTCAGTAAGTGGTACTTGTAAGACTGACCAAGAACAGGCCTAGTCTTTCTTTGCTTTCTTTCAATACATAATCCCATTCCATGTCAAAAACTCATATCATCAATTCAAAGAAATAATAAGATATTTTCACATTTTTGTGCAACTTTTTTCTTCCAAAGCAGAATGAATCATCTAAACAATCAACTTTTTATCCAAAATAAACCCACCAAAATAAACCCCCCAAAACCCCACCCCAAACAAACAAACCAACAACAACAAAAAAAGCTTCTAGAGATGTCTGTCAGAAAGACAAAGTCTTTAATGATAACACTAAAAACCAAAAAAATTGAACAGAAACTAAAGTCAGAATCCAGTTGACTGTCAGAATGTGGCAAATGGTGACAGACTTGAAATCACCCTGAAAAAATCATAAGTTGATCTCAATCACAATTCACCAAACAAACAAACTACATGAAGAGCGTCACACAGACAGCTTTTTTTTTTTTTAAGAAAGAAAGAATAAAACCCACTTCAAATTCATTCATCTAAATGCAAGATAGATACTTTAAAAAAGATAAGAATGAAATTTTTTTTTAGACTAAAAGAGAGGATAACAGAAAGCTGAGAAATGAATAAAAATCTGCTTCAAAAATAATCACTAAAACACAATCAAACCAGGGATAAAACAATCATTAAAAACATCAACAAACTAGGGACAAAGCGATCAATGAAAACCAGAGACAAACATTCACTTCAACATCAACAAACCAGGGACAAAACATTCACTTCAACATCAACAAACCAGGGACAAAACATTCACTTCAACATCAACAAACCAGGGACAAAACATTCACTTCAACATCAACAAACCAGGGACAAAACATTCACTTCAACATCAACAAACCAGGGACAAAACATTCACCTCAACATCAACAAACCAGGGACAAAACATTCACTTCAACATCAACAAACCAGGGACAAAACATTCACCTAAACATCAACAAACCAGGGACAAAACATTCACTTCAACATCAACAAACCAGGGACAAAACATTCACCTCAACATCAACAAACCAGGGACAAAACATTCACCTCAACATCAACAAACCAGGGACAAAACATGCACTTCAACATCAAGAAGCAAGCAACAAGAAAACAATCCGCGAAGCATCATCAACTACGCAAGAGGCAGAGGCTGAAAGGGAACACCACTTAAAGTCACTGCGCGTGGACGAAGCCTGAAGACAAAGCTGGTCTCCAGAAACTCTGTGACACATCAGCTCAGAAGGCCAAGGATTGGGAAGCTTTCGACATGGACACCGGATTTTTCGTACGCAGGGGTTGATCTGGCGTGCTGTGCTCATCTACCGCGGGGTTGTCCAACTTGCACGGGGTCATGGCAATCCCCGTTTCCTACAGACAACGGATCAGAGTGATCGATAACATCAGGAAAATGGACAGACAAAGAGAACAACAACGGATCAGAGTGATCAATAACATCAGGAAAATGGACAGACAAAGAGAACACAGTAAAAGAAAGAAAAACAACAACAGCAACCCAAAGTCCTCAGACTTGTGGTGACACTACTTTCCCCTCCCTGCCAGGGACTACATCTGAATTTCATTCCCAGGAATCTGCTGTGAAAACGCTGTCGGTAAAAACAGCTCGTTCGGGATTTTCATATGGGCTCTCCTCTCACACTCTAAGCAAGAATCATACCCCTACACAGTGGGTGGTGGGTGGAAATAAACAAACAAACAAGGATAACATATGCAAAAATCTCATAATCGATGGACTTTGGAGCTCTAGCCAAAGAAGGGGGGGGGGGGGGGGGGGGGGGGGAGACTACAAAATAACCCTACACTGGCTAACAAGGCAGCTAGGCTGCTTTCTCTCTGTCTTCAGCCCCCTACCTTGGGTTTTTTCAGCTTGTTTGTCTGGCACCACCGATCAAAGCCTTCCAGCAGGAGCTGACGGCACTGTTTGTCCACTGTCTCATCCTCATTGGGGCGTAGGAAGATGCGCACCAGCTGCTCCTTGAACAGATCTTGGGGAAGCATGGCAGAGATCTGCAATGTTTGGCATGACGGTGGTAGTAGTGATGATGATGATGATGATGATGATGATGATGATGATGATAATCACAATCACACACTTTCTCAGCATAGCATGATAAACACATGCAATCTGTGGCACATGTGTATCCTCCATCTACTGAAAATAAATCCCTCTCATTACTGAATTCTTCAGAGCTAAACTCCCTCTAGATGTTGAATTCTTTTTAAGGTTTTATGTGGGTTTTTCTTTCCCCACACCTTGCCTCCCTTTAATATGCATGAAGGTGGTCTAAATCTATTCATGGCACCCTCTGAAAATTCATTGGAGCCCTCCAGTGAGTTTCAGTAAGACTGCAAGAACCAGGAGCTAAGGATGTAACAAGTTCTGCCAATGTGATCTGCACAAACATCGAGCAGCAGTCGCACTGGAAAGTACAGGGCCTGCAGTTGGTCTCAGCTGCTGATGTTGGCTACCAGAACTAAAAAAGGTAATGCCAGAGACCAATGAAATAATCGGTATAACATACCATAACTAACAAGAATGAAAATAGAATATACACAAATGTGATGCACTCCCACAAAAGGTACATTAAGTGCCTTTTTAACATTTTTCAGATTTTGATACAGTGAGAAACTTCAATCATTAAGCTTTATAATGATGTATTTGTTTTTGCTGTAGGTTGACTAAAAGCAAAGTTATATTAGTTTAAAGTGACAGGGTGGTCGGGCGGCCATTTTGAGAAAATGGCATCTGAAGTTTCTTCAACTGTGTACAAGTGTTTTGATAGAAAGGCCTTAGCAACAGGGTTTTAAATTAAATGAAACTTGGAGAAAAGATTAAGCTGGCACTCTTCTATGATCTCCAAACATAAGTTCGAAAGAATGTTTCCTATTTTCCTTGATTTTATATTTTTTATGACATTAATTTCAAGCAAAAGTAGGCCAAATCGTGTTAACATGAAAAATGAAACAAAACACCCCAATTACAAGTTGTATTTTGTTTGAGCTGAGAAGGCTAAGGAAAGCCTGACAGTTAATATCACAAAAAATGTATAGAACAAGCTTTCAAAATTATTTCGTCTTGTTCAAGAGTTTCATCAGACACTTTCGCTAGGCTTCGTCGTTTTTCAAAAGTTCCCAGCTCGTTGTCCGTTTCCTCCTTGTCATCGCTGCTGTCTATGTCAATTTCTTCGCCTTCACTGGCGAAATACTCGGTGATTAAATCTTTTATTTCGTCCCTTGGTGGCATACCAGCAACTTTGCTTTCATTTTAAACTAAAGGTCTTTTATACGATCTGCCTTCTTTTCAGCTTCCATGGTTTCTTGATCGACGATCGCTGCCGGTCTTGTTGATGTGAAAAAAACCTGTTGGATTTACTTCCCTTGATTTAACTCGACGAACCAGATGCCTGTTCCTATGTTCATTAAGACATTCTGCCTTCTCATTGGTCATTTCGCTTGAGTTTGTGTACTAAATTTAGAAGCAGATTACGCTATGGGACTACGGTAGAATGGCTGGAAATTTCCACGATCTTTAAGGCGGGAAACAGAGCTTTCCAATGATGTGTCATGTTGTAGGTGGAACAGCGGGTTGCACCATGAAACAAAGGCCGCAATATCTGTCTAATTTCAACGTTTAAGAGTCGGATTTTGGTACAGTATGTCTATAAAATAATAAATTAAACTACTTTATAAACTGAATTAGAGTCTGATACTTTGGAATATGATTTTTAGATGTTTGAAGAAACCAAAACTGCAAAAACATGAAAATCACAAAACACTAGGTCAGACAGCCTTTTCGGGCTGCAGGCGAAAACTCTCCCTCCGACTTTTGGGATGTGCCGTTGTAGCGCGTCACAAATGATCTTCATTTCCATTTTTTTTTTTTCTACAAGCAATCGGAAACCACTGTATGTCTGAAAACCCTCAAATGTGACCCTCCCCCACATAGAGTCATATTGCACCAAAGGTCAATTTATCACGTGTTTGCAGGTTACAGAGGTGAGAACAGAAAATAGTCACAAGGGAGGAAAATATGGTGGGGGTCTGGCAGTCTAGAGGCCACCTAGGCAGCCCCCGGAAAGGTCCAGAGGCCACGCCTGTGGAAGGGGTCAGGGGCAAAGCCCCTTGAAGCTGAAGCTTTTTTGTATTTTGACATCTGAAAATGACAGTGGAAACCTACATTCTAAATACAATACAGGAATTTATAACAAAGATTAAAAGGTAAAAAAGTTCCCATAGCCTATATGGTTGTAGGGGAGTGAGGTGTCAGATACCTCAGCTTCTCCAGAGGCCAGCATATTGAGGGTGGTACCCATCTCCTCTCCCTCGCTGCTTTACCTTCCCTGACCCTAAAGAGGCAGGTACCCATTTACAGCTGGGTGAACTGGAGGGGAGGGGACTGTACTGAAGCTAA
>CM054154.1:53413316-53414593 GCA_028751875.1 Rapana venosa | reverse complement strand
ATTTTGAATTTTAACTGATTACAAAACTATACGCTAAGACCAGTGTAGGGTGTAAACATTCTTGGAATCCATTACAGAAAGCAGGTGAGATGCTAATGCACACATATTCGATTCATAACTGGGAATCAGTGTTTAGAGTACCCATGTAAATGAAGTGTGTGTGTTCAAGTGTACAAGAATCAACAAAGTACTTTACAAAAAATGCACTGTACAATTTTACTATATAGAAACAGCAGACATGGAGACTGGATAGCTCACTGGTCAGAGCACTCGCTTTCCCCAAGCGAAGGTTAAGCAGCATCGAGCGTGGTTATCAAGTGGATGGGTGACCGTTTGCATGCCTTAGCTTCAGTACAGTCCCCTCCCCTCCAGTTCACCCAGCTGTAAATGGGTACCTGCCTCTTTAGGGTCAGGGAAGGTAAAGCAGCGAGGGAGAGGAGATGGGTACCACCCTCAATATGCTGGCCTCTGGAGAAGCTGAGGTATCTGACACCTCACTCCCCTACAACCATATAGGCTATGGGAACTTTTTTACCTTTTAATCTTTGTTATAAATTCCTGTATTGTATTTAGAATGTAGGTTTCCACTGTCATTTTCAGATGTCAAAATACAAAAAAGCTTCAGCTTCAAGGGGCTTTGCCCCTGACCCCTTCCACAGGCGTGGCCTCTGGACCTTTCCGGGGGCTGCCTAGGTGGCCTCTAGACTGCCAGACCCCCACCATATTTTCCTCCCTTGTGACTATTTTCTGTTCTCACCTCTGTAACCTGCAAACACGTGATAAATTGACCTTTGGTGCAATATGACTCTATGTGGGGGAGGGTCACATTTGAGGGTTTTCAGACATACAGTGGTTTCCGATTGCTTGTAGAAAAAAAAAATGGAAATGAAGATCATTTGTGTATATTCTATTTTCATTCTTGTTAGTTATGGTATGTTATACCGATTATTTCATTGGTCTCTGGCATTACCTTTTTTAGTTCTGGTAGCCAACATCAGCAGCTGAGACCAACTGCAGGCCCTGTACTTTCCAGTGCGACTGCTGCTCAATGTTTGTGCAGATCACATTGGCAGAACTTGTTACATCCTTAGCTCCTGGTTCTTGCAGTCTTACTGAAACCCACTGGAGGGCTCCAAAGAATTTTCAGAGGGTGCCATGAATAGATTTAGACCACCTTCATGCATATTATAGGGAGGCAAGGTGTGGGGAAAGAAAAACCCACATAAAACCTTAAAAAGAATTCAACATCTAGAGGGAGTTTAGCTCTGAAGAATTCA
>CM054154.1:53400816-53408316 GCA_028751875.1 Rapana venosa | reverse complement strand
GGGGGGGTTTTTTTGGGGGGGGGGGGGGGGGGGTTTGGGGGGAAAAAAAAAATTTAAAAACCCTTATTTTTTAATTTTCCTTTTTTCCCCCCCCCCTTTTTTTTTTTTTACCCCCCTTTTTTTTTTCCCCCCCCATTTTTTTTTTCTTCCCCCTTTTTTTTTCCCCCTTTTTTTTTCCCCCTTTCCCTTTTTTGGTTGGGTTTTTTTTTTTTGGGGGGGTAAGGGGGTTTTTTTTTGGGGGGGGCCCCCCCCGGGGCCCCCCCTTTTTCCCCCCGGGGGGGCCCCCCCCGGTTTGGGGGGGTTTTGGGGGGTTTCCCCCCCAAAAAAACAAAAAACCCCCGGGGGGGGGGGGTGGGGCCCCCGGGGGGCCCCCCCCCGGGGGGGGAAAAAAAAGGGGGGATTTTCCCGGGGGAACAAAATTTTTTGGGGGGGGGTTTTGGGGGGCCCGGGGGGGTTTTCCAAAAATCCCGGGAAAAACCCAAAAAAAAAAAAAAGGGGGGGGGGGGGGGGGGCTTGGGGGTTTTTTGGGGGGGCCCCCCCCCCCCGCCGGGGGGGGGGGGAAAAAAAGGGGGGGAAAAAATTCCCCCCCCAAAATTTTTTGGGGGGGGCCCCGGGGGGGAAAGGGGGGGTTTTTGGGGAAAAACCGTTTTTTGGGGGGGGGGGGGGGTTTTTTTTCCCAAAAAAGGGGAAAAGGGTTTTCCCCCTTAATTTTTTGGGAAAAAAGGGGGGAAAAATTTCCCCTTAAAGGGGAAGGGTTTTAAGAGGTTCCTGGGGGGGGGGAGGGGGGCTTTAAAAAATTTTGGGGATTGGGGTTAAAAAACCCCCCCGGTTTTTTTAAATTTTTTTCCAAAAAAAAAAAAGGTTTTCCCCAATTTTTTGGGGCCCAAAAACCCCCCAAACCCCCCAAACCTTTTTTGGGTTTTTTTTAAGGTTCCCCGACGGGTTTTTTAGGCCCCTTTTTTTTCCCCCTCTCCCCCTTTTTTTTTTCCCCCTTTTTTTTTCCCCCCCTTCCCTTTTTTTTTTTCCCCCCCCCCCACCAAACACAAAAACCCCCCCTTTTTGAAAAAAAAAAATTTTTTGGGGGGGGGCCCCCCCCCCTTTTTTTCCCCCCCCTTCCCCCTTTTTTTTCCCCCCCTTTTTTTCCCCCCTTTCCCCCCTTTTTTTCCCCAAAAAAAAAAATTTTTGGGGTTAAAAAACCCCCCGGGGCCAAAAAAAACCCCCGGGGGTTTTTTTTGGGGAAAAAAATTTTTTGGGGGGGGAAAAAAAATTTTTTTCCGTTAAAAAGGGGGGGAAAAAAAAAAAAAAACCCTTTTTTTTCCCCTTTTTTTTAAAAAAAAACCCCCCCCGGGGGTTTTGGGTTTTTTTTTTAATTTTTTTTCCTCCCTTTTTTTTTTTTAAAAAAGGATTTCCCCCCCAAAACCAAAGGAAAAAAAAACCAACACCCCCCTTTTTTTTTTTTGGGAAAAAAAATTTTAAAAATTTTTTTTTTTAAAAAAACCCCCCCCCCAAAAAAAAAAAAAAACCCCCCCAAAAAAAACCCCAAAAAATTTTTTTAAATTTTTTATTTTATTTAAAAAAAAAAAAAAATTGGAAAAAATTGGGGAAAAAAAAAACCCGGTTTTTTTTTCCCCCAAAAAAAATTTTGGGAAAAGAAAGGGAAAAAAAAAAAAAACCAAAAAAAAAAACCCCCCAAAAAAAAAAAAACAAACCCCAAATTTTAAAATTTTTTAAAATTTTTGGTTTAAAAAAATTTTTTTTAAAAAAAAATTTTTTTTTTTTTAAAAAAGGGGGTTTTCCCCCAAAAAATTTTTTTTAAAAAAAATTTTTTAAAAAAAAAAAAAAAAAATTTAAAAAAAATTTAAAAATTTTTTTTGGGGGTTTTTTTTTGGGGGGTTTTTTTTTTTTTTTTTGGGGGTTTTTTTTTTTGCGGGGGTTTTTTAAAAAAAAAAAAATTTTTTTTTTTTTTTTTGTTTTTACCCTTTTCCCCCCTTTTTTTTTTTTTTTTTTCCCCCTTTTTTTTTTTTTTAAAAAAAAAACCCAAATTTTTTTCCCCCTTTTTTTTTTTTTTCCCCCCCCCCCCCCTTTTTTTTTTTTTTTGGGGGGGGGTTTTTTTTCCCCCCAAAAAAAAAAAAAAACCCCCCCAAAAAAAATTTTTTTTTCCCCCAAAAAATTTTTTTTTAAAAATTTTCCCCCCCCCCCCTTTTTCCCCCCCTTTTTTTAAAAAAAAAACCCCCCCCCCCAAAAAAAATTTTCCCCCAAATTTTTTTCCCCCTTTTTTGGGGGGGGGGGGGGGGGGGGAAAAAAAAGGGGGCCCCCCTTTTTTCCCCCTTTGGGGCCCCCCCAAAAAAAAAAACCCCCCCCCCCCCCCCCCTTTGGGGAACCCCCCCTTTTTGGGTTTTTTTTTGGGGGGGCCCCCCCAAAAACCAAAAGGGGTTTTTTTTGGGGGGGGGGGGGGGAAAAAAATTTTTTTTTTTTGGGGGTTTTTTTTTGGGGGGGGGTAAATTTTGGGGGGGGGGGGGGGTTTTCCCCCCCTTTTTCCCCCCCCCCTTTTTTTTTTTTTAAAAAAAAACCCCCCCCCCCCTTTTTTTTTTAAAAAATCCCTTTTCCCCCTTTAAAAAATTTTTTTAAAAAGGGGGGGAAAAAAAAAAAAAAAGGGTTTTTTCCCCCCTTTTTGGGGGGGGGGGGGGGGGAAAAAAAATTTTTTTTTAAAAAAAAAATTTTTTTTTAAAAAAAAAAAGGAAAAAATTTTTTTTAACCCTTTTTTTTTTAAAAATTAAAAAAATTTTTTTTAAAAAAAATTTTTTGCCATAAAAAAAAAACCGGCCCCCTTTTGGGGGGGGAAATTTTAAAAATTAAAAAAAATAAAAATTTTTGGAAAAAAAGGGGGGGGGTTTTTTTTGGGGGGGGGGGTTTCCCCGGGTTTTTTTAAAGGGGTTTTTTTTTCTTTTTGTTTTTTTTTTGTTTTGGTTTGGGGGTTTTTTTTTTGAAAAAAAAAAGGGAAAAAAATTAAAAATTTTTTTTTTTTCCCCCCCTTTTTTTTTTTTTGTTAAACCTTTTTCCCCTCCTTTTTGGTTTTTTGGGGGGGTTTTTTTTTGTTTGGCCCCGGGGCTTTTTTTTTTTTTTTTTTGGGGGTTTTTTTGGGGGTGGGGGGGGGTTTTTTGGGGGGGGTTTTTTTTTTTTTTTGGGGCCGTTTTTTTCCTTTTTGGGGGGTTTTTTTGGTGTTTTTTGGGGGGGGTGGTTTTTTGTGGGGTTGGGGGGGGGGGAAAGGGGGGGGGGAAAGGGGGTTTTTGGTTTTTGGGGGGTTAATTTTTTGTTTTGGGGGGTTTTTTTTTTCCGGGTTTTTGGGGGGCCCTTTTTGTTTTGGGGTTTTTTTCCCCTTTTTTTTTGGTTTTTTTTTTTTAATTTAAGGATGTTGGGTTTTTTTCCTTTTTTTTTTCCCCCGGGGGGTTTTAAAATTTTTTTTTTTTAAAAAGGGCCCCCCCTTTTTAAAAAAAAAAACCCGGGAATTTTTTTTTTTGGGGGGTTTTTTTTTCTTTTTTTTTTGGGGTTTTTTTTAAAAAAAAGGGGGGGGGGTTTTTTTTGGGTTTTTTTTTCCCAAAAAAAAATTAAAAGGGGGGGCCCCCCCCTTTTGGTTTTAGGAAACCCCAAAAAAAAGGCCTTTTTAACTTGGGGGGTTTTTTTTTTCATTTTTGGGCTTTTTTGGGGGGTTTTTTTCCTTTTTTTGGGGTTTTCCCCCCTTTTTCCCCTTGGAAATTTTTTACCTTTTTTAAAAAAAAAAAGGCCCCCTTTTTTTTTTTTTTATTTAAAAAATTTTTTTTTTTTTTTTTTCCGCCTTTTAAATTTTTCCCCCGGGGGGCCCGGCCCAAACCCCCCCCTTTTTTTTTTTTTTTTGGGGGGGGGGGGGCCCCCCCCTTTCTTTTTTCAAATGTTTCCCCAAAAAAAGGGGGGGGGGGTTTTTTTTCTTTTTCCCAAAAATTTTTTTTTTGGGTTTGGTTGGGGGGGGTGGGCCCCTTCTTTTCCCGGGGGGAAACCCCCAAATTTTAAGGGTTTTTTTTGGTTTTTTTTTTTTTTTAAAAAATTTTTAAAAAAAGGAAAAAGGGGGGGCCGGGGGTTTTAAAACCCCCCCGGGGGGGGAGGGAAAAACCCCCCCCTTTTTTTTTTTAAAAAAAGGGGGGGGGGGGGGGGAAAAAATTTTTTTAAATTTTTTTTTTTTTTCCCCCCCCCTTTTCCCCTTTTTTTTTTTTCTTTTTTTTTTAAAAAAAACCCCCGGGGGTTTTTTTGGCCCCCCTTTTTTTTTTTGTTTGTTTGTTGTTTTTTGGGGGGGTTTTTCCGGGGTTTTTTTTTTTTTTTTGGGGGGGTTTTTGGGAAAATTTTTTAACTTTTTCGGGGAAAAAAAGGCCCAAAAATTTTTTTTAAAAAAAAAAAAAAAAATTTTTTTTTTTTTTTTGGAAATTTTTTTTAAAAAAAATTTTTTTTTTTTTTTAAATTTTTGGGGGGGGTTTTTTTTTTTAACCCAAAGGGGTTTTTTTGTTTTAAAAAACCCCTTTTTTTTGTTTTTGGGTTTTTGTTGGGGTTTTTGGGGGGGTTTTTTTTTTTTTTTCTGTTTTGGGGGGTTTTTTTTTTTTTGTCCGTTAATTTTTTGGGGGGTTTTTTTTTTTTTGGGTTTTTTTTCCTTGGGGGTTTTTTTTTTTTTTGGGGGTTTTTGTTCTTTTGGGGGGGGGTTTTTTTTTTTTGGGGGGGGTTTGGGGTTTTCTTTTTTTTTTTCCAAAAAAATTTTTCCCCCCGGCCCGGGGGTTTTTTGGGTTTTTTTTGGGGGGGAAAAAAAAAATTTTTTTGGGGGGGGGAACCCCAAAAATTTTTTTTTTTTTTTTTTTTTTTTTTTTTGGAAAATTATTTGGTTTTTTTTTTTTTTGGGGGGGGGGGGTGTGTGTGTTTGGGTTTGGGGTGGTTTTTTGGGTTTTGGGGGGGGGTTTTTTTTTTTTGGGGGGTTTTGGGGGGGGGGGGTTTTTTGGGGGGGGGGGGTTTTTTTTTTGGGGGGGTTTTTTGTGTGGTGTTTTTTAATTTGGGGTTTTTGGGCCCCCTTTTTTGGGGTTTTTTGGGGGGCCCGGGGGGCCTTTTGGGGGGGGGGGGGGGGGGGGGGGGTTTGGGTTGGTTGGGGTTTTTTTGTTTTGTGTTTTTTTTTTTTTTTCCCCCCGGGGGTTTTTTTTTTATTGGTTTTTTTTCCCCTTTTTTTAAAGGGGTTTTTTTTAATTTTTGGGGGTTTTGGGGCCCCCGGAAAAAAAAATTTTTTTTTTTTTTTTTTTTTTTTAAAATTTTTTTTTTTTCAAAAGGGGGGTTTTTTTTTTTTTTTTTTTTTTCCCCCGGGGAAAATTTTTGGGGGGGGGGGTTGGGTTTGGGGGGGTTTTTTTTGGGGGGGGTTTTTTTTTTTTTTTAAAATTTTGGGGGGAAGGGGGGAAAAATTTTTTTTGGGTTGGGGTTTTTTGGGGTTTTTAAAATTTTTTTTTTTAATTTTTTTTTGGGGGGTTTTTCCCCCCCCCCCGGGGGGGGTTTTTTTTTCCCCCCAAAAAGGGGGGGGGGGGTTTTGGGGGGTTTTTTTAAAAAAGGGGGCCCCGGGTTTTTTGGGGGGTTTTTTTTTTAAATTTTTTTTTTGGGGGGAAAAAAATTTTTTTTTTTTGGGGGGGTTTTTTTTTTTTTTTTTTTTTTTTTTTTTTGGGTTTTTTTTGGGGGGAAAAAATTTTTTTTTTTCCAAAAAATTTTTTTTTTTTGGGGTTTTTTTTTGGGTTTTTTTTGGGTTTTTGGGGGTTTTTTTGGGGTTTTTTTGGGGGTTTTTTTGGGTTTTTTTTTTTTGGGGGGTTTTTTTGGGTTTTTTTTTTTTTGGTTTTTTTTTTTTTTCCCCCCTTTTTTTTTTTTTTGGTTTTTGGGGGGTTTTTTTTTTTTTTTGGGGGGGTTTTTTTTTTTTTTTGGGGGGGTTTTTTTGTTTTTTTTTTTTTTTTTTTTAAAATTTTTGTGGGTTTTTTTTTTGGGGTTTTTTTTTAAAAAAGGGTTTTTTGGGTTTTTGGGGGGGTTTTTTTTCCTTTTTTTTTAAAAAAATTTTTTTTTTTTTTGTTGTTTTGTTTTTTTTGGGGGGGGGGGGGGTTTTTTTTTTTTTTTTGTTTTGTTTTTGGTTTTTTTTTTTTTTTTTTGGGGTTTGGGGGGTTTTTTTGTTTTTTGGGGGGGGGTTTTTTTTCCTTTTTTTTTTTTTTTTTGGGGGGGTTTTTGGGTTTTTTTTTTTTTTTTTGGGGGTTGGGGGGAACCGGGGAAAAAACCCCCAAAAAAAAGGGAAAAAAATTTTGGGGGTTTGGGGGGGGCGGGGGTGTTTTTTTGGGTTTTTAAAAAATTTTTAAAAAAAAAAAACCCCTAAATTTTCCCCCCAAAAAAAAAAATTTTTTTTTTTTTTTTTTTTGGGGGGTTTTTGGGGGGGGTTTTTTTTTTTTTTTTTTTTTTTTTGGGTTTTTTTTTTTTTGGTTTTAGTTTTTTTGGGGGTTTTTTTTTGGGGGTTTTTTGGGGTTTTGGGGGGGGGTTTTTTTTTTGGGGTTTTTTTTTTTTTTTTTTTGGGGGTTTTTTTGGTTTTTTTTTTTTTTTTTTTTTAAAATTTTTTTTCCCCCCCAAAAAATTTTTTTTAAAAAATTTTTTTTCCCTTTTTAAAATTTTTTTTTGGGGGGGGGTTTTTTGGAAAAAAAAATTAAAACCCCCAAAAAATTTTTAAAAAAAAAAATTTTTTTAAAAAATTTTTTTAAAAATTTTGGGGTTTTTTTCCGGAAAAACCCAAACCCCCCCCCCAAACCCAAACCAAAGGGGGGGAAAAAACCCCAAGGGCCCCCCCGGGGGGGGGGAAAAAAAAAAAAAAAACCCAAAAAAAAAGGAAAAATTTTGGGGGTAAAGAAAACCCCCAAAAAAAAATTAAAAAAGAAGGGAAAAAAATTTGGGGGAAAAAAAGGTTAAAAATTTGGTTTTCCCCAAAAAAAACCCCCAAAAAAATTTTTTAAAAAAAATTAAAAAACCCCCCCCAAAAAAACCCCCAAAAAGGGTTTGGAAAAAAAACCAACCCAAAAAATAAAAAAAAAGGGGGGGAACCCAAAATTTAACCCCCCCCTTAAAAAAAAATTTTTCCCCCCCGGGGTTTTTTTGGGGGGAAAAAAAAAAAAAAATTTTAAATTTTTTTTTCCAATTTTTTTTTTTTTTTGGTTTTTTTGTTTTTAAATTTTTTTTAAAATTTTTTTTTTAAAAAAAAGGGGGAATGGGGGAAAAGGGAATTTTTAATTTTTTTTTCCCCCCCAAAAATTTTTCCCCCCCCCCTTTTTTTTGGGGGTTTTTTTAAAAAAAAGGGTTTAAGGGGGGGAAAAAGGGGGAAAAAAAAAAAAATTAAAAAAAAAACCCCAAAAAAAAAAAAAAATTTTAAAAAAAAGGGGGGGTTTTTTTAAAAGGGGTTGGGGGTTTTTTTTTTTTTTAAATTTTGGGGTT
>CM054154.1:53390816-53395816 GCA_028751875.1 Rapana venosa | reverse complement strand
CCCTTTTTTTTTTTCCCCCCCCCCCACCAAACACAAAAACCCCCCCTTTTTGAAAAAAAAAAATTTTTTGGGGGGGGGCCCCCCCCCCTTTTTTTCCCCCCCCTTCCCCCTTTTTTTTCCCCCCCTTTTTTTCCCCCCTTTCCCCCCTTTTTTTCCCCAAAAAAAAAAATTTTTGGGGTTAAAAAACCCCCCGGGGCCAAAAAAAACCCCCGGGGGTTTTTTTTGGGGAAAAAAATTTTTTGGGGGGGGAAAAAAAATTTTTTTCCGTTAAAAAGGGGGGGAAAAAAAAAAAAAAACCCTTTTTTTTCCCCTTTTTTTTAAAAAAAAACCCCCCCCGGGGGTTTTGGGTTTTTTTTTTAATTTTTTTTCCTCCCTTTTTTTTTTTTAAAAAAGGATTTCCCCCCCAAAACCAAAGGAAAAAAAAACCAACACCCCCCTTTTTTTTTTTTGGGAAAAAAAATTTTAAAAATTTTTTTTTTTAAAAAAACCCCCCCCCCAAAAAAAAAAAAAAACCCCCCCAAAAAAAACCCCAAAAAATTTTTTTAAATTTTTTATTTTATTTAAAAAAAAAAAAAAATTGGAAAAAATTGGGGAAAAAAAAAACCCGGTTTTTTTTTCCCCCAAAAAAAATTTTGGGAAAAGAAAGGGAAAAAAAAAAAAAACCAAAAAAAAAAACCCCCCAAAAAAAAAAAAACAAACCCCAAATTTTAAAATTTTTTAAAATTTTTGGTTTAAAAAAATTTTTTTTAAAAAAAAATTTTTTTTTTTTTAAAAAAGGGGGTTTTCCCCCAAAAAATTTTTTTTAAAAAAAATTTTTTAAAAAAAAAAAAAAAAAATTTAAAAAAAATTTAAAAATTTTTTTTGGGGGTTTTTTTTTGGGGGGTTTTTTTTTTTTTTTTTGGGGGTTTTTTTTTTTGCGGGGGTTTTTTAAAAAAAAAAAAATTTTTTTTTTTTTTTTTGTTTTTACCCTTTTCCCCCCTTTTTTTTTTTTTTTTTTCCCCCTTTTTTTTTTTTTTAAAAAAAAAACCCAAATTTTTTTCCCCCTTTTTTTTTTTTTTCCCCCCCCCCCCCCTTTTTTTTTTTTTTTGGGGGGGGGTTTTTTTTCCCCCCAAAAAAAAAAAAAAACCCCCCCAAAAAAAATTTTTTTTTCCCCCAAAAAATTTTTTTTTAAAAATTTTCCCCCCCCCCCCTTTTTCCCCCCCTTTTTTTAAAAAAAAAACCCCCCCCCCCAAAAAAAATTTTCCCCCAAATTTTTTTCCCCCTTTTTTGGGGGGGGGGGGGGGGGGGGAAAAAAAAGGGGGCCCCCCTTTTTTCCCCCTTTGGGGCCCCCCCAAAAAAAAAAACCCCCCCCCCCCCCCCCCTTTGGGGAACCCCCCCTTTTTGGGTTTTTTTTTGGGGGGGCCCCCCCAAAAACCAAAAGGGGTTTTTTTTGGGGGGGGGGGGGGGAAAAAAATTTTTTTTTTTTGGGGGTTTTTTTTTGGGGGGGGGTAAATTTTGGGGGGGGGGGGGGGTTTTCCCCCCCTTTTTCCCCCCCCCCTTTTTTTTTTTTTAAAAAAAAACCCCCCCCCCCCTTTTTTTTTTAAAAAATCCCTTTTCCCCCTTTAAAAAATTTTTTTAAAAAGGGGGGGAAAAAAAAAAAAAAAGGGTTTTTTCCCCCCTTTTTGGGGGGGGGGGGGGGGGAAAAAAAATTTTTTTTTAAAAAAAAAATTTTTTTTTAAAAAAAAAAAGGAAAAAATTTTTTTTAACCCTTTTTTTTTTAAAAATTAAAAAAATTTTTTTTAAAAAAAATTTTTTGCCATAAAAAAAAAACCGGCCCCCTTTTGGGGGGGGAAATTTTAAAAATTAAAAAAAATAAAAATTTTTGGAAAAAAAGGGGGGGGGTTTTTTTTGGGGGGGGGGGTTTCCCCGGGTTTTTTTAAAGGGGTTTTTTTTTCTTTTTGTTTTTTTTTTGTTTTGGTTTGGGGGTTTTTTTTTTGAAAAAAAAAAGGGAAAAAAATTAAAAATTTTTTTTTTTTCCCCCCCTTTTTTTTTTTTTGTTAAACCTTTTTCCCCTCCTTTTTGGTTTTTTGGGGGGGTTTTTTTTTGTTTGGCCCCGGGGCTTTTTTTTTTTTTTTTTTGGGGGTTTTTTTGGGGGTGGGGGGGGGTTTTTTGGGGGGGGTTTTTTTTTTTTTTTGGGGCCGTTTTTTTCCTTTTTGGGGGGTTTTTTTGGTGTTTTTTGGGGGGGGTGGTTTTTTGTGGGGTTGGGGGGGGGGGAAAGGGGGGGGGGAAAGGGGGTTTTTGGTTTTTGGGGGGTTAATTTTTTGTTTTGGGGGGTTTTTTTTTTCCGGGTTTTTGGGGGGCCCTTTTTGTTTTGGGGTTTTTTTCCCCTTTTTTTTTGGTTTTTTTTTTTTAATTTAAGGATGTTGGGTTTTTTTCCTTTTTTTTTTCCCCCGGGGGGTTTTAAAATTTTTTTTTTTTAAAAAGGGCCCCCCCTTTTTAAAAAAAAAAACCCGGGAATTTTTTTTTTTGGGGGGTTTTTTTTTCTTTTTTTTTTGGGGTTTTTTTTAAAAAAAAGGGGGGGGGGTTTTTTTTGGGTTTTTTTTTCCCAAAAAAAAATTAAAAGGGGGGGCCCCCCCCTTTTGGTTTTAGGAAACCCCAAAAAAAAGGCCTTTTTAACTTGGGGGGTTTTTTTTTTCATTTTTGGGCTTTTTTGGGGGGTTTTTTTCCTTTTTTTGGGGTTTTCCCCCCTTTTTCCCCTTGGAAATTTTTTACCTTTTTTAAAAAAAAAAAGGCCCCCTTTTTTTTTTTTTTCTTCAATGACAGCCTTTTACGAATGCTCTGAGGAGAAGAATGTTATGTTGAATATAGTAATAAGTTTCACTTTATTTATTCATTTGATCGTTCGTTCAGGGATTTTTTCATTTGTTTGCTAACTCATTTACTTGTTTTCTTCTTGTTGTTCTCATTGTTAATTTGTTTGTACCATGTTTGTGTGTTTGTTATTATGCTTTTCTTTTCTTTTAAGTGCTGGAAGAAAAGAAAGGCTTACGCTTACTCCATTGCCCTTAAGACTATAAAGATTTGTTTCTTCTTCATTAGCAGCAGCAGCATAATCACCAGCATCATCAGCATCAGTGGCATCAGCAGCAGCAGCAGCAGCAGCAGCAGCAGCAGCAGCAGCAGCAGCAGCAGCAGCAGCAGCAGCATGAAGCGCTCTGATTTGTATTTGCAAGATATAGCGCTATATAAATTCCATTTATTATTAGTAGTAATAGTATTATCATCGTCGTCATCATCATCATCATCATCATCATCATCATCATCATCATCATTATCAACATCATCATGAAGCGCTCTGTTTTGCATTTGCAAGATATAGCGCTATATAAATTCCATTTATCATCACCATCATCATCATCATCATCATCATCAACAACAACAACAACAACAACAACAACAATATCCTCATCCTTATCATCATCACCATCATCATCATCATCATCATCAATATCATTATCTTTTGTGTTCGTCATTGTCTTCTTCTTCTTCTTCTTTTTCTTCTTCTTCTTCTTCTTCTTCTCCTTTGTTTTGTTGTTAGGACTCATGTTGTTGCTGTGCAAGA
Organism: Rapana venosa; assembly: GCA_028751875.1. Classification (NCBI taxonomy): domain Eukaryota; kingdom Metazoa; phylum Mollusca; class Gastropoda; order Neogastropoda; family Muricidae; genus Rapana; species Rapana venosa. Next base: position 53,392,215 of record CM054154.1, on the reverse strand, counting down.
TGTGTTGCTCTAAAGTGCAGCTATCACAATAATCACCACTGTGGGGTGCCTGTGGTGAGCAGGACGCCCTTGTCATGAAATAGACACTCACTGACCCACTTGTCATCGGCATTGGGAAACACACACACACACACACACACACGCAGGCACGGAAGACGTCATCAACATGGCGACACTAGGCAGCTCCTGAATTGAGGGCTTCGTGCAAATGCAAAGAACATGGAAATGACGAAAACAAGGTGTACCAGATCTACCTCCTGCTATCTGGCAAGTGTAAACACTGACAAATGTCACGGAGAAGGCAGTGACAACGTGCCTTCAAACGAGAAAGTCAATAAGAAATCTGACTCAACCGATAAACCTTCTTCATCGGATTGGGTTGCTAATGACAACCTCAACAGTGGTCTAGGTTGTCAGCAGAATGCCCAACTTATTTTAGATCTGAAGGCCACTATTCTGCTACTTGTGGAGAAGGTGACCCACCTTGAGAAGACGGTGGAAGACCAGACCCGGGTGTTGGCGGCACACGGCTTAGGATCGGCAAAAGGATCCTCTCCCTGGGCAACAACAGCTACCCAGACAGACCAACAGCCATCCGCCTCCCCATCGCCGCCTGTCACCTATGCCAGCGCCGTTCGGCAGACTGTTCCCACATCCTCTGGGAATAGTCAGCCAGGCCTACCCCTTAGGCCCAATAGGTCAGTGCAGTTAAACAAAGTACCAAGTACCAAAAAAGAAAAACCTGACAAGACCAAAACCATGACTTTGACGCAAAAACCATCTGACGTCACAGCATGCAGTACAGAAGACAACAACTCTGATCTGCCCACTGTCATCCTTCTCCATGACTCCGTACTAAATGGGGTGAACGCCAAACGTCTAGGACAGTCGTATGGATTAAGAGTGGAAAAGAGAAAGTCTCACGAAACTATTAACATTCCTCAGATAATGAGTACTGCTTCTGATATATACAAAAAACAGGCTGTTGTTATTCATTGTGGGACAAATGATCTTAAAAAGTCAGATCCTCAAGAAGCAAGCCAACATCTCGTTCGAAATGTAAAACAAATTGTAGCTTCTATTCCTGAGACAAAAATTGTCATTAGCAAGGTTGCCCCTGTGAAAAACCCAAGTCTTCAGATGAAGAGAGAACTCTTCAATGCAATGACTTGCTCGGGGTTATACCATCTAAACAACGTATCATTTGTATCCCATGAAAATATGTACACCCATTATCATTACAAAGATTCATTTCATCGAAATGCAAAGGGCTCCAGTATACTGGCTAGGAACATTGGCAGGCATGTTCATGCATTGTTTTGGCAAACAGCAAAGAGGAGACCAAGACGCCAATTTCATCCCATGAACCGTCATCCAGCACCACGCTACGCCTTTGACG
>CM054154.1:53325768-53390316 GCA_028751875.1 Rapana venosa | reverse complement strand
ACGCTTCGACCAGGGAAAAATCTCCCTTCTCACTCTTCTCGCTTACTGCACATTTGCAAAAATCACCTATCCTTCTCCCCCAAACCCAAAAAAATTTGGTATAAAAGGTGCACCCCTTTAACCGGGTTTAGTTCATACCTCACGCCCCGATTCCAACAGCCACAGAAAAAAATTTTCATCAACTCCTGCAAAACGGAAGTGGAGCCCACAAGGATCATTTCTGGGCCCCTGTCATTTCACTCTCTACAGTGTTCCATCTCAACAAAAAAAAACCCCTTCACCAGATAAACCATTTTTTCCCGGGTGATCTCAATTCAAAGAGGAACTCCAAAAATCTGCTTTTCTCTCTTGCAAATTGCACTTTCCTTCAAGACTTTCCCAAAACTTGATGATACAAAACAAGTTACACAAAGCAGATAAAACCAAACCCTGATTGTAGGGACCAAACACAAACTCTCTTCCATCACAACAGATTCAATAAAATTTGGCAATACATCAGTTCCCTATCCCCTAGTTAAGTATTGGGTGTTTTTTTGAAAACACCCCTTTGAAAAAAATTCATCACCCAACCTGCCAGCCCTGCTAATATCAATTACGGCGAAAGTGCAACCGAAGTACCTGTCCATGAGCAACATCCAAACTTGTCACATCTCTTATTTTTCATATGATATTGTAATTTCTTTTGGTGGTCTGCCACATCATCATCCACTCCCTTTTCAACGCATACAAAACTCTGCAGCCGATTAGTCTTCAAAAAAAAAAAAAAACGGCATTTTAATCCCTCCTCAATCTCTCCACGGGTTCCCCTGGCCAAGAGATAAAGTACAAGATCATTACCCCTTTTTAAAAATTTCCCCAAAACAGCCCCTCAATCTCTTGAATTCTTCACCTGAACCCTTCCTTCCCTCCACTCTGCGCAGATCCCCTGGCTTACGAATCCCTAGTTTAAACCCTTCCCTGGGGCCGTCGTTTTTCTCTATTTCGGGTCCATAAAACTGGAATGCCCTCCCTCTCTCCTTCGTGAAAACCTACTTACACGTTTAAACCCACCCTAAAGACAACCTATTTCAAACCTAAATTGTTTCCCTTTTGTTTCATCTCATATCTGTCCCTGCCTTAAGGCCCAAAAATTTCCATCACCCTGCTAAATTGACAAACGTGTTGTGTTGTGTGGGGTTTGGTGTGTGTGTGTGGTGTGGGGGCGTGCGTGCGTGCGGGTTTGTGTGTGTGGTGTGCATTTGAATTTGTTAGAAATTGGAATCATTGTTGTTGCTTTGAGGAGCGGAAAATGGAACGCTCTGTTTTGAAATTGAAAGATAAGCGCGGAGGTCCTGATTAAAAAAAAAATTACTGCATAAGGAGTGGATTAAGTGAACATCCGTGCATGGTGCTGATGTAAACTGTCTGACAAACAAAGGTTATTAATAAAAGAACGCCCGTGGGGGGGGCAGAGGATACAGCGCAGGTGACAAGGGTGCCATTGCCAGCCAGGGTTCCCTTTGGGAAAAGGACGCCTTTTGCTGGCGCGGGAACCCCCGGTCTCTGTCGTTTTCGTGGCGCCAGAACACTAAAAAAAGGTGGGGGCCCCAAGATTTTTGCAACATTGCCCCACCATGGTGTTTAAGTAAAATTTCCCCTTGAAGATTTTTAAAATATGAAAAATTTTCTATGCAAAGGGGGAAAGTTTCTGAATTTTTGTTGACCCCTTTCCGATAAGAGTGACGTTGTACACGACCATCTTTCTCCCAATGTTTTGTTTCATGGGGTGCTGTCATACCATGCACCTTCAGGAAGGGTTTTTTTAAAGGCCTTTAAAACCGCCCTGCAGGGGTTTGCCACGTCACAGGATCCCTTTCCCCCTTTTGTTTTGATGCCCATATGCACAGACCCCAAATCTGGGCGGTTCAAGCTCCTGGCTAGCTGCTTTTCCCCCTTTCTTGCTTGTCGATAATAGGCCCCTTTGACTTGAGATATTGGAATCCTTGTAACCTTCCATCATTATGAAAGGGATAAAGGAGAAACAACAATGTTCTCATCAATCTCTTACTCCGATAATTTAACATTTTCTTTTTTCCCAGAAAGGAGAAAAAGGGGATTAAAGTCCCAGCTATAATAATTATCCATTTTTTTTTTTGATATTTGTAAGATCTCACCCGTCTGTGTTTTCTTCATGTGGCCTTTTGGCAGGTAGACAAAACAAAATTAATGATTATCTCACTTAATTTTTCTAGGGGCACGAGTAATGTTTGGCGTATTGTCTGGAATAGGGGGACAAGGTATTTCCTACAGTTTCATGTAATATAGAAAAAGGACAAACTATACCTACAGTTTATACATATAAAGGAGAAGGACGACTCTATACTGTACAGTTTTTTATGTACATATAACAGGAGAAGGGCAGACTCTATACTGTACAGTTTTTTTACATAAATAGGAAAAAGGGGCAGACTCATTTTGTCAGTTTCATGTAAAAAAAGGGGAAGGACAGACACATACCTACAGTTTCTTACAAAAAACAGGAGGACAACACTAAAAACTCTACAGGTTTTATGTCCATTAACAGGAGGAAAGAAAAAATAATTTCCAGTCATAAACGGAGAAGGAAGACACAACGTACACTTCATGTACATAAATAACAGGGGAAGGCAGACTCTAAACCTATATTTCGTACATAATTATAACAGGAAAGGGAAGACACATCTCTACAGTTTCTGTACAATAATAGGAGGACAGACTCAACCTACAGTTTCATGACATATAATAGGGGAAGGACAGACTCTATACTCTACAGTTTCAGTCACATTTTAAAGGGAAGGACAGACACATAAATGTACAGATTCATTACATATAAAGGAGAAGGGCAACTTATCTCCAGTTTCATGTACATATAGCAGGAGAAAACAGACACATACTCACTTTCATATACATATGACAGGAGAAGGGCATACAAATTTTTCTACAGTTTCATGTACATGATTGCTGTTTTATTTTTTTCCCTCAAAGCCAGCCCCTTTCAAAATGGGAGGGTAGAAAAGGTAGGGAGCTTTTTAAGTTGTTGACCTTTACAAAGAGGGTGAAAATATGTATTTATACCTCCTGCTGCAAAATGTTGAAGGAGGTATGAAAGGTTTTTTATTTATTACTAAGTTCCATTTCATATTTTACCCGATGCGTTTTGCACATAACTAACAATCAAAGAAAACTACATTCCACAGCATTTTACTTCAATGTTCTTTATAAAAAGAAGACAAATGCACTCAAGAAAACAACGAGGGGATAGCTCAGTGTTGGAGCACTCGCTTTCCCCCCAGCCAATAAAGCAGTGTCGAGCGTGGTTACCATTGGATGGTGACCGTTTGCGCGCCATGGCTCAGTACAGTTCCCCCACTGTAAATGGAAAAATGCCCTCTTTAGGGTCAGGAAGGTAAAGCAGCGAGGGAGAGGGGATGGCGCCGCCCCCAATTTGCTGGCCCTAGAGAAGTGAGGTCTCTGACGCCTCGCTCCCCTACGACCTTATAGGTTATGGAACTCCTTACCCTTTACCTATTGAAATCAGCACACGTGATAGCAAACCTCTGTAATAGTCTTAAAGTAGTTTTAAATAGATCGCGTAGGGTGTTATAGTTGACAAATGGCAGTAATAAGATTAAAACATACAGACTAACTGCATAGCGAAAATGCTAAGTTATTGCAAAACATCTTATTGGGATTTCTTTAAAACACTCTCATTCCACTTTTAAGGTTGAAATGCCCTATCATATGACAAAAATCATTCCATCTTTACTGTTGAACTTACTGCTATTTTGATGGCTTTTTACTTTCGCTATACTGTTTTGCAGTATTTTGTTCTGTGTTCATTCTAAATCTGCATTACAGTCTCTCAGTAACTCGTCATTGACTGATAGGCAGAGTCTTATTACTGAAATTAATCTGTTGGTACATTTTCTAATTCTGAGGGGTTCCAATGTTACTTTCTGCTGGGTTCCATCTCACTGTGGTATCCATTTTAATGAAAAGATTGACAAAGCTGCCAAAAAGGCAGCAAAACATTCTCGCTATTCACACAGAGACACACTCACAGAGATACACATACAGACACACACTCTGTGTGTGTGTGTGTGTGTGTGTGTGTGTGTGTGCGTGCGTGCGTGCGTGTGTGTGTGTGTGTGTGTGCGTACATGTGCGTGAGTGCGTGTGTGTTGTTCATTTGGTTAAGTTTTGGATTGTTACTTTCTTGTTTGGGGCTTTTTTTGGTTTTTGTGTTACACAAAATAGTGTTGGTTTGTTTTATTTTGTCGCTGTTTATTTTCTTTTTCATTGTATTAGATGACTTAAATTGTTATTGCTGATTTTAGAATTGAAGGGCGGTTTTATATTGCCTGAATTTATTCTTTTGATGGAAGGATTAATGTAGTTTTGCCTTAAATCAAAAAGCCCATGTACATGCGTGTATATGACCAGGAGTGAGGGAGGGAATGTATGTCTTTGTTTTACTTTTTTGCTCTGAATCCAATATCTGTTTGGTTGTTTCTTGTTTTTCCTTTATATATGAGTATATGTTGTGAAGGGGATATGGATGAGGGTGTGTACGTGTATGTAAGTAAGTGTTGAAATGATTTAAAAGGAAATTATACATCAGTTTCCTCTGTTTGTATCCATTTGGTTGCTGTTGTTATTGTTTGGTGGGGGTGGGGTGGAGTTCTGGTTTGTTTGTTTTTTCCTTTGTTTTAAGGTGGAGTTTCTTTGGAAGGGGGGGGGGGGGGGGGGGGTTGTTTGTGGGGCTTTTTTGGGGGGGAGTCTTTTGTTAGTTCTATATTGTTCCTTATTGTTTTGGCTGTTATTGTTGCTTTATGTTTTCTATTGTTGCTGTTGTTGTGTTGTGTACGTATGTGTGTGTGTTTGTTTATTTGTTTGTTGTGATTGTTCTTGTTGTTTTATCTTTTTGTTTGTTTTGTTCAGTTGTTTGTATGGTTGGAGGATTTTGTTTGTGTGGGAGGGGATTGGTGGTGTCTTTTTTGTCTTGTTTGTTTTTGTTGTTGTTTTTTATGGTGGATATATTTTTCAGAAGAATTTGTCTTTGTTTGATTTGTATGGTTAAAAATTGTTCAGGATTTATTGGTGTTTTAAAAAAAAATTCTATGTATGCATATATTATTGTTTTCCCTTGTTTGATTTGTATGGTTTATCATTGATTAGGTTTTTATTCTATGTCTGCATATATATTCTTTTCTCTCTCTCTCTGTCTCTTTTTCTTTAGATAGATGGCTTGATGGAAAAAAAGCAAATGCACTGCTTATTCAATGTACCATCTGAAAATAAATGTTTGCCTTTGACTTGACACAGACTACTCCCCTCCCCCTCCTTCCCAACTGTCTCTCTCACCCTCCTCTAGTCTCTCTCTCCCCCCCCCCCCCACCCCACCACTCCCCCCTTCACCGGTCTTTCCTCGCTCCTCCCTCCCTCTCTCTCTGGCAATAAAGCTCACACACATACACACATATAGACACAGAGACAATACACACACACACACACACGTATCTATTTTGGTATTTTCCTTTTTGAAAGCTTTAAAAAGAAATAATGTTGGACAATATCCCCATATATCAGACCTGTCCAGATTTTCTAGTTGACGGTAAAAAAACCAACTTAAAGCTTATAAACTTTAGTACAGTGAAAAGAATTTGAGGGGGGGGGCAGACAAATAAAGAAAAAAGCATGAGATAAAAAGAAGAGAAAAAGGTCGTTTATTTTTCCCGATGAGAAAGTGTGTCGCAAACAACAGACAAAAATACTGAAATTCAGTGAAAAATTCTGAATATTGCCATGAAAATACTGAACTCAGTAGTATGGGGGTACACAGGTCTGCATGATATTGTGGATGTGTTTTGTACTTGAGTATAAAGTTTGAAAACTGTACAATGAATAGTTATTGTTAAGTTTTGTTTCGAATAAATAATTAATCTTTATGTCATCATCATCATCATCATCATCATCATCTATGTTTATCATCATTATCATCAGCATCATCTGCTTTAGCATCATCATCATTGATATTATTATCATTTTAAATCTACTATTACTATGATGATTAAATGATAGGCATTCTCATAACCCTTGCAATCATTGGGGGGCGAAGTGTCAGACCTCAGCTTCTCAAGGGACCACTATTTTGAGGTAGGTGCCCATCTCCTCTCCCTGGCTGCTTTACCTTTCCTGACCCTGAAGAGGGCAGGTGCCCATTTACAGCTGGGTGAAGTAGGCAACTGTACTGAAGCCATGGCACACAATCAGTCATCCATCCATAAGGTGACCGCATTCAACACTGCTTAAGCTTAGCTTGTGGAGAGTGAGTGCTCTGACCACTGAGCTATCCTGCCTGCTAATGATTATGTAATAGAGATTGGCTAAAAGAATGTTCTCATCCATGAAAAAGAAGTACAGTACATCATTATCATCAACGTTTAAGTAAGATCAACATTTTCTCTGTCCTGATAATCAACCACTTTTTGTCATCAATACTTTATTTGCATTTGTTGATTCTGTCTCACATTTGTTTCAGGCTGTTCATCATGAATTTATTTCATATTTTGTTTGCATTTGTTGGTACTGGGTCACATTTGTTTCAGGCTTTTCATTATTAATTTATATTAGTTGTCACTGTATCTTGTTTGTTTCAGACAACAAGGGCCTCTTCCTCAGCCACCCACACTGGCAGCACCCCCCCCACCACCACCACAGGCCCCTCCTCCTCACCACCACATGCATCACCACCTCCATCATTATCACCTCCACCCCAATCCTATGTCTCCCGGATGGTCTTCTATCAATCGTAACATGGTCAGTGGCATTCATCGAATTGCTCTTGGTAGAGGAGTAGCTGTACACTAGAACAATTTTTACAGGATTTTGTAGGAAAGTATCTGTAGATTTATAGTCAGATACTTGTGTAGAAAATGCTCTCTCTCTCTCTCTCTTCTAATAAAGGGCTTTTTCATACGTTTCATACGTTCTATTTTCAGTATTGTTTTGGGCTTGTTGACTGTACTTGAGCTCCAGTAAATGTCCTATTTCAATATCTTATTATTACGTGTAACAACTATGTGTACTATTCTGCAATATGAAGGTGTTCAATTTTATGATCTATAAGTTTGGCTCTCTCTCTCTCTCTCTCTCTACTGTTATTGCTGTTGTTATTGCTGTAGTTGTTGTTTTGTTGTTTGTTGATTGATTTGGGGTTTTTGTCTTGTTTGGGTTTTGTTTTGGTTTGTGGTGTGTTCTGGGGGGGGGGGGGGGGGAGGGGTTGACGGTGTGTGTTTTTTTTTGGTTTTGGGGTCGTCCCACCCCCCCCCCTCCCCCCCCCCCCCCCCCCCCCCTCATTTGTTTGTTTGTTGTTTCTTGTTTTTCTGTTTGTTTGGTTGGTTGGGGATGGTTTTTTTTTTTTTTTTTTTTTTTTTTTTGGGGGGGGGGGGGGGGGTTCTGGGTTTATTTTGTTTCTTGTTTGTCTGGGGTTGTTGTTTCCTTTTTCTTTTTTAAGTTTTCCTTTTGCTTCTACTGTTTGAAAGTATGAGTACTGAGTTCATTATTAACATGTGACCCTACAGGGCGGGACTGGATGTAAAAAGCACATGAGTACTTATTCTTATCCTGGGAAAAAAAAAAGAATTTGTCTCTATTACTTACAATGTTAGATGTTCTTTTATGACTTTATTGAGGTTTCCCCCCTCTTTATTGTGTGAGTGTATGGGTATTGCACGTTTTTTTATATTACATGACATTCAATTTGTATGAGTATAATTAAAAAGTGTTGGTGTGTTGATCGTGTGCTCTGTCAGTATTAATATAGTTAGTATATCCCTCACACACACACACCGACTCACTCACTCACTCACAACACACACACACACACACACAACACACACACACACACACACACACACACACTCCCTCACTCACTCACTCACTCACTCACTTTCTCTCCCTCAATGACTGTATAGGTTTAGATTCTTCTTTTGTTTTGTTTCTTATTTTTTATTGTGTGAATATATGAGTGTTGAGTTTATTTCATTATTATGACATATAATTTGAAAACGAGTATAATCAAAAATGAGTGTTGATGGTGATCGTGTACTGTTTTGGGAATTATAAATTGGATATTATCTTTGAAATACACACACACACACTCTGTCTCTGTCTCTCACCTTTTATCGTTTTGCTTATAGTTATGGTGTATCCTGATGAAGGATTCATATTTTATATTTTCAATCCTTATTGGACTTGTCCTCTGCACTTAAGTCCTTAACGAGTGCCCTATTTCAATATCTTATTGTTATGTGTAACAAGTATATGTACCATTTGATAATGTGTAGATGTTTATCTTTGTGACTTATTAAGTTTGGTGTTATTATTCTTGGTTTTTGTTGTTGTTGTTGTTTCTTTTTCTCTTTTTTTTTCTTTCTTTTGTTGGTTTGGTTTTCTTTCTCTTTTTGTTTTTTGTTTTGGTTGTGTGTTGGTTGTTGTTTTTTTTGGGGGTGGGGGGGTGGGTGGGGGTGGGGGGGTGATGGGATGTTTTTAGGGTTTTCTTTTATTAGTTTGCTTTCGGGGGGGGGGTGGGGGGGGGGGGGGGGGCTACTTTTAAAAGGGTTATTTCCCCATGTTTCATACTGTGAGACTGATTAAGTGTTTGGGGTTTTTATTAAATGTATCCCCACGGGCGGGGGGCTGGATGTAAAAAAACATGAGTGCTTATTCATTATCCTCGAAATAAAAAATTTGTCTCTCTCTCTCTCTCTCTCTCTCTCTATAATATTATATTTTAAATATATATATATATATATATATATATATATATATATTTTATATATACACAATACATATTCAATACATGTAGGACATTAACCATAGATATATTGTTCCACATAATGTCTGATGAATTGTTTTTTTTAAATTATTATTATTATTATTATATTAATGTTATTGGATTATTTGAGGTTTCAGTGAAGAGTTAGTATTTCACGTTTTCTGTTGATTGGTACCCGCCTTGCTGTTTGATATATCATGAAAGACTATTCCTTTCAGATAGGATGTGAGAGTAATGAGTGTGTTAAGTCATTACTCATCAAGTAAAAAGAAAAAAACAAGGTGGTGTGAGTGAGTGTGGTGTGTGGGGGTGTGTGTGTGTGGGGGGTGTGTGTGTGTGTGTGAGTGTGTGTGTGTGTGTGGGTGTGTGTTTAAGAGATGGATCGATAGCAAACCATTTCTACATTTTAAAAAATGGAAAGGCAACTATAATTTATCATCAAATATATTCTAAGCCACATTAAAAAGATCTTTTTGTTCACAGAATAATCGATAAATGACAAATTTCAAAGAATGAAAATATCGTGGAGTATAGGATCGTATATGGAAAATTGGATGGAGTTAAAATAAATGAACTTAATGATGTGCAGGTAAAAACCATGTTGTCATTATATGATTTAGTATTTTTGCAAGAGATACATTTGGACAAAAGAGAAGCTACCAGAGTATATGCCAATGCACTATTGCAGGGCAAAAAGAAACAATGTCTCTAGCCCTTCAGGAGGAATTTCAGTTTTTATTAAAGAACAGTATAGGAAACAAATAAAATTTTTACCACAAAGTAACTCGGCTATTGTGTGGATAAAGTATTAAAAACGATACACTAAGCACATCCTGTCATGACGTTTTTGCGTGGACCTGAAAACTGAGTCACCTCATCTGCTTCCGTAACTCCCTCCAGGGTCCCACTGCAGTGACGAATGTTGCACCAGTTGGCTCCATTTGCTGTGGTTGTGGGCAAGTGCCTGGGTTGTGGAGAAGTTCTTCCCGGTCCATTCAGTGATGTTGTTTGCCCATTTCTTCTTCGGCCTGCCTCGCCTTCTCTTCCCCTGCACTGTTCCTTGCAGTATGGTCTTGGAGAGCCCATCTGATCTTCTCAATGCCCATATCATCTGAGCTTCCTTTTCTTGACTGTGGTCAGCAGGTCTTCATAGTGCTTTACTTGTTGGGTTTGTCGGACTTATTCGTTAGTAATGTGGTCTATGTATGAAATGCCAAGGAGTCTTCTGAGGCATCTCATCTCCAAAGCTTGGATCCTCCTTTGTAGATCTGCATTCAGTGTCCAGGATTCACATGCATACAGATATATGGAGGTGACCAGAGCATGCAGTAGCTTGACCTTGGTCCCGACAAAAATGTTTCGGGGAAACGTCAACATGGCGACACTACGCAGGTCCTGAATTGAGCACTGCGTGCAAACGCAAAGAACATCGAAATGACCAAAAAAAGACGTACCAGATCTACCTCCTGCTATCTGGCAAGTATGACCACAGACAAATGTCATGGAGAAGGCAGTGACAACATGCCTTCAAGCCAGAAAATCAACAAGACATCTGATAGACCTTCATCATCGAATAGTGTTGCTAATGACAACGTCAACAGTGGTCTAGGTTGTCAGCAGAATGGTGCCCTTATTTTAGATCTGAAGGGCACTATTCTGCTACTTGTGGAGAAGGTGACCCACCTTGAACAGACTGTAGCAGACCAGACCCCGGTGTTGGCGGCGGCACAGGGCATAGGATCAGCAAGAGTATCCTCTTCCGGGGCGACAACAGCAACCCAGACTGAAAAACAGCTATCCCCTCCCCATGGCTGCCTGTCACCCATGCCGGTGCCGTTCAACGGCAGTCTGCTCCCACATCCTCTGGGGAAAGTCAGCCAGGCCCAAGGCCCTAGTAGTCAAGTACGATGTTGGCACTCGATTATAAGGATCGTTCAGTTTGGTACGATTTTGTGATAGGAAGCAGTAGACAAGCTCGTTGCATATTTTCTCGATTAAGAGGATGACACACGCTGTTCCATTTCAATTTAATGTTGTATGTACACAATAAATGAAGGACTATATGCCATCGCGTATGTGGCGTGCGTGAGGCGCGCGCGGGATGCTCTGACCCAGACATTCATAAGCTCAGCCAATCAGATGCCGAGAAGCGCATCAGCCGACACTGTGGTTCTCCGCTGCCAGTTCTGAAGCAGACGACGTAAACTTAACCGCTGCATGTTTTATTTACGAACATGCGGTAAGCTTATATTCATACTTTTTTATGGAAAGAAGGGGGGAGGGGGGGGGGATGCATTATAATTGTGATAAATATCGATATCATATCGGTTTGAGTTATTAAATAGGTACAGATTGACAAAACACTAACACGAGCTGCTGCTGCTGGCCGCCGTGTGCTCCCTGTGGAGAAATGTTTGTTGTTACAACTAGGTCAGATTTCGGGTTATGTGTACTAGTAACAGATCTGTTGAATTCAACAGTCACGCGTAACACACACCGAGATTGATTAGAGACCCTATATAATAAAAAATTATATTATATATATAATATATATATATATATATAATATATTTATATATTTATATGCAGTAATATATCAGTGCAGATGTTTTTTGGGGGGAAGAGGGGGGTGTAAGATAGGACTTAATCCAAAGTAAAACGCCCCAGTGTGCGAAAAGGGTGTGAGTGTTTTGTGTGTGTTTAGATAGAACTGTATCCAAAGTAACATACATGTGTGCATATACGGCATGTGGCGTATGTATGTATGTATGTATGTAAAATGGTATGTTGAAATGTATGTATTATGTGTGTGTGTGTGTGTGTGTGTGTGTAGTGTGTGTGTGTTGTGTGCGTGTGTGTGTGTGTGGGGTGTGTGTGTTTTGTATGTGTGTGTGTGCTTGCGCGTGTGTGTGTGCAGTGTGTGTGTGTGTGTGTGTGTGTGTGTGGTGTGTGTTGTTGTTGTTGTTGTCTTCAATTTAACGTCTGTTCACTCAAAGTGATATTAGAACGAGGAAGTAGAAAGTGTAAAAGGATTTAAAAAGGGAGAAGAAGGAGTGAAAGGAAAAGGATTAAGAAATAGATTCCGTGTTGGGTGTTTGTTTTTTTGGTTTTTTTTAGAAAAAGAAATAATAAAATAATAAAAACAACAACAAAACCCAACAACACACCTAGAAAGGAAATTTGATAATACTCTTAAGCAGGAGCAAAACTTAAAACTCAACAACGTAGAAAAATGAAATAACAATAATGTAACTACAATAAATAATCGAGTGGACTATGCAATAAACATCTAGCAATGGCAAGGGCTAACTTTGAATTTTCAAATATATTTTCCAGAGACTTTTCAGAAAATGTAGGTAAAAATGGTTTTACAATAGGGCACTCAAATATGATATGAGTATTGGAAATATGATCTCCACATAGACATCTGACATGTTTACAAAATTTTGTAAGGAATGCATTCTAAAATATAGTGATTGAACCCTTCTCACAGTTATAAAACGCGAATCTATTTGAGAAGGAGTCATATAACCAAAAATATGGGAAGTGGTCCGGCAATTTTTTTAAAACCGTTCCTTGAATTGACCAGATTTTTTAAAATTTACCCCTGAAATTTGTTCTAATATACGGTATCCCTCCTGTATAGATAAGGAACATCCAGTTCTATCGATTCCATGTCATGTCTTGACCCCTTTTTTGCAGCTCTGTCAGCCCACTCATTGAAAAAATTCCAACGTGAGAAGGCACCCAACAAAAAGAAACAGGAATGCCTCTTAAACTTAGGGGGTGTATGACATACTTAATTTCAAAAAAAATTTCTGAAAATTTCTTGAAGTTTGGGGATTTTATAGCATACATGCTGATTTGGAGTCAACACAAGCAAATATGAAAGAAAGAAAATGGAAAATTAAGAATATAATTAAGAGCCATAAGAATTGCAATAAGTTCAGCTGAAATATTGAACGATGTTTACCAAGATAGTACGATTTCTCAATTTAAGTGCTGGTATGACAAATGCAGAGCCTGTGTCATGATTTTCTAAACAGATCCATCTGTATAAAACTTTTACGCAGTCAGCATACTTATTTTCAATTGTCACCGAACATCTGCAACCATGATGTTTTGATTTCATTCTTTTTTCATTAATATACTCTATAATCAAAACAGGCTTTATTCATCTCCCATGAAGGACAAGTAAAGTTTCTTTTTGTGTTTTCTAAGTCATATTGGTTAAGGTTAGATTTTTTGAAAGAGGTCTGATACATAAGTCCCAAATAGGCATTAAACACAAATTTGTTTAGCCCTTTTTGGAAAATTCGTTTCTGCTTGAAACTTTTAAATTCACTACAAAACAAAATTTTTCGTCATTTCGTGCTCCGTAATACATATTTGGCGCATGAAAGTTGTCGGTATTCAGCTAGGGGGATTTTCCCCAATTTCCTTATAATTTCCTATGGTGGATGCATGGAATGGTACCCCAATGCAAGTTTGTACGCCTTACAATCTATACTTTGGAGTTTTTTAAGTAAATAGTTAGGAGCACTGAAAAAGACCTCTTGTCCATAAACATTTGGAACGTACAAGTGACTTAGACAAGCATTAAGAGTGAAGATATCTTGTCCCCATGACTGTCTGCTAACCATTTTAAGAAAATTAATACATTTCCTTGCTTTTGTTAAAATGTATCCAATATGAGCATTCCAAGTTAATTTTGATGTAAGTTGAATGCCTAAAAAATTTTACCATATTTTTATACTGAATTGGCTCCCATCCAATCGTAAACTGTGGTAGTGTATCTGGATCACTACCAAATTTTTAAAAAGCATTATTGCTTTTTTTCTGTAGATAATGTCAGACCCTTTTCCCAAAAAAATATTTATGTAAATTAATCTAGCTTTTTTTTATATACTTTTCTGGTATAATTTATCATCCTCTTTGTTGTAGCACGCTTCATAGTGACATTTCATCCATATACATATATCATCAGCATATTGTACTAAGACAACATCTTTAAAACCCGTTTTGTGGGTAAATCATATAGCAATATATTAAACAGAAAAGGAGCTATAACTGAAACCCTGTGGTAAAACCCCTATGCAATGATCTAAAGTCTGAATATGAATTTCCCCACTCTCAAATTGCATACTTCTTTTACCTAAAAGCTTTTTTAATATAATGGAAAAAATGCCCAGAAAAACCAATATCTTTAGTTTATGCAGCAAATTAGCATGCCAAACTTGGTCGTTAGGGTTTCCTTACATCAAAAAAAAGTTTTCGAGTAGATTTTTTTCCCTTTTTGCAAATTGTTGTTTTTAAAACCTGTGTTGTTTAGTTTAACTAGGTTATCAATAGCTGATCGACCTTTTTGAAAGCCTGCTTGATTGACAGGAACTACCTTATTTTTCTGTCAGTAATATACAAGCCTCTTAAGAATAATTTTCTCCATAAGCTTACCAATTTGGAAGTCAGTGCTATGGGCCTATAACTAGTTTTTAAACAGTTTTGGCTTTCCTTGCTTATGAATGGGGACTATAAATAGACTGCTTCCAGTTTTATTGGCAATGCACCTTCGGTCCAACACTTTTGGAAAAGTTATGCATTAGAAAGAATGAATTTTTGATAACTGTTTAAGCATACATTGGATATGGCATCCAATCCAACAAAGTTTTCTTATTAGGAAGGAAAATAGTACATCTTTTACTTCATTGATTTTTATTTGGAGCATTGATGTATTCAGTATTATTAGAACATGGATCTTTATATTTTTCTTTCTTCTCCTCAGCTTGTCTGTATTTAGTGCTCTTAAGTGAGAGGCCTTCAATACGCATAGACTCTGAGAACATATCTGCAAAGGCCTCAGCCTTTTCTGCATTGGATGGAAATTCATTGTTTTTTTAGTTTAATTGGACAAGTTGGTAAAATCACCTTTTCTCATTTCATGAAATTTTTTCCACACTTTGTTAATATCGTTATGATTTGATACTTCGTTCCAGCAAAACGAAGACCAAAATTGTCGTTTCGCCTGAGCTATGATCATATTGCTATAGTTTTTTGCCTGCTTCTGTTTTTCATGGTTTTCTGGTGTCTTATTTTTAAAATATGTTTTATAATTAAACGTTTTTGGTCACTGCTTCCTCACAAGCAGGTGTCCACCAAACATTTCCTGAACATTTCCTTGATTTTAATGATTTAATGGTTGGATTGATAAGTAAGGGAGCTTGAATGATGGCATTAAATAAAGGTAGAACAAATTCATCTACATTTTCAGAATCCAAGCGTTTGTATTTTAAGCTGCAAGGGTACTTTTAAACTGTTTCCAATTAGCTTCTTTATAGTTACACTTTGGGAGTTTATCTTTTCAGTGTTACAGGGACTGGCAATTTATTAAAAGTAAAAAAAATAGGTAAATGATCACTTCCCAAAGTGTCTTCATAAGTTGCCCCCCGTACATTCAGTTTCAAGAGCAGAAGATATTAAAGACAGATCTAATGCCGATGCCCTTTTTGATTAGAGATGTCAGGGGATCCTGGTGACACTTCCATCATTTAGTATGCATAGACAAGAGTCTGTTATATTTTCTAAAAACGATTACAAGAGATGGATATACTTCCTTTATCCCAAAAGGGTGCGTGACGTTGAAATCCCCTGCTACCAGCCATTTCTGATTATCTTGTAGGGAGTGCAGCCATCTGTATTATAGGGCATTTTGCTCCCTTAGGCAAAAATACTGAAACAATGTTCATGACCAAATGATCTGTAAACTTTACACGTGCAGGGGCAGAATATGAAATCTGGGATTCATTAGGCATAGGGGAACAACATGCACTATAATCTATTCCTTCTTGGATATATATTGCTGTATTGACTTTACCCAAAAGCATCCACGTAATCATGAACAGGGGGGTAGTAGTAACCTTTAAGTCTGGGTAATTTACACTTCTTTACATTGAGGACTGCAGGATGAGAACTTGGTATCTGTTACTAGAAAGATGTTGAACTAAATATGGCAGATTCGTGGAGATGGATCTAGCATTCCACTGCATGACGTTAAGCATTAGTGAGTTTTTTTTGAGACATTATACACAAAAAGCACTAACTAATAAATAAATAAAAACACAAATTTAAAATGTATTGGAAGTAACCCTAAAAAAAAAAAAGATAATAACAATAATAATGATATCTTAATTAAAAGAGTCCAAGAGCACTAGTAATAAAAGTCAGTTAATTCAATTAAAACGGCAATAAAAGAAAACAAAACAACAAATTATTCTAGATCATGTAGAGCTGCTGCAGATAGGAGCAGAAATCACAGTGTCTATTTACTGTACTAGATCTACAGCTGGTGCAAAGCAAAGACGTACAAAATGTCACCATTCAAAATGATTGTTCACCACACGAAACTTGTAATGTCGAGCATGTTGTCTCCACTGGGGGTAGTCTTGCTGGTAGACATGCTCGTACTGTGGCTGTATATATCAGAGGCAGTACTCATTATCTGAGGAATGTTATTAGTTTCGTGAGACTTTCTCTTTTCCACTCTTAATCCATACGACTGTCCTAGACGTTTGGCGTTCACGCCATTTAGTACGGAGTCGTGGAGAAGGATGACAGTGGGCAGATCAGAGTTGTTATCTTCTGTACTACATGCTGTGACGTCAGATGGTTTTTGCGTCAAAGTCGTGGTTTGGTCTTGTCAGGTTTTTTTTTTTTTGGTACTTGGGACTTTGTTTAACTGCACTGACCTATTGGGCCTAAGGGAGGCTTTGCGACTATTTTCCCCGAGGATGTGGGAAAATCTGCCGAACGGCGCTGGCAAGGTGCAGGCGGGGAGGGGGGGCAGATGGCATGGTCTGTCTGGGTAGCTGTTGTTTTCCCAGGGAAGGATCCTTTTTTTCCGTCCCAAGCCGTGTGCCGCCAACACCCGGTCGGTCTTTTCCACCGCTTCTCAAGGGGGGTCACCTTCTCCACAAGTAGCAAATAGTGGCCTTCAGTCTAAAAAATTGGCATTCTGCTGACAACCTGACCACGTTGAGGTTGTCATTAGAACCCAATCCGATAAAAGTTTTTATCGGTTGAGTCAGATTCTTATTGACTTCTCGTTTGAACACTTTTTCACTGCCTTTTCCCCTGCATTTTTCATGTTTACACTTGCCGATACAGAGTGATCTGGGACGCCTTGTTTTCGTCATTTCGATGTTCTTTGCATTTGCATGCCCCCAATTCAGACTGCATATGTCGCCATTTGGGTGACTCTTTTTTGTTGTGTGTGTGGTGGGTAAGTGGCAGTTCATGTTATTGTTTTTTAAAATGTGTGTGGTGTTTTGTGTGGAAAAAACTGATTTATCATGCAAAACGACATCACACAGCATTATAAATTTTAACTTTTTGATTTTCCCTTTACTACCCCCAAATTTAGGCTTTTTCCAATTCATCCAAAACAACAAGAAAGCGTTCTCCTTCACCTGTTCAAGTTGTCCCCCCCTTACAAAACACACTTGGGGCAAAATCAGACTGACCGCAAGGACAATATTGATCGACAGGTAGTGAGGGCAGCTCCATATGGCAGATCACCTGGGTTGCCCGCTTTACCCAAGAAGAACGTCCAAAGGGGAAAGACAGCTTGCCCACTAGGGTCTGACTTCACTGAGATTTCACAGCTCTGCAGGTGAACCCAAACTTGCCGACATCTCACCCGGGAAACTGGCCTTCTCGCTCCAAATGTTCCCACAATTTCCTACTGAAACATCAAACCCCACGGATTGTGTGCTTTTTTCAAACCCAACAAAGAGGAAAAGCTCACAATCCATCAAAAGTAAGTTTTTCCAATCAGGGGTGCAAATAGGGGTACAGGGATAAAGTTGATAACATTTAAAAAATAAGGAACTGGGGAGAGAATCTCCAAAAAAAAAGAAAAAACTCTAGGAGAAGGGGGGACATGTTTTCGTTTTTGAAACAAATAAAGCACTGTGAAACAAACTTGCGGAATTAAGTTTTGAAAATCAAAGGGGGAGCGAGCAATGAGGGCACCAAAAAACGTGAGTTTTGGTGAAGAACAAAATGAAAGTCCAATAAAAAACCGAAGATGATGGTCAAATCTTGAAAGGGCGCAAAGTTGTTTTTTCTGCAGTGGTGACGATCCCAAAGAAACTTTGTTCGGGTCGCACATTTTCATTGATAAAACTGTTCGGAAAAATCCAACCTTAAAGCCCAATTTATTCTGGGGAAATTTTTCCGGAGGAGACATGCATGCTTTTAATGCAAGAAACCATTCAAAGTGTTTGTTTCGACGCACAACCGCCACAAAAACCCCAAACCAAAGCACACATACTTCACAGGGCAAGACAGACTTCTTGGGGAAATTGTGGCCTACGAGCTCAGAAAAAGGGGAAGATGATCCTGCTTTGATGCAACAGACGCCATTGTCATACAGCAAGTCAAGCAAAAAAATATGCTTTTTCATCTTTCCCAGCCGGCCCGATTTTACACAGAGATTTTTCTTTCAAAAAATAATTATGCATTTGATGGGACTTTTTTTAAACCAGGGAAAAAAACAGTGTTTTCCCCCCATCTTTTTGCACTGTTGGGATGACTATGTAAGGGACACGTTTTTTTGCACAATCACACAAGATGTCAAGCTGAAATCATTCTGTAGTCTCAAGCTAATGATGTTCAACACAAAAAAGAAAGAAATTGGGAAAAAAGACACCCTCTTCCAAACAACCACGCAAGAACTCGGAAACACCACTGGCTATCACAACACCTGATGATATAAATTTTTGAACAAACAAGGGGAAATCATTGAAAACTTTCTAACAGGCTAAGCATCTCTTTAACAGGACAATGGAAATTGTCACTTCAGCTTGGCAACTCATGCTTCAAGATTTTTAGGAAGAGCAATGTGTACCCCCCAAATTTAAGGGAAACCTTTTCACGTTGGGGGGTTGACGATATTGACCCTAACACATCATATTGCGATCCAAAACCTTTTCACGGTACTTCCCTATCTCTTTTGGCAGTTTCCGACAACAGAAAACCCAGGCGTTCCAAGGGGAATCCCCCCCTCATCCTAAAGCAAGCAGCAATGATGTAAACCCCAATTGCCTGCAGAATACACGGGTTTGTCACAGAGGTCAGCCTCATTAGAGAGTGTTATGCACCAGAAACTCTTGGTAAAGTGAAGACACAGTCTGATCCCCTTATGGCTTAAAGGGACAAGGGGAAAACGAGTGTGTCAAATGTTGAGCTTTGAGACCCAAAAAGAAAGTCTGAGCGCAAGAAGATAACATGTCATGGGCTTGCATTTCATGCTAGCAAGCAACAAGTTGAACGTCCTGTCTGCAGTATGGCTCTGCTGCCACTTTTCACAGAGAAAGCACAATCACTTCTTTTATCCGTCATGCCATGAATCTCATCAGGCAAGCAGTGCAGCGCCTCAACCCCCACAAATACCTGTGATTACAGCAGATTTGCCTCTGTACGCTATTTGCAAACAGATTCAATGGCAGTGGCCACAGACACATGGGGAAGAAAAGATTTTGTCATGCTTGGGGGTTACATATTGAGAATGAACATCTTGAAGTTGCGGGGAGATTGGCTGAACGGGAGTGGATGGAAAACGGCACTTGTTCAAGCTGGTGTCACTACAAACGGAAGAGTGGATGCCATATTAAATGGCTCACAAGTCACCAGAGCAAGGAAATGCCCATCAAATGACAGCAGCAGTCCTACACCTTCTCCAACGGGGCAGCTTTGATGACTACAGCAGCTTCAAGATGGAGCAGAAAACCCCTGTCATTCTTTGTCATGGCATCAGGAAATGTTCTCAGAAAAGCCCACATTTGCCTTCTGGTCCATGGCATTGTATCGGGACTTCTCTACCCTTCATTTTGGGTGCGCTCTCTGAGATCAGCTGATTTCAGACTGTATGTACAGTGTCTTGGTGAATTTGCACCATGGATGTTCACACTCAACCATTCGAATTATGCTCGATGGCTGCCAGTTCACATCAGAGATATGGTACAGCTGCCAACCAAAGCTCCTTCCACATATGCAGAGTTCAAAAAGGGGCACTTTGTGGTGCAGAAAACTGGACGTGTCTTTTCTGCCATGGCCATTGACCAAGCCCATGAACAACTCAATGAACAGATGAAAGCAGATGGTGGCATTGTAGGACTGACGACAATCCAACAGCTTTGCTCAAAAGGATCACAGCAGTCCAAGGTGCAACGGACCCTTGCATAGTTTGAAAACAGTTTCAAATACACAAATGAAGAACCTAAATTGAACACCACGAGCAAACACCAGTTTTCCAAAAGGTTTTGCTGAAGATACAAACACTCTTTTCACTACCACGCAAGAACTGGCAACCCTCTCATGGAAGGCAGCAAAAGATGGTGACCTTGGACACTCGTCAAGTGATGAACCAAAACATTGTTGACTCGCTCAGGACAATCCAAGATACGGGCCAACAACAGTATGATCAGTATGTGGAAGAACGGCGGGTTTTCAGTGTACCAAACCCATCAATCACACCATTCCAAAGAACAAATTGCTCTTGTTTAACACTTCATCTTCATAAAAGCCATCTAGACAGGTCCATGAAATAACATCACTAAAGAACAACTGTGAAATTTTTGGCAGAAGTACAAACGCATGCCAGTCAAGAAAAGGGGACTTTGGGGCGAATTTTTCAGTCATAAATCAAGCAGCTCCTCTTCACTCTCGGGTCATGGTATGCAAGACGACAAAAAGTCGACCTTCTGACATGCCTTGAAAACCCGTCCCTTCTTCATCAAAGCCCCTGCCGCACAGCCAAAATCCTTGGATGGAGCAGCAATAGTGCAGATGTTGCCACCAAGACCAGGATGCAAGACGTTCAGAGACTACACAGAGAAAGTCTTCAAAGCCTACATCCTCCATCAGCTAGACTCTTGTGAACGTGTGGATGTCATCTGGGATCGCTGTCTGCCTGACAGTCCCGAAAAATGGAACCAGGGGAAAAAAAGGAAAGGGGGACCAAATCAGCCCCAAAAGAATCAACCAACCACTGCCAACCAACTGAGCAGTTTTTGCGAGTTGGTGCCAACAAAAAGCACTTTTCACATGTTTGGCAAAAGTATCACGGTTGGCATCAAGACAAACAAACTGTTGGTCACACTCTGGGTACAAATGTTCTGACTTCCAAAGGAACCAGCACAGACAACCTGGCTTCGTGTGATCACGAGGAAGCGGATACTCGCATACTTCTGCACCTCCAGATTGTGCATTGAAAGGACACTCTGCTGTCATGAACCCGACAGTGGATACAGATGTTGTTGTCCTTGTAGTTTCTACGGTCAGCAGAATACCAGCCAAGGAGGTGTGGATAGCTTTGGGACAGGAGCACATTTCCGCACATTTCAGGCCATGTATTGCATACAAACTTGGGGAAAGGGAAATATCAGAGTGCCTACCACTTTTTCACACCTTTACAGGGGGTGATACATCCTCTTCATTCGCTGGTGTCGGAAGAAAACGGCGTGGGATGTTTGAAAATGTTTCCAAAGGTGAACCCCAGCATCAAACATCTGGCAGCAGGCCCGGGGGCTGAAATCAGCAAAGAAACCTGGAGATTCTGGGGCACTTAGTGGGCTTGCTGTATGACAAATCTTGTCCAAGTTCAAATGTCAACACAGCAAGAAAGAAACTGTTTGCCAAAGGTCGTCCTCTTGAACGGATACCCCCAACGAGCAGCTCTGGAGCAGCACACCAACGGCATACTTCAAGGTGGGCACTGCTGGGGCAGAACACTGGTGCGTTGTTCAGGACTCCCAAGTCCTTCTAACTGGGGCTGGAGGGGCAATCCAGGTGGGCAGTGGACTCCTCTTCCTGGTCAATTTTCCAGAAGCAGCTGATATCTGCAAAGAACTTGTGAGGTGTGGCTGCAAGAAGACTTGCCGGAATCCCTGTAATGTTGCCCGCGCCACCTTCCATGCACAGAATTATGTGCAAGTGCTGGCCCCCTGCCACAGAGATACAATCTGAATCCCTTGATTGGACAACTGCTTGCAGTAGGTGGGATTACTAACCAGGTAGGACCTTGGGGCTAACCGTTTTTTGTGATTTAATCAATCCCAAACATGTTCGCTGTCAATCTGTCTATCACTCATGATTTTGGAAAGGGATTTTTGAGATGATACACTAAAAAGTTTGGCATAGTATATATATATAATAAAAAACATATTATAGCAAGATTGCATGAATGATGTTAATACATATTTTTAAGTAGGTCAAAACAGTTAGCCTTTAAAATTTGGCTTCCAGGTTTAGAATTTTTAATAGATGCTTAGTATATTTTGAGGAGTATACATTTAAGCATGAAAACAGGTGTGATCAGTGTGTCCTCCTTTTAATTGAAAGGAATAAAAAAACTACATGTGTGCCAAATTTGGTGAAATCTACCAAACTGAAGGATGGTTCCAACATCGACTAGACTAATAGGCCCAATAAGTCAGTTAAAGCACCCAATACAAAAAAAGAAAGACCTGACAAGACCAAGAACACCACTTTGACGCAAAAACCATTTGACGTCACAGCATGTAGTACAGACAGAGGACAACTCAGATCTGCCCACTGTCATCCTTCTCCAGGACTCTGTTCTAAATGGCGTGAACCAAAACGTTTAGGACAGTCGTATGGATTAAGAGTGGAAAAGAAAAAGTCACACGAAATTAGTGACTTTTTCTCAGATAATGAGTAATGCCTTTGACACACACAAAACACACATGGTGTAGTTATTCATTGTGGACAAACAATCTTAAAAAGTTGATCCCCAGAAGCAAGCAAACACCTCGTTAAAAATGTGAAACAGATTGTAGCTTCTTTTCCTGAGACAAAAATTGTCATTAGCAAGGTTGCCCCTGTGAAAAACCCAAGTCTTCAGATGAAGAGAGAACTCTTCAATGCAATGACTTGCTCCGGGTTATACCATCTAAACAATGATTCATTTGTCTCCCACGAAAATATGTACACCCACTATCATTACAAAGATTCATTTCATCCAAATGCAAAAGGCTCCAGTATACTGGCTAGAAAGATTGGCAGACATGTTCATGCATTGTTTTGGCAAACAGCAAAGAGGAGACCAAGACGCCAATTTCATCCCATGAACCTTCATCCAGTACCACGCTACGCCTTTGACGACCACTACCAGCAGCCAGTGTACAACCAGCCACACAGTACGAGCATGTCTTCCAGCAGGACTACCCCGGGTGGAGACAACATGCTCGATATAACAAGTTTTGTGTGGTGAACAATCATTTTTGAATGGTGACATTTTGTACATCTTTGCTTTGCACCAGCTATAGATCTAGTACAGTAAATAGACACTGTGATTTCTGCTCACATCGCAGCAGCTGCTCTATACAACCCTGAAAATTTGTGGGTTTTTTCTTTCTGTTTTAATTGAATTAAACTGAACTGTTATTACTACTGTACTTGGACACTTTTAATTAAGATATATTTATTTTTTTAGTGTTACCCCCAAACATTTTAAATTTGTTTTGATTTATTTATTAGTTAGGGCTTTTTGTGTATAATGTCTATAAAAAAACCCACCTCACTATTGCTTAACATCATGCAGTGGAATGATAGATCCATCTCCACGAATTTACCATATTTAGTTCAACATCTTTCTAGTAACAGCTATCAAGTTCTCATCCTGCAGTCCCTCAATGTAAAGAAGTGTAAATTACCCAGACTTCAAGGCTACTACTACCCACTTGTTCATGAATATGTCGATGCTGTTAGTAAAGTCAATACAGCCACATATATCCAAGAAGGAATAGATTATATAGTACATGTTGTTCACCTATGCCTAATGATAACCCAGATTCATATTCGTGCGCTGCACATGTAAAGTTTACAGATCGTTTGGTCATGAACATTGTTTCAGTATATTTGCCTAAGGGAGCTAGTGACTATAATACAGAATAGCTGCACTCATTACAAGATAATCAGAAATGGCTGGTAGCAGGGGATTTCAGTGCCCACCCACCCTTTGGGGATAAAGGAAGTATATCCATCTCCTGCAATCGCTCTTGTCTATGCCTACTAAATGATAGAAGTGTCACCAGAATACCTGACATCTCTAATCACAAGGCATCGTCATTAGATCTGTCTTTAATATCTTCTGCTCTTGCACCTGAATGTATGTGGGCATTTTATGAAAAGACACATTGGGTAGTAGTGTATCATTGACCTATTGGTATTTTTGGATTGAAATCCAGTCCCCGTAACACTGAAAAAGTAAACTCCCAAAGTTGATTATAAAGAAGCTAATTGGAATTAAGTTTAAAGTATTTGCAGCCACTATTACTAACATACTGGGATTCTGAATACAATTCGTATGATTTTATTCTACCTTTACTAATGCGCCCAATCATTACAAAAGCTGCTTACTTATCGATCCCATAATCATTAAATCATTCAAATTCAAGGGAATTGTTCAGGAATTGTTTGGGGAGATCATCTGCTTGCCGAGGGGAAGCAGTGACCAACAAAACGTTTTTATTGTACCAAAACTTATTAAAAAAATATAAGACACTCTGAATAAAACACACGATGAACAACAGAAGCAGGCAAAAAACTTAAGCAACATGATCATTAGTCAGAGGCAAATCTAACAATTTTGATCTTCGTTTTGTTTGAGCGTAGGATCGAATCATATAGATCTTAACAAAAGTGAGGAATAAATTCCATGAAAGAGAAAAGGTGTCGATTTTACCAACTTGTCCAGTTAAAGTTGCAAAACAAGAATTTCCATCCCAAGCAGAAAAGGTGAGGCCTGTGCCAGAATATTCGCAGAGTCCTATTCGTATTGATGGCCTCACACTTAGAAGCATTAAATACAGGACAGCTGGGAGAAGAATGAAAATAAAAAAGGACCCATGTTCTAAAGATATCTGATTTATCGATCCTCCATATAACAATCAATGAGGTAATAAAAAAGATGTTTTATTTTTCCCTTCATATTAACGGAAAGATATACCTCTTTTTGGATTAGTTGGCATATCCAAATGATTTTGCATAAACAGTTACCAGAAAACTTCATTCTGCTAAGGCAAAAAACTTTTCCAAAAGTGTTTATGGTATTCTCCGAAGGTGCAATGCCAATGAACTTGGAGGATGAAGTCTATTTGTCTTCCCATTCATAAGGCAAGAATAGCCTTTATAACTGTTAAAACCAGAGTATAGGCCCATAGCCCTGACTGCTAACAATATGGTATGCTTATGGAGAAAGGGAAAATTTGTTCTCTAAAGATGGCTTGTTGTATTGCTAGTCAGAAAAATATAAGGTAGTTCTGTCAATCATAGCAGGCTTTCAAGAGGGAGATCAGCAATATGATAACTATAGTTTACTATACAAACACAGGGTTCAAACAACAATTCTGCTAGAAGGAAAACACTCTACTCGCACATTTTTGATGTAATGAAAGCCTAACATGACCCAAGTTTTGCATGCTTAAATTTGACGAATAAAACTGAAAAGACTATTGGCTTTTCTGGGCATTGTTTCTATTATATTAAAAGCTTGTCTTGATGCTAAACAGAAGTACGCAAGTGATCGTGTGGGAATGATGTTCAAAGTTTGGTCATTGCATAGGGGTTTACCTACAGGGTTCAGTTATAGCCATTTTCTGTTTAATACATGGCTATATGATTTTACCCCACAAAACTAATCGAAGATGTTGTTCTGGTACAATATGCTGATGATAATATAGTATATTGGATGAATGTCACTATTAGGTCGTGCTACAACACAATGTGAATTGATAAATTTATACCAGAAAAAGTATATCCAAAAGAGCTAGATAATTTACTATAAATATTAGTCTTTTAAATGCCCTGATATTATGTAACAGAAAAAAAATAATAAATAACGCGACATTATGCTTTTTGTTATGGTATTTGATCAGATACACATCATAAAAAGAGCATTGAACTTCGACAGTGGATGGAATGAGACCAAAGGGGTAAGGACCTAGCAACGACCTGGGCTGCCTGTATTAAAGATGATCTTAGAGAAAGGGGCTCAAAGAACCTTCAAAAACAAGGATCGCAAAAAACAGAGGAGAGATTGAGAAGGCTAATCAGATGTCTAATCTCTGGGTGAAACATGACAAAAAAAAGAAGAGTAGAAGATGTAGTAGTAGTGACCTAGTATCCACTTCACAGCTTCGATTTGGAGGGGAGCCAATTCAGTATAAAAATTTGGTAAAAATGTTTTAGGCATTCAACTTACATCCAAAAATTTTAACTAGGAAATACCTAATATTGGATACTTTTAACTAAAGCAAAGAAATATGCAATTAATTTTCTTTAAATGAGTTAGAAGACCTATTCATTGGGACATAGATTTCTACACTCTTAATTCTAGTCTTAAGTCATTGATACATTCCTAAACTGTTCTTAGGACAAGAAGTCTTTTTCACGTGCATCTCTAATTTTACTTTTTAAAAACTCCCCATTAGTATAGATTGTAATGCGTATAAACTTTGCACTTGAGTGGTACCATTCCATGCATCCACCATTGGAACTTTATAATGGAAATGGGGGGAAACCTTCATCACCAAGCCTGTATCTGACATCTTTCATGGGCCAAATTACGTAATTTCGGAGCACGCCAATTAATAAAAATTTTTGTCTGTATTGAATTATAAGTTAAAGCTAAAAGAATTTTCCAAGAAAGGTGTTGTTCAAAACTTTCGTGTTTAAATGCCTATGGACATTCTTTCAAGAAATCTAAACTGTTATTCAATTTGACTTATGAATACACAAAAAGAAGCGTTTCCATTGTACCTTCATGGGAGATGAATAAAGCTGTTTTTGATATAGAATATATAATGAAAAAAAAAAATATTTAAAAACCTATGGTTTGCAGATGTTTGGTAGCTTTATTGAATTGAAAATATGTATATGGACTGACTTAAAAATGTTTATACAGATGGATCTGTTTTAGAAAATCATGACACTGGCTCGTCTGCATTTGTCATTACCAGCACTTAAAATGAGAAATCGTACTATCTTGGTAAACATACGTTCAATATTTACTGCTGAACTTACTGACAGTTTTTTGGCTCTTAACTATATTCTTAGATTTTCCCTGTTCCCTCTCCTCATATAACTTGCTTTGTGTTGACTCCAGTGATATGCATAATCCCCAAACTTCGAAGATGGTCTCCAGAATCATTTTTGAAAATTAAATATGTCATTCCACCTCCTACAGTTAAAGGTATTCTGTTCTTTTTGTTGGTGTGCCTTCTCATGTTGGATTTTTTCAAATGAGTGGGCTGACAGTGCTGCAAAAAACGGGGGGCAACGGCAGGTTATGAAATCAATAAGAACTGGTTGTTCCCTTATGTATACAGGAGGGATAACGATATTTGAACAACTTCTTGGGGGTTATTGTTTATTAAAGATTCTGATCTCTATTCATTGGAAACACATTACTTTTTAAAGTTGTCTGACCATCTGCCCATATTTCTTGATTTATGGCCTCCTTTCAAATAGGTTTTTGCGTTTATAACCGTGTGTTGAAAGGTGTTTATTTCACTTGATTTCTAGAATGAAGTTAAATGCATTCCTTACAAAATTTTGTAAACATTGTCATATGTCTATGTGGAGATCTTGATTTCCATTACTTCATATCATATTTGAGTGCCCTATTTGTAATAAAACCTTTTTTACCTACATTTCTGAATACAGCTCTCTGGAAAATATATTTTGAAAAGCTAAGTTAGCCTTTGCCAATTGCTTAGATGTTTATCGCATAGTCCTCTCTCTGGAATTTTTATTGTTAGTTACATTATTGTTTTTCATGTTTCCCACATTGTTGAGTTTATATTTGCTCCTTGTTTTAAAAGTAATTAGAATTATTTTCTAGGTTTTTCCCCACTAAAAAATACCAACTCTGATGCTATTTCTTCACCTTTTCTCCTTCCACTCTTAGTCTCCTTTCGTGAAATCCCATTCCAAGTTCTCTTTTTCTCGTTCCAATATACTTAAAGTGATCTGACGTTTAATCTTGAAAGACAACAAAACAACATCAACAAAGGATGTTTCAAGTCTTTCCAGGTATGGCCTCTGATTGTTATCGCCAGTCGCTGCTAACGTTTTGTGCAGCTCTTGCAAGTATTTTTGGTCTTTGAACCTTCTTCTCGAATAACCAGCTCCAAGGATATTTGAAGTGTAATCTGCAACTTCAAGTTCTTTTCCCACTGATGTTATCTTGGTTGTGATGGCTGGGCAGTTTGTCATGAGTTTTGTCTTTTCAGCACTGATATTTATGTTGTTTCTGGAGGATGTTTAGCTCAGGGTGAATAAACCAGGCTTGGTCAGCTCCTGTTTAGTTTCTGCCAAGTCCTCGATGTCATCAGCAAAACCTGTGGTGGTGATTGTTGCCTCCAAAATGACTGAGCCCTGTGGTTCTTCTAAGGCCGCATCAAGTCATTTATGGCGACATCTCAAGGAAGACATTGAACAGTTTTTGTGTGTGATAGGAGACAGGCCTTGACAGACTCCCACTGAGGTATGGAACCCATTCTCCAGCCGGCCTGGTACAAAACACTGTGTCGGTGGCTTTTGCGTTATAAGCTCTTGATGAGTTGGATGGATCTTTTGTCCACTATGTGTATTTCTTTCATACGTGGCCCATAATGCGTCTTGCCACACACGGTCAAAAAGCCGTTGTGAAGTCTTTGGGAAGGTCGGGGTTACAGTTTCTGTTAGTGCCTGGCGGTTTCATTTCTCACAGATAACTCAACAGGTTTGAATATCTAGTTATGTGGTACTCATGTTGTTGGAGAAATACTGCCTGTTCTTCGTCGGATGATTCTCTTCTTTTGGCATGGCTTTAGTCCTGTTCAAGATGACTTTTAACATTAACTGTTCGGCATGGCTTATGAGGCTGATCGTTCGATTTGCTCTGGCATTTGCTTTGTAAAAATGGAATTCATGTTACAGCTATTACTTTCTACCAGAAATTATATGTTCTTACGTTATCATTATATGTACAAAGGAAACAGTAGTTCAGAATTGTGGGCAAAATATATGTTAAGTAAAACATAATGTTCCTATAGGATCATTAGGAGGATCTACTTGGAAAATTTACATGTTTTCAAACAAAGGTTTGTTTGTATGCGTTGTCGATTTACACATATTTAATGTTAAGGATTTAATGGACAACATTTATTATTGTCCTATTGATCTAAACATATGTTTACCAAACTTTGACAATTCCGATCAAAAGATGTAATAACAAAAGAGAACCTCACAAAAAAGAGTTAGTTAGTAATGGTTTTCAGCTTATCAGGTTGTGCTTAAATTTTCTTATGGGATTTAAAAATCAGATGAACAATTTCAGAACGGCACTTAAAAGCTCCTCAATTCATGAAAATATCAAACAAAATACATCTCAAAGAGATAAAACTAGTCCAACACAGGTGAAACAAAGTGCAGAGCAGTCTGATTCCATGCATTAAACCCTACCCTTTCCATGCCCTTGTAACTATTATGCTATCATAATATGTCGATTTTATTTTTTATCTAAGAGCCAGTTTGTTTTCAACATTTAATGGCCATAATCGTTAAAAATTTAAATCACAATTGAAAGTATGGGTTGACTCAAAATGTACAAATTGAGGAAAAGGTCAAGCCTTTATTTCAAGCTGTAAAACAGATGTCTGACATAATGTTGAACTCGGACCAATCAATTGTTTTTCAAGATAAAACGAGTTAAATTATATGATAAAATAATAGGAACGAATGAATCGCGTTCCCAAGTACCATCTTATTATCACAATTATATGAAATGACTAATGCGGCATCCCAATTATTTGCGGATAACTTTGCAGGCGAAAAATTAAAAGTGGAGCGAAAGTGATTGGAGGAAAAGCAATGCTGTAAAACTTCATGAACAGCAGGAAGTGGACCTTCTCCCTGAACACTTTAAAAAGCTTTTTTGGCTGAGGAGTCACAAAGAGTTCCTGAAATTGTACAACTTGTACAAAACATGTATGTTAATCGCGTTAAAATTTCAACATGTCATTGGTGAAAGTGGCCATAGCAAACGAATATGCTCAAATCAATTTAACACTGGTCTAATGGAACAAGTAATGAAGAGCATGTTTATTCTTGTGTTAGTTATAGGTTTGCCTTATCCTTGTGAAAGAGAAAGTGCTTGTATGTATCCAGATTATAATAAAAGTAGACCTGCACTGAATAATCACGGAAAATTACATAGGGATAACAATAACAAATGCAGTTTGGGGAAGTTTCTGCCATCATTTTGAATACAAGGAATATCTCACGAATCATTTGGGGAACAAAACAACGTTCCTTTGTCAGAGAACAAGCTGGATTAAGTAAATAATCATATAGATCAGCGGACCACACATTCATTCTTAACCGATTACACAATAGTCATAAAGTTTCTATAAATATAAAGAAACAGAGACATCTATTGTTGCTTTGTAGATTTTTAGAAAGCTTTTGACAGTGTATGACATCCAGCTCTACTGTTAAAGTTTAACAAATAGGTTTAACTTTTTAATATCTTTCTAATATCATTTACAATATGTACTTCACTCACTCAATCATCCCTTGGTACGGGAGACTGTGAGGTGGTGGTCCCGCAAACGGACGCTGCTAGTGGCCGCCAATATGAGTGCCTGTCTGGCTGGCTTTCAGGGGGTTGTACAGTGGAGCCGGTCCACCTTCTTGATCGTTGATATCCAGCTTTTGCTGGGGCGTCCTGCCTCCTTGCTCCCTTCCTCCTTTCCCATGCAGGAACTTGTCATTTTGGGAAAGGCTGTTATAGCCGTGTTGTGTGGCCACCAAACCATCTTCTGTTTCTCCGTTTGACTGTTTTCTAGCAATGGTTCTTGTTTGCCAGCAGTTGCCTCGATCCTGTTGCCAGACGTTTATTACTCATTGGTTTTTGCGGTCTCTTGGTGTTGTTCAGGATCCGCCTGACGGCACTTCATCTCAAAGCTTGTATGCGACGTTCTAAATACGGCGAAGTGTCCATGCTTCTCAGCTCTGTACAAAGGGCAAGGGATGTGACGAAGTGCCTTGTAGTGTCTGACCTTAGTGGGGTTCTGATCGTTTGGGGTTTTTCTCCACACTTTCGCCAGCTTAGTCATGGGAGGTGAAGTGCCACAGATGTCTGATCTTCTCCTCTTGTGACGCTCGTGCCTTCTTTCGGTGGATGGTCTGCTATAACGGTACTTGAAAGTTTACACCGCCCTCTGAAGGGTCTCGCACTCATCTTGATGCTGGGGGAGAAGTGGTCGTGTAGGTACTGTTCACTAGGATATTGCTCTTTTCCGTGCTGATTCCATACACGTGCGGCATTGGATGATGTTTCCAGTCTGGTAGGTGAGAATCTGGTAGTTTTCTTCACTGCGGCCATGAGATCCTTTATCGTCTGCGTATCTGAGATTGCAGGACTGACCTCTCCTCTATTGTGATTGTGGTCTTGAAGTCTAGGAGGGCCTCCTGCAGGTAGTTCTCAGGTACACGTTGAAAGAACGGGGAGGACTTAGCGGCGCAGCCTTTTCGAACTCCAACTGAGTCCGAAGAACTCCCCGTTTTCCCCACCCTTGAGGTCCCTGCACTGTGGGAAGCTGTCATTTCAGCGACTGGATGACTTGAATCAGGTCCTCGTCGAAGTCATTAGTTCTCAAGGGTACTTGCCATCAGAGCTCTCTTGCCACACTCGGTCGTAGGCCATTCTTGAAAGGGTCAATGACAGTTGTTGTAGAGCTGTAAGCTGATGTTTGGAGATGGCTTCTCTATGAGCATTCATGATGTTGAAGTTGGTTCGACAGTGCTTCGACCTTCGGGTTCTGAATCTTGCCTGTTCTTCTGGTAGGATTTCACCTGATTGTGGTTTCAGTTGTCAAGGCAATGGTAGCATAACTTTGCTCTGGATGCGCTTATCAGACTGATTGTTCCGCTAATTTTGGCACTTCTTCCAGGTCTCCCTTCTATGGAAGTGGAACTATGATGGATTGGGTCACCCTGTTCAGGCCATCTCTCTTTGCTGGTCCAGTTGCGGTTCGCTGATGAGTGTTAATCCTTGATCTATATCCTGGGGCCCCGTTCTTGATGAAGCTCAGCCGGGTTGTTGTCAATTCTGGGGGACTTGCCTCCTTTCAGGGCATCTTCTACGGCTTCTTCTACACTCTTCCTCAGCACTGTGTGCTTCTCAGGAATACTGCATGGTCTTGGATCCTTGACTCGTGATGTTTGTTCGGTTCATGCCTTCGCTTGTTGTTGCACTGGTCTCCTGCAATATTCTCTCAGGAAGGACTGAACCCTCTTTGTCTCAATTTTAAACGGACCGGCTTTGGATGCTGGGAACTTGGTTAGTACCTTGATGGTCTAGGTACGCTCTTTGCTGTGTCCTTTCGACATTTGCCTTCTCACTTGGAAGCATTTTCTGAACAATCCAGTTCCCCTTGGCCTCAGTCATCTTATTCTTGATTGACCTGTTGACTTGTTCTATAACGCTCGGCCGTTTCTGGGATTTTTATGTTCTTCACGGGCTTTAGCTCCCTCGTTGTCTACTCAAGGTCCTGGTATCGGTGGTTACCCAAGGCATGGTCTTTTTCCTCGCTTATCCCGCATAGGTGTCGTCTACAGCGCTGTCTCCTGAATGTCTTGCCGGAAAAGGTCTCGTGATGAGGTTGTTGTATGTCATACTTGGAGGAATTCAATGCTGCCCAATATTGCCCACCTATCTCAGTTTGATAGTGTTTCAGGTCTACGGGAGTCCTTCAGCTTTTCCTTTGCTTGATCCGCCAAAACGGGGGAATGTCTCTTACTGGTTCTTGGTCTTCTGCTGGTTTGTAAGGGTACCATGCATGAGAGTTCCCTTGGCCGTGGTCTCGCTGCCAATACTGCGCCAGGGTATATCATGAGGCGGGTCTGAGGCGGTGGGGTGGATACAGAGTTAGGTTTAATCGGCCAGTGGGGGGGGCCTTTGTGGGTTGGCTGTTGGGTGGAGGGTGGTAGGGGGGGGGAGGGACTCACGTCGTGCGTATGGATGGGCGGTAGATAGGTAGCCGGGGGGCGGAGTGGGGGGGGGGGTGTTGGTAGGATGGTGTTGAGTTTGTGGGGGTGGGGGTGGTGTGTGTGTTGGTTGGGTGGAGGTGTGGGGGCTGGGTGGGGGGGTGGGGTGTGGAAGTGGGTTGTGGGGTTAGGGAGGGTTTGAGGGGGGTGTGGTCGGGGTGGGGGGGGAGTTAGGACGAGAGAGAGGGGGGTGGGGGAGGTGTGGGTAGTGTGGGACGTAGAGTAGGGGTGGTGTCGGGTGGGGTGGTTGCGTGTGTGGTGGGTGGTGGTTATAGTTGTGCTATGTGGGTGGCTGGGATAGGACGGTCGGGTGGGTTGGCTGTGGCGTTGGTGTGAGTGGTGGGGGGGTAGGTGGTGGGGCAGTTTGTGTTGTCGTGGTGTAAGGGGGGTAGGAGTAGTGGGAGGTGGAGGGAATGCATGTATGGTGGGGGGGGGTAGAGAGGGAGGGGGTAGTGGGCTGTTGGGAGTGGTGTGTGGGTGGGTTAGGTTTCAGGGGTGTGTGTGTGGTGGACTTGGTTGGGGGTCGGGGGCTTGGGTTGTGATGGGGGGGGTTTGTGCGGCGTGAGTATGTGTTTGTTTGCGGTGGTTGTGGGGTGACGGGGAATTGTTGTGTAGTTAGATGGTTTGTGCGTTATTATTATTATTATTTTTTAATTAATTTTTTATATTTTTTTGTTATATATTTATTTTTACTTTTACTATTATTATTATATATTTATATTTTTATTTTATTACTTGTTTTTATTTTTTTATTATTAATTATATATATCTTTTTTTATTATTATTTTTTTTTTTTTTTTTTTTTTATTTATTATCGTTATTATCTATTTATATTTTTCTTCATACTGTTTATTTTATATTTTAGTTTATATTTTTTTCTATATATTTTTATTTATTATTATTTTCTATTATCTTTTTATATATTTTTTCTATAGGGTGTTGGGCGATTCAGTAAGATTGTGCTGCTTGGCGTATATTCAACCATATAATGTATCATACGCAAAAATCCTTGACAATAAAAAATAGAAAGGTACACACCAAGAAATTATTGTTAAAAGGGGGATTCTACCAGGCATGGTCTTGAATCATACATTATTAATATTCGCATTCTATTATATTGTTCAGTTCATTGAGGGAACAAATTTAGATGTGGTCTTTGCCTGGATGACCTTGCGCTGTTATCTGCTATAAAGTTAGAACTACAAACTAATACTAAGAGTATAAAGGATTACTGTTCCATAATGGGGCTAAAATAATAAACACTGCAAAAACAAAAGTAATAAATTTTTTCCTAAATCACTCCTCCAAATGTCCTATTCATTTTCAATGGGGGACCATATAAATGGGAACCAATTGAAAACTTATAACTATCGTGGGTTGTAAGTAGTTAACCAAAAGGGAAAAATTTCAGGTTGCTTGGAAAATATTGTGAAACAAAGCAACAAAGCTGCTTATGCTTTGAACAAAGAGCAATTCATGGGCAAGGATTACAATTGCTCAATATCATATTGCATTTTATTTGATTTACTGAAAATCCCCGTCCTTAACTTATTAGAGCAGATGTGTAGTTCCCCTTTTGTTTTCAATGGGTCCATTACCAGACCTTTCCACTTATCATGATTTATTCAAATTAAACAGTATTTTTATTGTAAAATTTTCATGTTAAACTTTTGTAAACAAACATTTGGGGAATACATAAACAGCAATCTGTCATTACCCACTTTAAGAGAACGTGGAAGGTTTCCCTTTACTGTTTGTATTTGTCATCCTTTGGCTGGCTCTCTCTCTCTCTTTACTACAAACTCCTGTTCTTTTAATAACATTTATATATATATATTACTAATTTTATATATATAGAATATATATTTTATATATTATAAATCTTATATTTATGTTTTTTTTTTTTTTTTTTTTTCTTTACTTTGGTTGTATGGTTCCTTTTGCTTATTTCAAGTTGATGGTAAATCTGATGCAGTGAATATGTTGACACCTCTTTCGATACTTTTAGAGACTTAGGTTCGACACTGTGGGTTTCTGTTTGGTTGTGTGTGTGTGTTTGGTTGGGGTTTGTTTGTTGTTTTGGTTTTGGTTTTTTGGTGTGTGTTTGTTGTATTTGTTGTTGTTGTGTTGTTTGCTTTTAGTTGTTTGGTTGGGAGTTTTTTTATTCGTGTTTGTTTTTGTTTTTAATACACACTGTTTTGACCTGTGCAACAGGTCGCAGCTTTGTTTTGACAGTCCCCTCTTTGCAGTGAATGTGTGCAACACAGGTGCCATGAACTTGGGTCTTTACGCTGTTGTTCGGCATTGTTCTCGTTGACTGCTGTGTGACTTTGCTGCAGTACTGCTGAGAGACTTTATGTCAAGTGAGCGGAATGAGCTGTGTAGCAATCCCTTGGTCACTAATCTGGCTGAGTGGCATTTTTTCAGTAATAAACAAACTGTGCATTGTGAAGACTGTTGCAAATGTGCATCGAACCGAGGGACTATCGCTCATGTGGACATTGTTCAGTGGATCCTGAGAGACATTTTTAAGTTACTATGCTGAGTGACATTAGTTCAGTGTGGGATACATCGAGCCGTGCAGCAATCCCTGGACTTACTTGCTGACGTGGCCTTTTTTCAGTGAACAAAACAATCTTGTGATGTGCTGCGAGTTCCCTATCACCTCACATACCTCTAATTGATGAGTGACCTTTTTCTGTAACTAAGTGTCGGACCTCTCTCCCGGAAAACTCAGTGCTCATCTGGTTTGCTTAAGGAGAGCGGCTCTAGTATATTGTGTGGACTTGGGAGGACTCTTCACTGGGATGTGACTAACTGTGACCATGGCTACTAATTGAAGAAGGATAACCTTGTATTGACAAGTTACTGGGTTGTGAGCGAAGTTACCTGAGCTTCTGTTGTCTCTGTTGTTGATGCGTTAACAGTGAGGATTTCAAATTTCGTACAGATTGTCGGTTTGAGTGGTTATTTTTGAGTATCACCTCATCAAAATTCTGTTTCCTTGTTTTGTTTCTAATCGTTATTTTCCTCTCACCACACACCTATCCATTTCCCCCCCACTTTAGGTGTTGAGATTCTCCAACTTACAAATCTATTTTCTTTTCTTCCTTTTCTGACAGTTCGTTCTTTCTTGTTTGTCTTCCCTTTACACATATCCCTTCCTCACAAACCAATTAAGCGACAAAAAAAAATTGCATACCAACCACAATAAGTGGCCCTCTAAGGACGGATGGCCAACGTATTTGACCTAAATAATAAAACATGCATTTAATAAAAATCGAAGAAGAAATCTCAATCTTATCACTAACTAAAGGCTATTCCTTTTCACAGAATAGGGCTATCCTGAGTCGAGACTACCAGACCATCATATTGGACCTGATATTTTATTTCCTGGATATACTAATCCTGCAGTAAAAGATCACAAGCCCAAAGAAACAGGAATCCTAATCTATATTAGGGAGGTCCATATCCTTCAAGCGTCCTTCTCCATTTAGAACTTTATGGGTAGAAATCTATATGGATTGACGATTTCTATAAATGCGCTGCCCTACCTATTGTAACTTGGGATCTTGCCTATAGGATATCCAACCGAAAGGACTAAATACTGGAACTTGGACAAATTGACTCCATGTTTGCAATTCAGTCCTTTAGAATCATGTGAAACTAATCTTATTTGGGGACTTATTAGATCGATCTAACAACAAGTAAATAATCACATGGACAATTAATAAATTCATACAACCCAACCAAACCAATTTATAACCACGAGAGTCACACCATAACCAGCACATATAATTGTCCATATCATACTATTTCAAACCTCAACAACATTGTCCGAAACTGTATCCCTCAGTCTATCACTGGTAGCGATCAAACCCAAGTCTCGTATCACGTTGGTAAAAAATACCGAACAAAAAATCCAACTGCCATCAAATCTTATAAACATATCGTTCCCTTGCTAAATTTGATGAATTGAATCTTTTCTTATCTGATTTAAGTACACTCCATTCTTTCGGAAACATTCACACTTACCTGATCCTGACTTAGCCTTTGAATTTTGGATAATCACTGTTACTTGCTATTTTACAACAAACATGCCCCACTAAGATTCAATTAGAATCATATATACCCCCAACACTTGGCTCACTAAGGTTCACTAGAAGAACATGCTTTTCTTAGAGACCTCTTTAAAAAGTACCCTTTAAATTATTTTGAAGAGTCAACACAATATTAAGAAATGCACATAAAATCACAAAAACGGCGAAGAAAAAAAATGAAAGAATTCAAGACTTGCTTCCTCCAAAAACAACTCAGAAAGACTGTTATGGCGAGCCAGATAAATCAAATAACTAACAAACAAGCATCTTCCAAAACAATGTAATCAAAGTCATTTACTGTCTGAACACTTTTACAACTCATTTCGTTAATGTCTCTTACTAACATTATTAAAAAATGATAAATCACTAGTCCTATATACTCAGTGAACTAAACAAATACTTGAAAGGAAAGCATACTCCTTCAAAACTTCACATTCCATTTTTGTCTGTTCTTGAGGTCTATGGGTTATCATACTCATCTCTCAAAACATAATCTATGAACGCGACGGTCTTGATCGCGAATTGGACAGCAGAATATGATAGCTATCAGCTCCAGTTATCACGGAAACACTTAATATTCATTTCTACCATGGTGTCGGTTTTAATATTACAAATATTTCCCCATGCCTTTCAAAACAGCATAATGTAATTACCATCTTATACAAATCTCAGGTGGACACTTAAGAGCCTCAAACTATAACCAATTTCCAGCATATCTATCATTTCCAACACTCCATTGGAAAAACATTTAACACCAAACACATAGTCCGTAATTTAGATACTACAACTTAATTTCCCTAATCAGTCTGGATTTAGAAATACTCACTCATGTAATACTGCAATGATTAACCTCATAGACAATGGCTATCAATAACTTTAATGACAATAAAATGTTTGTATTAAAGAGTATATTTGTAGATCTCCTAAAAAGCTTTTGACACATTGACCACCTCCACTTCTCATAAAAAACATAAACCTGTACCATTTCTCTACAAATACATTACAACTACTTGCTTCCCTGTCTAGAAAAACAGGGCATCTAGTTGTGTCTCAATAGGCACAACTACATCCACTCTACAAAGCCATCAATTATGGAAAGTACCACAAGGATCCGATTATAGGAACCTAATTCTTTTCTTTCCTTTACTATACAATAAACGACATACCTCTCCTCATCAAATCAATATGCGAACTATTTGATGATGACTCCAAATATTCATCTGAGCCACAATAACCCTATCGCTCTAGCAAAAGCATTACAAAAATGTGTCTTGATCAGCTTTTGAATGGACCGCCGCGAACTAAACTTATGTCTTATTACACCCCCAAAAAAACAAATTACATGCTTATTACATCTAGACAAAATGCGTCAAAAACTTAACCACTAACTATCTCCATCAAAATTAAAAGGAATGATAATTGAACAAACTTCACCCACAAGTTTTTAGGGGTAACCAATTGTGAAAATCTAGTTGGTTCTTCTCCATATATCAACTATTGGCTAATACATGTTCCAAAGGATGACGTAACCAACTTTCTAAAATCATGCACTTTTTGTCTTTCATTACAAGGTAAACTATTCTTCCAATTTATATGCATCCTCAATAGACTATGCTTATACCTATGGGTTTTGCTAGTTGCATACACTATGAATCCGTTACTGAGTCTGTACAAACGTGCTCTCAAAACTGGTCCTTTTAAAAGAGACAGCTTACTAGAGCTTGACTATACTCAATTTAATTTTATCCCCTTACGCCTACGTACCTAAATATAACAAAGTGCCATGATGTTCAAGTTCATGACTGGAATGTTCCATCATACTTTAAAAGACAAATTCCCCCTAAACCAATCCATGCGATAATACTATAATGCCTTAGTGTCCCTATTACGAGAATAGACTTATGTCTATTCTTTGTTTCTTTACGCAGGCCCTATGCTGTGGAACTCCCTTCCAGAGTCAGTTAAACAACATCAAGCAATAACAATCTACAAAACTCAATTCATCAACTCACTTGTTACATCATACAATACTAAACCACAGTCCATAGCATCTAAACAACATGTTGCAATATCCTCCCTTTCTACCTGCCTTTCAATCCTACCTATCTGCCCTTCCCTTTCCCTTCACCTGTATGTATGTCAGACTGTTGTCCTCTCTCTCACTCTCTCTCTCTCTTTCAAAATTTCATTGTTGTTGAGAGAGTGAGTTTAGCAAAGTGTAAGCTTTTTTTTTTTTAAATAAATAAAATTATTATTATTATTTTAATTTTATTTATTTTTTTAAATTATTTATTTATAATTTTTTTTAATTTTTAATACACTTTAGTTATAAGAAATATATCTATCATAACAATAATATGTGTTAATCTGTACGAGTATAATGAAATAGAGTGTTGACAGTGATGATCTGCTGTTTTCGAATGATATTCACGTTTTTTTTCCTATTGTCTCTTTTGTTTTGTTTGTTTACAAACAAAAAAAGGCATTAAATCTTTAAACACACTCACACTCACAACACACACACACACACACACACACACTCACACACACCCACACACCACACTCTCTCCCACTCTCTCATCATTTCTCCCCCCCCATCTCTCTCCTATTACTTACTATGTATAGTTGTTCATTTTAGGACTTTTGTGGATTTTTTTCTCCTTTTATTGCTTGAGTGTATTGACGTTGGGCTTTTTCTTTTTCATGGGTTCAATTTGTTCGAGTTTATCGAAAAGTAGTTTGTTTATCGGTGTTCCTGTCGCTCGTCTGTCTCGAGTATTGGATATTTAGTATTATCCTTGAAAATACACTCAAACACACACTCTTCTCTCTCTCTCTCTCTATCTATCTCTCTCTCTCTCTTCTCTCTCTCTTCTCTCTCTCTCTGACCTTATCGGACCCACGTGTTCATGAATTTCGTTGCTGTTAGTTATAGTCAAATACAGCCACTTATATCCATATATGTTGGATTGATTATATAGTAATGTTGTTCACCTATGCCTTATGATAAACCCCTGATTCATATCGTGCGCTTTGCACCTAAATGTAAAGTTTACAGATAGTGTTGGTCCTGAACATTGTTGAGTATATTGCCTAAGGGAGCTAGTGACTATTATACAGAATTGCGGCATCTCATTTACTAGATATTCAGAATTGGGCTCGGAGGTGAGCAGGGGATTTCAGTGCCCACCCCACCCTTTGGGGATAAAAGGAAGTATAAGCCATCTCTGCAATGCTCTTGTATATTGCCTACTAGATTGATAGAAATGTCACCAGAATACCCTGACATCTTAATCTCAAATGCATCGTCAATTAGATCTGTCTTTATTATCTTCTGCTCTTGCACCTGAATGTATGTGGGCATTTTATGAAAAGACACATTGGGTAGTAGTGTATCATTGACCTATTGGTATTTTTGGATTGAAATCCAGTCCCCGTAACACTGAAAAAGTAAACTCCCAAAGTTGATTATAAAGAAGCTAATTGGAATTAAGTTTAAAGTATTTGCAGCCACTATTACTAACATACTGGGATTCTGAATACAATTCGTATGATTTTATTCTACCTTTACTAATGCGCCCAATCATTACAAAAGCTGCTTACTTATCGATCCCATAATCATTAAATCATTCAAATTCAAGGGAATTGTTCAGGAATTGTTTGGGGAGATCATCTGCTTGCCGAGGGGAAGCAGTGACCAACAAAACGTTTTTATTGTACCAAAACTTATTAAAAAAATATAAGACACTCTGAATAAAACACACGATGAACAACAGAAGCAGGCAAAAAACTTAAGCAACATGATCATTAGTCAGAGGCAAATCTAACAATTTTGATCTTCGTTTTGTTTGAGCGTAGGATCGAATCATATAGATCTTAACAAAAGTGAGGAATAAATTCCATGAAAGAGAAAAGGTGTCGATTTTACCAACTTGTCCAGTTAAAGTTGCAAAACAAGAATTTCCATCCCAAGCAGAAAAGGTGAGGCCTGTGCCAGAATATTCGCAGAGTCCTATTCGTATTGATGGCCTCACACTTAGAAGCATTAAATACAGGACAGCTGGGAGAAGAATGAAAATAAAAAAGGACCCATGTTCTAAAGATATCTGATTTATCGATCCTCCATATAACAATCAATGAGGTAATAAAAAAGATGTTTTATTTTTCCCTTCATATTAACGGAAAGATATACCTCTTTTTGGATTAGTTGGCATATCCAAATGATTTTGCATAAACAGTTACCAGAAAACTTCATTCTGCTAAGGCAAAAAACTTTTCCAAAAGTGTTTATGGTATTCTCCGAAGGTGCAATGCCAATGAACTTGGAGGATGAAGTCTATTTGTCTTCCCATTCATAAGGCAAGAATAGCCTTTATAACTGTTAAAACCAGAGTATAGGCCCATAGCCCTGACTGCTAACAATATGGTATGCTTATGGAGAAAGGGAAAATTTGTTCTCTAAAGATGGCTTGTTGTATTGCTAGTCAGAAAAATATAAGGTAGTTCTGTCAATCATAGCAGGCTTTCAAGAGGGAGATCAGCAATATGATAACTATAGTTTACTATACAAACACAGGGTTCAAACAACAATTCTGCTAGAAGGAAAACACTCTACTCGCACATTTTTGATGTAATGAAAGCCTAACATGACCCAAGTTTTGCATGCTTAAATTTGACGAATAAAACTGAAAAGACTATTGGCTTTTCTGGGCATTGTTTCTATTATATTAAAAGCTTGTCTTGATGCTAAACAGAAGTACGCAAGTGATCGTGTGGGAATGATGTTCAAAGTTTGGTCATTGCATAGGGGTTTACCTACAGGGTTCAGTTATAGCCATTTTCTGTTTAATACATGGCTATATGATTTTACCCCACAAAACTAATCGAAGATGTTGTTCTGGTACAATATGCTGATGATAATATAGTATATTGGATGAATGTCACTATTAGGTCGTGCTACAACACAATGTGAATTGATAAATTTATACCAGAAAAAGTATATCCAAAAGAGCTAGATAATTTACTATAAATATTAGTCTTTTAAATGCCCTGATATTATGTAACAGAAAAAAAATAATAAATAACGCGACATTATGCTTTTTGTTATGGTATTTGATCAGATACACATCATAAAAAGAGCATTGAACTTCGACAGTGGATGGAATGAGACCAAAGGGGTAAGGACCTAGCAACGACCTGGGCTGCCTGTATTAAAGATGATCTTAGAGAAAGGGGCTCAAAGAACCTTCAAAAACAAGGATCGCAAAAAACAGAGGAGAGATTGAGAAGGCTAATCAGATGTCTAATCTCTGGGTGAAACATGACAAAAAAAAGAAGAGTAGAAGATGTAGTAGTAGTGACCTAGTATCCACTTCACAGCTTCGATTTGGAGGGGAGCCAATTCAGTATAAAAATTTGGTAAAAATGTTTTAGGCATTCAACTTACATCCAAAAATTTTAACTAGGAAATACCTAATATTGGATACTTTTAACTAAAGCAAAGAAATATGCAATTAATTTTCTTTAAATGAGTTAGAAGACCTATTCATTGGGACATAGATTTCTACACTCTTAATTCTAGTCTTAAGTCATTGATACATTCCTAAACTGTTCTTAGGACAAGAAGTCTTTTTCACGTGCATCTCTAATTTTACTTTTTAAAAACTCCCCATTAGTATAGATTGTAATGCGTATAAACTTTGCACTTGAGTGGTACCATTCCATGCATCCACCATTGGAACTTTATAATGGAAATGGGGGGAAACCTTCATCACCAAGCCTGTATCTGACATCTTTCATGGGCCAAATTACGTAATTTCGGAGCACGCCAATTAATAAAAATTTTTGTCTGTATTGAATTATAAGTTAAAGCTAAAAGAATTTTCCAAGAAAGGTGTTGTTCAAAACTTTCGTGTTTAAATGCCTATGGACATTCTTTCAAGAAATCTAAACTGTTATTCAATTTGACTTATGAATACACAAAAAGAAGCGTTTCCATTGTACCTTCATGGGAGATGAATAAAGCTGTTTTTGATATAGAATATATAATGAAAAAAAAAAATATTTAAAAACCTATGGTTTGCAGATGTTTGGTAGCTTTATTGAATTGAAAATATGTATATGGACTGACTTAAAAATGTTTATACAGATGGATCTGTTTTAGAAAATCATGACACTGGCTCGTCTGCATTTGTCATTACCAGCACTTAAAATGAGAAATCGTACTATCTTGGTAAACATACGTTCAATATTTACTGCTGAACTTACTGACAGTTTTTTGGCTCTTAACTATATTCTT
Organism: Rapana venosa; assembly: GCA_028751875.1. Classification (NCBI taxonomy): domain Eukaryota; kingdom Metazoa; phylum Mollusca; class Gastropoda; order Neogastropoda; family Muricidae; genus Rapana; species Rapana venosa. The sequence continues at coordinate 53,346,947 of CM054154.1, read as the reverse complement.
AGATTTTCCCTGTTCCCTCTCCTCATATAACTTGCTTTGTGTTGACTCCAGTGATATGCATAATCCCCAAACTTCGAAGATGGTCTCCAGAATCATTTTTGAAAATTAAATATGTCATTCCACCTCCTACAGTTAAAGGTATTCTGTTCTTTTTGTTGGTGTGCCTTCTCATGTTGGATTTTTTCAAATGAGTGGGCTGACAGTGCTGCAAAAAACGGGGGGCAACGGCAGGTTATGAAATCAATAAGAACTGGTTGTTCCCTTATGTATACAGGAGGGATAACGATATTTGAACAACTTCTTGGGGGTTATTGTTTATTAAAGATTCTGATCTCTATTCATTGGAAACACATTACTTTTTAAAGTTGTCTGACCATCTGCCCATATTTCTTGATTTATGGCCTCCTTTCAAATAGGTTTTTGCGTTTATAACCGTGTGTTGAAAGGTGTTTATTTCACTTGATTTCTAGAATGAAGTTAAATGCATTCCTTACAAAATTTTGTAAACATTGTCATATGTCTATGTGGAGATCTTGATTTCCATTACTTCATATCATATTTGAGTGCCCTATTTGTAATAAAACCTTTTTTACCTACATTTCTGAATACAGCTCTCTGGAAAATATATTTTGAAAAGCTAAGTTAGCCTTTGCCAATTGCTTAGATGTTTATCGCATAGTCCTCTCTCTGGAATTTTTATTGTTAGTTACATTATTGTTTTTCATGTTTCCCACATTGTTGAGTTTATATTTGCTCCTTGTTTTAAAAGTAATTAGAATTATTTTCTAGGTTTTTCCCCACTAAAAAATACCAACTCTGATGCTATTTCTTCACCTTTTCTCCTTCCACTCTTAGTCTCCTTTCGTGAAATCCCATTCCAAGTTCTCTTTTTCTCGTTCCAATATACTTAAAGTGATCTGACGTTTAATCTTGAAAGACAACAAAACAACATCAACAAAGGATGTTTCAAGTCTTTCCAGGTATGGCCTCTGATTGTTATCGCCAGTCGCTGCTAACGTTTTGTGCAGCTCTTGCAAGTATTTTTGGTCTTTGAACCTTCTTCTCGAATAACCAGCTCCAAGGATATTTGAAGTGTAATCTGCAACTTCAAGTTCTTTTCCCACTGATGTTATCTTGGTTGTGATGGCTGGGCAGTTTGTCATGAGTTTTGTCTTTTCAGCACTGATATTTATGTTGTTTCTGGAGGATGTTTAGCTCAGGGTGAATAAACCAGGCTTGGTCAGCTCCTGTTTAGTTTCTGCCAAGTCCTCGATGTCATCAGCAAAACCTGTGGTGGTGATTGTTGCCTCCAAAATGACTGAGCCCTGTGGTTCTTCTAAGGCCGCATCAAGTCATTTATGGCGACATCTCAAGGAAGACATTGAACAGTTTTTGTGTGTGATAGGAGACAGGCCTTGACAGACTCCCACTGAGGTATGGAACCCATTCTCCAGCCGGCCTGGTACAAAACACTGTGTCGGTGGCTTTTGCGTTATAAGCTCTTGATGAGTTGGATGGATCTTTTGTCCACTATGTGTATTTCTTTCATACGTGGCCCATAATGCGTCTTGCCACACACGGTCAAAAAGCCGTTGTGAAGTCTTTGGGAAGGTCGGGGTTACAGTTTCTGTTAGTGCCTGGCGGTTTCATTTCTCACAGATAACTCAACAGGTTTGAATATCTAGTTATGTGGTACTCATGTTGTTGGAGAAATACTGCCTGTTCTTCGTCGGATGATTCTCTTCTTTTGGCATGGCTTTAGTCCTGTTCAAGATGACTTTTAACATTAACTGTTCGGCATGGCTTATGAGGCTGATCGTTCGATTTGCTCTGGCATTTGCTTTGTAAAAATGGAATTCATGTTACAGCTATTACTTTCTACCAGAAATTATATGTTCTTACGTTATCATTATATGTACAAAGGAAACAGTAGTTCAGAATTGTGGGCAAAATATATGTTAAGTAAAACATAATGTTCCTATAGGATCATTAGGAGGATCTACTTGGAAAATTTACATGTTTTCAAACAAAGGTTTGTTTGTATGCGTTGTCGATTTACACATATTTAATGTTAAGGATTTAATGGACAACATTTATTATTGTCCTATTGATCTAAACATATGTTTACCAAACTTTGACAATTCCGATCAAAAGATGTAATAACAAAAGAGAACCTCACAAAAAAGAGTTAGTTAGTAATGGTTTTCAGCTTATCAGGTTGTGCTTAAATTTTCTTATGGGATTTAAAAATCAGATGAACAATTTCAGAACGGCACTTAAAAGCTCCTCAATTCATGAAAATATCAAACAAAATACATCTCAAAGAGATAAAACTAGTCCAACACAGGTGAAACAAAGTGCAGAGCAGTCTGATTCCATGCATTAAACCCTACCCTTTCCATGCCCTTGTAACTATTATGCTATCATAATATGTCGATTTTATTTTTTATCTAAGAGCCAGTTTGTTTTCAACATTTAATGGCCATAATCGTTAAAAATTTAAATCACAATTGAAAGTATGGGTTGACTCAAAATGTACAAATTGAGGAAAAGGTCAAGCCTTTATTTCAAGCTGTAAAACAGATGTCTGACATAATGTTGAACTCGGACCAATCAATTGTTTTTCAAGATAAAACGAGTTAAATTATATGATAAAATAATAGGAACGAATGAATCGCGTTCCCAAGTACCATCTTATTATCACAATTATATGAAATGACTAATGCGGCATCCCAATTATTTGCGGATAACTTTGCAGGCGAAAAATTAAAAGTGGAGCGAAAGTGATTGGAGGAAAAGCAATGCTGTAAAACTTCATGAACAGCAGGAAGTGGACCTTCTCCCTGAACACTTTAAAAAGCTTTTTTGGCTGAGGAGTCACAAAGAGTTCCTGAAATTGTACAACTTGTACAAAACATGTATGTTAATCGCGTTAAAATTTCAACATGTCATTGGTGAAAGTGGCCATAGCAAACGAATATGCTCAAATCAATTTAACACTGGTCTAATGGAACAAGTAATGAAGAGCATGTTTATTCTTGTGTTAGTTATAGGTTTGCCTTATCCTTGTGAAAGAGAAAGTGCTTGTATGTATCCAGATTATAATAAAAGTAGACCTGCACTGAATAATCACGGAAAATTACATAGGGATAACAATAACAAATGCAGTTTGGGGAAGTTTCTGCCATCATTTTGAATACAAGGAATATCTCACGAATCATTTGGGGAACAAAACAACGTTCCTTTGTCAGAGAACAAGCTGGATTAAGTAAATAATCATATAGATCAGCGGACCACACATTCATTCTTAACCGATTACACAATAGTCATAAAGTTTCTATAAATATAAAGAAACAGAGACATCTATTGTTGCTTTGTAGATTTTTAGAAAGCTTTTGACAGTGTATGACATCCAGCTCTACTGTTAAAGTTTAACAAATAGGTTTAACTTTTTAATATCTTTCTAATATCATTTACAATATGTACTTCACTCACTCAATCATCCCTTGGTACGGGAGACTGTGAGGTGGTGGTCCCGCAAACGGACGCTGCTAGTGGCCGCCAATATGAGTGCCTGTCTGGCTGGCTTTCAGGGGGTTGTACAGTGGAGCCGGTCCACCTTCTTGATCGTTGATATCCAGCTTTTGCTGGGGCGTCCTGCCTCCTTGCTCCCTTCCTCCTTTCCCATGCAGGAACTTGTCATTTTGGGAAAGGCTGTTATAGCCGTGTTGTGTGGCCACCAAACCATCTTCTGTTTCTCCGTTTGACTGTTTTCTAGCAATGGTTCTTGTTTGCCAGCAGTTGCCTCGATCCTGTTGCCAGACGTTTATTACTCATTGGTTTTTGCGGTCTCTTGGTGTTGTTCAGGATCCGCCTGACGGCACTTCATCTCAAAGCTTGTATGCGACGTTCTAAATACGGCGAAGTGTCCATGCTTCTCAGCTCTGTACAAAGGGCAAGGGATGTGACGAAGTGCCTTGTAGTGTCTGACCTTAGTGGGGTTCTGATCGTTTGGGGTTTTTCTCCACACTTTCGCCAGCTTAGTCATGGGAGGTGAAGTGCCACAGATGTCTGATCTTCTCCTCTTGTGACGCTCGTGCCTTCTTTCGGTGGATGGTCTGCTATAACGGTACTTGAAAGTTTACACCGCCCTCTGAAGGGTCTCGCACTCATCTTGATGCTGGGGGAGAAGTGGTCGTGTAGGTACTGTTCACTAGGATATTGCTCTTTTCCGTGCTGATTCCATACACGTGCGGCATTGGATGATGTTTCCAGTCTGGTAGGTGAGAATCTGGTAGTTTTCTTCACTGCGGCCATGAGATCCTTTATCGTCTGCGTATCTGAGATTGCAGGACTGACCTCTCCTCTATTGTGATTGTGGTCTTGAAGTCTAGGAGGGCCTCCTGCAGGTAGTTCTCAGGTACACGTTGAAAGAACGGGGAGGACTTAGCGGCGCAGCCTTTTCGAACTCCAACTGAGTCCGAAGAACTCCCCGTTTTCCCCACCCTTGAGGTCCCTGCACTGTGGGAAGCTGTCATTTCAGCGACTGGATGACTTGAATCAGGTCCTCGTCGAAGTCATTAGTTCTCAAGGGTACTTGCCATCAGAGCTCTCTTGCCACACTCGGTCGTAGGCCATTCTTGAAAGGGTCAATGACAGTTGTTGTAGAGCTGTAAGCTGATGTTTGGAGATGGCTTCTCTATGAGCATTCATGATGTTGAAGTTGGTTCGACAGTGCTTCGACCTTCGGGTTCTGAATCTTGCCTGTTCTTCTGGTAGGATTTCACCTGATTGTGGTTTCAGTTGTCAAGGCAATGGTAGCATAACTTTGCTCTGGATGCGCTTATCAGACTGATTGTTCCGCTAATTTTGGCACTTCTTCCAGGTCTCCCTTCTATGGAAGTGGAACTATGATGGATTGGGTCACCCTGTTCAGGCCATCTCTCTTTGCTGGTCCAGTTGCGGTTCGCTGATGAGTGTTAATCCTTGATCTATATCCTGGGGCCCCGTTCTTGATGAAGCTCAGCCGGGTTGTTGTCAATTCTGGGGGACTTGCCTCCTTTCAGGGCATCTTCTACGGCTTCTTCTACACTCTTCCTCAGCACTGTGTGCTTCTCAGGAATACTGCATGGTCTTGGATCCTTGACTCGTGATGTTTGTTCGGTTCATGCCTTCGCTTGTTGTTGCACTGGTCTCCTGCAATATTCTCTCAGGAAGGACTGAACCCTCTTTGTCTCAATTTTAAACGGACCGGCTTTGGATGCTGGGAACTTGGTTAGTACCTTGATGGTCTAGGTACGCTCTTTGCTGTGTCCTTTCGACATTTGCCTTCTCACTTGGAAGCATTTTCTGAACAATCCAGTTCCCCTTGGCCTCAGTCATCTTATTCTTGATTGACCTGTTGACTTGTTCTATAACGCTCGGCCGTTTCTGGGATTTTTATGTTCTTCACGGGCTTTAGCTCCCTCGTTGTCTACTCAAGGTCCTGGTATCGGTGGTTACCCAAGGCATGGTCTTTTTCCTCGCTTATCCCGCATAGGTGTCGTCTACAGCGCTGTCTCCTGAATGTCTTGCCGGAAAAGGTCTCGTGATGAGGTTGTTGTATGTCATACTTGGAGGAATTCAATGCTGCCCAATATTGCCCACCTATCTCAGTTTGATAGTGTTTCAGGTCTACGGGAGTCCTTCAGCTTTTCCTTTGCTTGATCCGCCAAAACGGGGGAATGTCTCTTACTGGTTCTTGGTCTTCTGCTGGTTTGTAAGGGTACCATGCATGAGAGTTCCCTTGGCCGTGGTCTCGCTGCCAATACTGCGCCAGGGTATATCATGAGGCGGGTCTGAGGCGGTGGGGTGGATACAGAGTTAGGTTTAATCGGCCAGTGGGGGGGGCCTTTGTGGGTTGGCTGTTGGGTGGAGGGTGGTAGGGGGGGGGAGGGACTCACGTCGTGCGTATGGATGGGCGGTAGATAGGTAGCCGGGGGGCGGAGTGGGGGGGGGGGTGTTGGTAGGATGGTGTTGAGTTTGTGGGGGTGGGGGTGGTGTGTGTGTTGGTTGGGTGGAGGTGTGGGGGCTGGGTGGGGGGGTGGGGTGTGGAAGTGGGTTGTGGGGTTAGGGAGGGTTTGAGGGGGGTGTGGTCGGGGTGGGGGGGGAGTTAGGACGAGAGAGAGGGGGGTGGGGGAGGTGTGGGTAGTGTGGGACGTAGAGTAGGGGTGGTGTCGGGTGGGGTGGTTGCGTGTGTGGTGGGTGGTGGTTATAGTTGTGCTATGTGGGTGGCTGGGATAGGACGGTCGGGTGGGTTGGCTGTGGCGTTGGTGTGAGTGGTGGGGGGGTAGGTGGTGGGGCAGTTTGTGTTGTCGTGGTGTAAGGGGGGTAGGAGTAGTGGGAGGTGGAGGGAATGCATGTATGGTGGGGGGGGGTAGAGAGGGAGGGGGTAGTGGGCTGTTGGGAGTGGTGTGTGGGTGGGTTAGGTTTCAGGGGTGTGTGTGTGGTGGACTTGGTTGGGGGTCGGGGGCTTGGGTTGTGATGGGGGGGGTTTGTGCGGCGTGAGTATGTGTTTGTTTGCGGTGGTTGTGGGGTGACGGGGAATTGTTGTGTAGTTAGATGGTTTGTGCGTTATTATTATTATTATTTTTTAATTAATTTTTTATATTTTTTTGTTATATATTTATTTTTACTTTTACTATTATTATTATATATTTATATTTTTATTTTATTACTTGTTTTTATTTTTTTATTATTAATTATATATATCTTTTTTTATTATTATTTTTTTTTTTTTTTTTTTTTTATTTATTATCGTTATTATCTATTTATATTTTTCTTCATACTGTTTATTTTATATTTTAGTTTATATTTTTTTCTATATATTTTTATTTATTATTATTTTCTATTATCTTTTTATATATTTTTTCTATAGGGTGTTGGGCGATTCAGTAAGATTGTGCTGCTTGGCGTATATTCAACCATATAATGTATCATACGCAAAAATCCTTGACAATAAAAAATAGAAAGGTACACACCAAGAAATTATTGTTAAAAGGGGGATTCTACCAGGCATGGTCTTGAATCATACATTATTAATATTCGCATTCTATTATATTGTTCAGTTCATTGAGGGAACAAATTTAGATGTGGTCTTTGCCTGGATGACCTTGCGCTGTTATCTGCTATAAAGTTAGAACTACAAACTAATACTAAGAGTATAAAGGATTACTGTTCCATAATGGGGCTAAAATAATAAACACTGCAAAAACAAAAGTAATAAATTTTTTCCTAAATCACTCCTCCAAATGTCCTATTCATTTTCAATGGGGGACCATATAAATGGGAACCAATTGAAAACTTATAACTATCGTGGGTTGTAAGTAGTTAACCAAAAGGGAAAAATTTCAGGTTGCTTGGAAAATATTGTGAAACAAAGCAACAAAGCTGCTTATGCTTTGAACAAAGAGCAATTCATGGGCAAGGATTACAATTGCTCAATATCATATTGCATTTTATTTGATTTACTGAAAATCCCCGTCCTTAACTTATTAGAGCAGATGTGTAGTTCCCCTTTTGTTTTCAATGGGTCCATTACCAGACCTTTCCACTTATCATGATTTATTCAAATTAAACAGTATTTTTATTGTAAAATTTTCATGTTAAACTTTTGTAAACAAACATTTGGGGAATACATAAACAGCAATCTGTCATTACCCACTTTAAGAGAACGTGGAAGGTTTCCCTTTACTGTTTGTATTTGTCATCCTTTGGCTGGCTCTCTCTCTCTCTTTACTACAAACTCCTGTTCTTTTAATAACATTTATATATATATATTACTAATTTTATATATATAGAATATATATTTTATATATTATAAATCTTATATTTATGTTTTTTTTTTTTTTTTTTTTTCTTTACTTTGGTTGTATGGTTCCTTTTGCTTATTTCAAGTTGATGGTAAATCTGATGCAGTGAATATGTTGACACCTCTTTCGATACTTTTAGAGACTTAGGTTCGACACTGTGGGTTTCTGTTTGGTTGTGTGTGTGTGTTTGGTTGGGGTTTGTTTGTTGTTTTGGTTTTGGTTTTTTGGTGTGTGTTTGTTGTATTTGTTGTTGTTGTGTTGTTTGCTTTTCCAACAAGTAATTTTGATCTTTTGGCTTCCTTTGACACGAACTTTGTCGTCAGGCTCCTCTCCCCGTCCATAGCGCTAATGGATGACTTGCTCTTCACAGCACACTTCACAGATGTCGGTTGTGTGCATTTGGAGATGCCTCCCATGCTCCTTGTTCTTGTCATGTTTGTGTTTTTTACATTAAACTCTGGCAGTTAAAAATTAGCTCTGGGCATTATCCGCCATCTTGATGACGTATCCTGTGTGAGTATGACGTGTGTGTGTGTGTGTGTGTGTGTGTGTGTGTGTACTGTGGGTTGTGTGTAGTGTGTGTGTGTGTGTGTGTAGTGTGCATGGGGATGCAAATTGGTTATACAATATTTGTTTCATGTAGTTTACTTATTGCTGTTGCCTCCCATAAAAGCACAATGAATTTGTGACTTTTTTTTCTGTTAGCCAAATGATACTATTTTACGTGGTTTGTTTCTCCTTTATTTCATGGAGGTTTTGCTTTGTTTGGTTCTGTTTTGGTTGGGTTTGGGGTTGTTTTGGGCTTTTTTTTGTTGAGGGGGGGACTATTCAGTTGTCCCCCTCCCTTGTTGTTGTTACGGCTTTTGTTTTTGCTCTTGGTTTTTGCTATTTTTTTCGGTTGTTTCTGTGTTTTCTGTTTTGATTTTTTTCTTACTTGTTGCTACTTTTTTTTCTCTCTCTCTTGGGTGATTTTTGTGGGGATTTTTGTGTAGATATTTTTTCCTTATACTGTGTAAGTGTATTGCTATGGGCTTTATTTTATTTTATTATCATATATATCCTTAAGGGCGGGGACTGGATGTAAAAAAGCACATGGGTGCTTATTCATTATCCTCGAAATAAAAGAATTTGTCATTGTCATTATAAGTCAGTTAGTGTCTTTTTGGCTACATGTAACAGAGAAAGACACAAACTGTTATGTTAGAATATGATATAATTTATATGTATCAGAATAATAATATGATGTTGGATTAGCACAGTTAAAATGTTCTGTATAAAATTGGCTTTAAACATTTATGGGAAAAACCAAAGTACATTTGATGTACATCGATTGTGCCATGCAGTGCAAACGAAACTTGAGGGTTATATAAAATGTGGTGGATTAACCAGAAACAAAATTTTACAAAACTTACTTTTTATAATTCCGTGACCAAGGAATATAGATTAATATATATAAATTATATAGATTCGAACACCCAGATTCAAAGAAACCACTGTTGGCCGTCGCTCCTTCTCTGTTTCTGGTCCATCCACCTGGAATGACCTCCCTCTTGCACTTTGACAAAAGCCTTCACTTGATACCTTCAAATCCAGCCTCAAAACACACTTATTTCCTACCTGAGACTTTCCCCCCAAATATCTGTCCCTAATTTTTCAACAGCATTTTTCACCTTCTAAGTGTTGTTCCGAGTGTGTGTGGGTGTGTGTGTGTGTGTGTGTGTGTGTGTGTGTGTGTGTGTGTGTGCGTGCGTATGTGTGCGTGCATGCGTGCATACGTGCGCGCGCATGGTTTTTGGAATCTGTTGTTCATTATGTTTAAGGAGAGTTTGCATGCCTGTAAATGATTGAGTGCAAGCGCTTCGATTTTGTTTGTCTTTTACAAGATTCAGCGCTATATAAATTCCATATATAATAATAATAATAATAATGTATAGAATTTGTATAGCATTAAATCTTGCAAAGGAATAAATCAAAGCACTTACATTCAATATCATCCACTTAATGCATCATTCATGATAACATTTTTAAAATATCAATATCACACACACGCACGCACGCTGGCACACACACACACACAGAGTATGGACAGATAATGAGAGGGAAGATTTTAGTAAGGAAATAAATGTGTTTTGAGGCTGGATTTGAAAGTATCGAATGTAGGCTTTGGTGAAGGGACAGAGGAAGGTCATTCCAGATGGATGGACCACAGACAGAGAAAGAGCGACGGCCAACAGTGGTTTGCTTGAATCTCAATGTACAAAGCACAGAGATGTGTGTGTGTGTGTTGTGTGTGGGGGGGGGGGGGGGTGCAGATTGGTAGAGACATTTGAAACAGAAGGTACAAAATTTTGTACTTCACTCTTTGTAAGACAGGGAGCCAATGAAGAGATCACAAGAGAGGAGTGATGTGTTCAGATTTTTTTCTTTCTTAGGACTAGTCGAGCTGCAGAGTTTTGTATGCGTTGAAGCGAGTAGATGGAGGATGCTGGTAGACCAGCCAAAAGCGAATTGCAGTAGTCCAAACGTGAGAGAATAAGAGATGTGACAAGCTTGGATGTTGCATCTGTAGACAGATACTTTCGAATTGCTTTTATACACCGTAATTGATAATAACAGGACTGGCAGGTCTGGGTGGTACATTTTTGCATTGAGAGTGTTGTTGATAACAACACCTAGATTTTTCAAAGAGCTGGACAGAGGGACTGATGTATTGCCAAATTCTATTGAAGTTGTTGAGGTGGAGGAAAGTTTATGTTTGGTCCCAATAAGCATGGCTTCAGTTTTATCTGCATTTAACTGTAGCTTGTTCTGTATTATCCACTTTTGAATATCTTGGAGGTAGTGAGACATATTTGTCAGGGGGGAAGGCAAGTTTTCAAAAGTATCACTGCATTGAAGCTGAGTATCATCAGCATAGAAATAATGATCGATTTGATAGTGGTTTATTATATTTGAAAGTGGAGCAGTGTAGAGAGTGAGGAGAACAGGGCCCATAACTGATCCCTGTGCAACTCCACATCCGAGCTTGGAAGGCATTGATTGCATTTTTCTCACAGTTACTGTCTGGAAGCGGTTTGTGAGGTTTGAACTGAACCATATGAGTGCTATGCCAGAAATACCAAACGTATTTTGAAGGCGAGAGATGAGAATTGAGTGGTCAGTAATTTTCAAAGGCTGCAGATAAGTCAAGAAGCGTAAGAAGGGAGACTTTTCCTTCATCGGAATCGAGTAGAAGGGTATCTAAGGTGTGGACTAGGGTGGTTTCGGTACTGTAATTGGAGCAGTAGGCATACTGAAAAGGGGGAAAGAGATTGTTGGAATGAAGGTGTTTGTTCAGCTGTTTGATAACAACTTTTTCAAGTACTTTAGAGACAAAGGTAAGTTTGAGACAGGTCTATAGTTTTTCAGAATTTTCGGATCAAGGTCATGCTTTTTGAGTAGAGGTCTGACTATTGTGGTTTTGAGAGCTGATGGAAAATTTCATGAAAGAAGTGATAAATTAACTATTTTTGTGAGGGTAGGTTACAAGTTGTGGAAGGCACTGTGAGAAAAGAGGAGCAGGTATAGGATCAAGATTGCAATGATTTAATAGTCATTTCTTTCAAGATTGTCTTAATTTCTTGTTCACTTGTGGGATGAAAGAAAAGGAGAGGAGTGCCAGTGAACTGGACGATCAGGAGAAACAGGCTGGAATGGAGTCTGATCCAGTCGGAGCGGATTGTTGCGGACTTTTTCTGAAAACTACGAAGAAAGATTGATGAAAGTTCAGACAGGCTGTGGGTGATAGGCAAAGGGCTTGTTTTTGCAGATCCAAGAAGGTTCGAGGTGAGGGAAAAGACAGATTTTATGGATGTAGCTTTTTGAACTTGGGAAGAGTAATAGTCTGTCTTAGCAGAATGAATTAAAGATTTGACATTGTTTTTGTTTTGTTTTCGGAGGAGCTGTTTGTTAATTTCAGTTGTTTTTTTTCACCACCGCTGCTGGAATTGCCACCGCTTGCGCTTTGCTATCAAAATATCATGGGTGTACCATGGCGCGCAGGGCCTATCAGGCAGGAGATAGTCAGTGGGAGGTGCATGCTCATCAAGCAGTTGGCGGAGAACAGAATTGTTTGTTTTTTTAAACCATTTTTATTCAGTTTTATCATGTTGTACATTGTTATATGTCCATGAAATATAGTTTTCGTTTATAGGGGAAAAAAGAGTGAGAAATAGTCACCAAAAAATATTCACAAAAAAATGTTCACAAAACGAGAAGGAAAAATGATAGACTAAACATGAGGAAAGAAAAGGGAAAGAAAATAAAACCAATCACATATCGAGGGGTTTTTGCCAGAAGGTACTATCGCTTGTGCAGCTATTTCTGAGAAAACTGCATTTGAAATATTGTGATCAATGAAACTGATATTTTATCAAGATGACATGAATCTGATATTCCGACATAATTACGCTTGTTATGTTGCAATTTGGGGAGATAAAATTTAGTGGTTGGCAGTAGCCGTTTGTTTAAAAAAATTTAAAATAGTTTATGTTGGTGCGGGTTTTAGACCTCACTAGCAGTTTTCTCCAAACCCGTTCCTTCCTCTTATCATATGGCAGAAAGAAAACTTAGCCAATACACAGACCGGCTGGCTGGATGGTGTCCAGTGTTTCATTCCCAGGCAGGCCACCCCCTCAGAGTTCTACCCAAGCCCAGTCCCACTAGCTGACGGCTGAGGTAAACAAACAGCTGGTCTGTTTCTGCTAGCCAACTCAGACTGGACTGGCGATGGAATGTGATGGAAACAGACAGCAGACAACCAGACTCTGTTTATGTTGGGAAAAGGGCCTAGCACCTAGTGGTGGGAAGAGTGTTAGGCATGCAGCTGCATTTCATGGGTTTACTATAAAGACAAGTTTCACATTTTGCATACACTTGAAATCTCTCTCTCTCTGTTCTTCTTCTCTCTATCTCTCTCTCTCTCTCTCCTTTTCCTCTCTCTCTCTCCTCTCTCTCTCTCTCGTCTCTGTATCACACACAAGTCAAATTAAGCAAAAAAAATTTTAAATAAATGAAAGAAAATTCAATACTAAGAGGCACATTGTTTCGAATCACAAACTCAAAAGACACAAGAAAGCTACATTTCATATTTCTTTATCTTTTCACCATAACTTCAAAATAAACATATCACACCACACACACACCGCACACAAACACCCCCACACACACAACACCACACACACACACACACACACACACAACACACACAAAACCCCACACACAGGCACATGATGTGCTTATTCCATTATCCTCGAATAAAGAATACACAAACACACACACACGCACGCATGTACTACGAAACTAATGCATGCACACGCTCTCTCTTTTCACACGCACTCATGCCTGTGCACGTGCGCTCAAAACCCCACACCCCCAACACACACACTACAACACACCACACACACACACACACCACACACACACACACCACACTTGCAGGCACTCATGCGTGTGCACATGCGCTCTCGCTCTCACTGTCTCTCTCTCTCACACACCAATGTAGGAGTACAGTGTTATAAAGACCATTGACTAAAAAAGCCATATACACTTATTATTTACGCACTCACGTATGCACGCTCACGCGCGCATGCACACACACATACATACACACACACGCGCGCGCGCGAATATAGGATTACAATGACCATTGACTAGAAAATGCATATACATTTTAATGTTAAAAATAAGACATATTTCATTCTAGCATCCCCATGTGTGCAAATATGCACCCCCTTCCACACACACACACACCACACAACACACACACACATACACACACACACACACACACACTCACACATGCACGCACCCACGCACGCATACACGCACTAGGCACCTACGCACAGGCACATACACACACACGCACACGCACACACATACGTGCGTGCACACCAGATAACGCATACACAGACCAGTAGAGTTAGTGGACATATCATAGGCTTACACATAATTATAGGTTGCTGCGTGCGTACATGTGTGTGTGTGTGTGTGTGTGTGTGTGTGCGCGCGCACGCGCGCATGTGCCGTGAGTAATTTTATAACATAAATGTAGATGAATATGCAAGAAAGAATACAGCGGCTAAGACATGGAGGAAGGGGGATATATATATATCTTACTCACCAATGGATGGCCAAACTGTATAACAGGATTTTACTCCAGAGGCATAATCTACTCTCAAAGTGTCACTCTAGCTTCACTGCCACTGTCTACATATTCTGAAGAAAACCTCAATGATCACTGTACTGTCCACTGTCACCACTGTTGTAGTGTTCCATAGAAATATCCACTGGACATTGTCTGTCATCTATACTGTCATGTAATAATTGTCACTGGACCATTTTTCACTGATTCAGTGTCTTCAATTTCCAACAAATAAAATTTTTTCAGTGTTCCCTGTGGCGGGGATTTCCTTGTGGCAATGTTTGCTGGACATCGTTCTCCATAATGTACAATCAACCCATTGTAAATATTATGCGAAAAGTGATTATGATTTGTGTTTTTTTTCTTGAAGCTGAGTAAGGGAAAACCACTCTTTGAAAAAAAAAAAAAAACCCAAACCCTCTCAGGGTTTTTAAACCTCCTCTCTGTCTCTGTGTGATTGTGGGTGAAGAATGTACAGAGGTCAGTGTGGGTGGGTCACTCAGCTGTTTTCACTGCCTTGTCCTTGGGATCAGGTTCTGGCAGTTTGTCAGACTGAGGCAGAGGATGGAAGGTGTTGGTTAGAACCCCAATGATGTGCCTTTGAGACGACACTGGACGCACACAGTGACAAAAGATCCCGCTTTTTGGCGTCTGCTATGGTCTGTCTGTTGTCATACAACCTCAGGAGCACTATGGGCAGCTCTTGATGCCCCATTCTTGGGTAAGCCAAAACCCGTTTCAGAATACGAACGCCATCATTCTCCAAGTTTGTTTTGAAAGTGCTTGATGTCATCAATGCTTGGATACCTGGATTCACGTATCTCCAGCACTTGACTCTTCGTCCATCTGTATCCATCTTTTTGTTGTGGATTTTTGGCCTGAGGCAAGTTTCTTGAAATTTGTAGAATGGGTTGTGATTGATAGGCACAACAATTTTAACGTTTTTGCCACTCTTGCCATTCTGGAAACAATGTCACTCAGAAGGAATGTAGATGGGTGTGCTTTTCTTTGCATTTGAAATTGCAGGGTGCATCGAGTCACATCCATCTGAGTGTGCCAGGCTCAAGGACTTTTGAGTTATGGGGCTGGATATTTGGGAGAGTGGTTGACTGCAAAGAGGAGAGCTGTTGTCAAAATATTGGTTCTGATTTTTACAACCACAGCAATCGAGTAGATGTGACATGCTTGACCTGGGCTGGAAGGGGGAGAAATAGACTTATAGAGGGGAGCTGGCAATCTGACACGATCGTCCCCTTTCCTTTGTCCCATCCCACCACCAAGAAATAAAAAAGCTACACAAACAAGACAGAAGAAAAAGAATAAGCAGAAAAAATGCCCACAACAACATGCTATCAATATCGATTTCCCCCTGCCCTCCCCAAATTACACACACCCCACAACACACACACACACACACCAACACAACACACAACACCACACACACACACACACAAACACACACACACACACACACACACACATACCCATAAGCTCACACACGCATGCATACAACATACAACACACACACACACTCTCTCTCTCATACACACGCATGCTTGCATGCTTCACACACGCGCACACACAGACACACACACACAGGCACAGACACACACATATGAAAAATACAGACACACACACAGCCCCATATGAAAACACGACAGACACACACACAGACACATATGAAAAAAAAACAGACAAACACCACACACACACACACACAGACACCCGGGGCACACACATATGAAAAATACAGACACACACACAGCACATATGAAAAACACAGACAGACACACACACACAGCACATATGAAAAACACAGACACACACCCCACGCGCGCACATATGAAAAAAAACAGACAGGGCAAACGCGCACACACACACACCACACATCCCAAAGAACAGAAAAAACAGACACAGCACATATGAAAAACACGGAACACACACACACACACACACACACACACAACCACACCACACCACACCACACACACACAACAACACACACCGCACGTATGAAAAAAAACACAGACACAGACACACACACACACGGCACATAGGAAAAACCCCACACACGTACACACACAGGTAAAGGAAAAAAGGTTAAGGATCCCATAACCATAAGTCGTAGGGGGCGAGGGGTCAGAGAACTCACTTCGTAGGGCCCCGCATATTGAGGCGGCGCCATCTCCTCTCCCTCGTGCTTACCTTCCTGACCTAAAGAGGGCAGGTACCATTTACAGTGGGAAACTGTACTGAAGCCATGGTGCGCAAAACGCACCATCAATGGTAACACGCTCGACCTGCTTAAACTGGCTGGGGGAAAGCGAGTGCTCCGACCAATGAGCTATCCCGTCCCCGCACACACAGTGTACAAACAAAAAAACACAGACAGACACACAGACACAGGCATGTACGCACGCACGCACGGGTATATAGACGCTCTTAATGCTCTAACACACAGAGATGGAAGCATGCATTCTCGCAACAGACTGATATGGCAATTAATATGCACATGTAAATGTACACAAATGTGTGTGTATGCACACGCAGAGAGAGGGATTGAAAAAGAGTATGCAAGCCTATTGATATGAATCAACATTTATAGAAGTACTAGTAATAAACCAAAACCTCAAAAGAGAATAAACCCAAACTTACCCCTTTTTGTGGTGCAAAGTTGATGCTTTTGGAATCGTTTTCCAATGCTTTCGGAAGAGGAATTGAAAAATTCAGGGGTGTTTCCTGGTTTTAGTCTCAGAAACGGGATGTTTTGATAAAGGGGTGGTAAGCTATTTAGTTAGACACCAACCCGTACTTCCCTTTCCCACGGCTCCCGATAGACATGTTAAAAACAATCTCACGGTGGTCATAAACAAACCCAAGCTACCCTGCTTTAGGGGTCTAGAAACCATCAACGTTTTTGAGGCGGCCAGCAGTGGCCACCTGCAATGCTTTCTCAACCTGCTAGTATTTTGGTAACACTCTTTGGCCTGTTCCTCAGTCTGGTGCCTGTGACTTCAAGCCACAGTCGGAACCTGCTAGCATCCATTAGCGCCTTCTGCTAGACATCACTTAGCCCTTTTTTTCATAGGACAATTTTGAGTTCTGATCAATAAATTGATAATTAATCACCATACTGGAAAATTTCTACTTTTATAATAAAGCAGGCCTGTTTCCAAGTCCAGTCATATAAAAAAGTGAAATTGTCAAATTTTGATACTTAGACCCTTCTGGCTGGCACCCCTCGATATACACACTCTCACTAATAAGTAAAGGATAGAAAGAGAAGAAGGGTGAGACAGAAAGACAAACAGAGGTTACAAAAGAGATAGTATGTTTTACATGGGTTATTATACATTTTTCTATGAAGGTTCTAAATTGTTTTATATTTTGGGTTTGACTGTCATGCAACTTTAAAACGTTCATAGTACAATAAGGTTTTCAACAGACATTCAAAACTCAATTCTGATCATTAAACAAGGCCTTATATGGACTCCATTCAAGAACAAGGTTATGGGGTAAACTTTTTTAGTGCTATGTACTCCTCTATCGAATATCTTCTTTTCAACTTGTTGATAAACACCTGCAGTACAGGTCTACTTCTATTCGATTTACAATGATGTATATACTGTTTACCTAAAAATATAATAAAATAAAAAATACGGTCAATGCTTATATTTTTGTCGATTCCAAGTATTGCTAAAGGCTCTGTTATGTGCAAATTAAACGCATTCAGACATCTTTCATTTACTGCATCTGTGAGTACTTGCCCAAAATTTTGATTAACTGTACATTTCCAAAACATAATTATGTCTGATACTATCTATTTCTACATTGCAAAAACTACAAAGATTACTATTTGTTACTCCCACTTCTTTTAATATAACATTTGTGCCCAAACATCTATGGATAATTCTCAGTTGAAACCATTTCATTTTTATATCAGATATCTTGTGAACATTCAAAAAAACATTTTTCCAGTCTTTCTCAATATTCAGCTTTAAATTCCACTTTGTACAGCATCTTGGAAAAATATTGTTACAAATAAAGGTATAATAGAATAGTTTTGATTCTTTTTGTACTGACGTTATCCTTTTTTGACCAACTGGTATACTTAAGCATTTATTGTCTTTAACTGTTATATTTGATTTTTGTATGTACTCAGCTAATGCTACTTTATATCCATAGAAAGTAACAAAATCTATATTAACATTATATTTAACTTTGAACTGTTCGTATGTCATAAACTTTCTATTTTCTAGGATAAAATGCGCTATGCAATGTATGCCTTTATAGATCCATGGTTTTTTCCCCAATATGTTTATTTCCTATTTGTATTCTATTATTGATAAAAATCGGTTCTGCTAACAGCTCATGGGAACTACTGCAACCCTATTTTGTTAGAAAAATCCTTATATACCTTAAATACTTCTGTCCAAAAGGCATTTGCCTTTGAAAACCCAAAAAAAAAAAACTGTTTTTCAGGCCCATAATTTTATTAAAGTTTTCAAGAATTGGAAAGCAGGACAATTGCAATGGTCTTCCACTTATGACTTATTGTCTCATTTTTCTTACCCATGTCAATTTGGGGGGATTTGCATATGTTCACAGTTTCTGGTAACCCAAGCCCCCCATTTTAACATCTGGTGTGAAGTTTTTTTCTACTTATGTTGTCTTGTTTGTTATTCCATACAAATTTTATAACACACTTTTGCAAAGTATCAAAAACTGTTTCAGGTTGATTTGGTAGTAAGAGCCATAGATAAAATCATTTTAAATAAAATGGTGATTTTAGTATTGCCACTCTGCTCATAGGTGTTTTAACTGTCTTTTGACCCGATTTTAAACAGCTGTTTTACATCTTTACTTTTCTGAATATTAATATTGTAAACAGTTTTGTAAAGCATTTGCGAACGAATCCAAGATTTTAAATTTTTTTTTGGTGGATTCCATTCCTTATTTAGAATTCCCCGTAGGGGGGTTCTGAATTTTTATTGCTTCCTAACCAAATTACACTGTTTTTTTTTTTTCATTGATTCATTCGGGAACCAGATTTTTAGAAAACCCAAATAAATCTATAGTCCTAATGCAAGATTCAAATGACCTGTTTGTCTCCTGCTAAAAAGGAATTCAGTATATCTGCATTTCTGGGAAAGTTTGGGGTTCAGTGGTTATTAATTGCTATACCGTGTATAATCTTGATTTTCACGAGCCATTATTGTTAATATTTCTACACAAAGATGAACACATTTGGAGATAGGGAAATTTCCTTGCCTGATCCCTTGTCGACATAAACCTGTCTGATACTTTACCATTAATAAATTACACAAGCTTTGATATTTGTATAAAAATGTTTCTAATTTTACTTGCAGGATGCCACATTGGAAAACCAAATGCTTTTAGAACTTTCAACAAAAAATTCCAACTGACCGAATCAAATGCTTATTCAAAATCAATATTAAATTTTAAAAGCCCTGGTAGATTTGTGTTCTTCTAGATAAGTTATTGTATCGTAAATAAGTCTTTTAAATTATCCCCAAATATCCTTTCTGATAAAGGCCCGTCTGTCTACATTGATAAGTTTGGGCAATACAGTTTTCAAACGATTAGCTATACATGATGATCCGATTTGTATACGACATTTAGCAGGGATATTGTCTCCAGTTTTTTATAAACATCTTGGTTTATCCCCTTTTAGGAAATAATGTAATAATGCCTTGCTTTTGAATACAGGATAACTCCCCTTTTCTGAATCCAGCATTAGCGCCCTAAAAAACCCAAAAACACCTAGTTTGGCCCAGAAACACCTTAAAGAATTTAGAGGTAAAACCATCTGAACCTGGGACTTTTATTATTTTTTATATTTTTTAAATGCTAAGCTTGCCTCTTCTAGTCTAAGTTCACCTTCTTAACATTTTGCTTCATCTGTATCCATATGTGGAATATTGATTTACTAGTCGATCTATTTCACAAACTTCAACATTTGATTTCTTATACAATCATTCATAAAAGCTCTTAACCTCCAGCCAAAATCTTTCCCTGGCTGTTTAACAAATTCCCAAAGTTTACAATTAGTCTAGTCATACCCTTTGTGCCGTTTCTCCAAATTACAAAAATAACTAGTGACTTTCCCCTCCCTCATCTACCCATCTTGCTCTTGATCTTAAAAGTACCCTTCTACTCTGTTTTCCCCTTATAGCTTTTAACTGCTCTTTTCTTTTAAATCTATGCACCTGGGCATCTTCTTCATTTTTTCCCTCTTTTCTTTTTAAGGTTGTTGAATATCTTTTTGCAATTCAGATTCTTCTTCATTTATTTTTTTCTTTTTTTAGTGGCATGTGAAATGGTTTTTTGACCTAACTTTCATTAACAGAAAATCTAGAAATAGATCATCAAAAATTGGTGAGTTGCAAGTCGTTAAGGGAAATTAGTGTGTATTGCCTCTTTTGCATATGGGGTTAACTACGTACTCTTCTATAACGTGTTTTATTTCTTCATTAATTTCATCAAGGTATTGCTCCCTTTTTTAGTAGGGAAAAGGGGTTAAATTTTCAAAAGTATGGGCTTTTTAGGTTTATCTTTGAACTTAAGTCTTAACAAATTGATAGAAATGATCTGTTCTGTATCCACTTTCAATATCTGCATCCTTGTAAATGAAACAACTTGATCCGAATAGAAAAAGTCCAATCTAGCCTGTTGAAAAGGGAATTAGTCCTCGCTAAGTATACCCCAAATAATCTTGATTTAGTTCCCCCCATACGTCATTTAACTCTAAGGTGTTGATTAATTTTCTACCATATTCTTGGCTTTGGGGTTTTTATATTGTATAATTATGATTTTAATTTATTTTTGGTTATTTAGTACCCTTTGTTGAAATCTCCACCCAATTTTACGTTTTTTTTTACCCAGCGTTTTAATTTAGTTCATTCAAGGGCATATAAAATTTAGGGTAATCTTTGTTGGGACCATAGACATTAACAAAAAAGAAAGTCATTTGTGTTCAATTTCTACAACAACAATGAGATTATTTCCTCCATCAACTGTAATAACATTTAAAACTTTAAATTCAAAATTATTGTGAAAAAAGGGTAGCTACCCCTTGGAGTTAGAGGGTTTTTAAAAAACAAATACCAAGGGAAAAAAAATTTTAA